>RXID01021789.1:336043-798866 GCA_005019695.1 Trichopus zeylanicus subsp. travancoricus | reverse complement strand
TAATTTTGAGTTTTAAAACTTTCAATATCTTTTTTGTAAAATTTTATTTAAAAATGATAATATTTAGACTTATTTATAAATAAAAATATTCAAAAGGTCTGTTTGTAAAATGCAAATATTAAACTTCTAATTCGAAATTCTAAGTTTTAAAACTTTCAATATTATGATTTTTTATTAAAAATGATAAAATTTGTACATATTTATAAATAAAATATTTGAGGGATCTATTTGTAAATGTATAAATATTAAACTTTTATTTTAAAATTTTTAAGTTTTAAAACCTTCAATTTTATAAAATTTTTGTTAAAGAAAGATAAATTTTGGACTTATTTGTAAATAAAAATATTTGAGGTGCTATTTAGAAGTGGTATGAAGTTGCACTTTTTATTTTAATTTTTATGGGGGTGTTTTTGTAAAAAATGGGTAAACATTTGATATCCTCTCGTAATCTTTTTATTTAAAAATATTAAAAGTGAACTGCTGTAATAGAAAAATATTTAATGATTTAGTTTGGACTCACTAAGATATAAATTTATGGAAGATTTATTTGTAAATATTGGAGCAGAGAACGTGAAGGGATAAGTTCCAACTTTTCACACGCTTCGTTTTACAAATTCTAGCAGCTGCCCCATAAACTTTTTGCCCAAGAATTTGCATACACTATAAGGACAGATAACGGTAGATAATCAATGTTTTTACAACACGCAAGAACAGAACGTAAATAAGTCCCGAAAATTAGGCAGAAAACTTTTGCTCATGACGTAAATTAAATGATTGTAGTAAAAATTATTATTTTAAATCATTCAAAGGCGTAAATAAACGCAGTTTGGTCGCAAATGATTCAAAGATCTTCGGATCCGTTTTCGGGCAGGAAACTCGAAGAAAGTGACAATCGACCATTAAGACGCGCACCTAACCGAAGCGTCACGTTTTCGTGATACTGCCCCTCTGTATTACTGAATGCATCCACATGCATGCCTGTGCGCTTCTTTCGTGGATATCCCATCATCCCCTTCATCGTCTTACACTGTTGGGGTCCATCAATCCATCCATCCATCCATCCATCCATCCATTCAGAGTCTGGTCCAGCTCTGTACATCTCTTTTAAATGGCAACAGGGTTCCCCTACCTGCAAGCGTGCATGCATCTGTGTTCTGTCTCCGGTGAGAATAAGATCGAGAAGAGAGAAGTATATATGGAAAAGTCATCGTATCATCATGGTCTCCGACATTGCGAGAATTCTTCGATTTTGACTGTTATTACTGTGAATGCAATGCAGGGTCATGCCATTCAAAAGACATCACAGTAAGTGCATCATGTTGTCTAAAGTAGGAAAAATAAAATTAAATATGGGATGTCGCCCTGCTGGTTGTCTAAAGTTGATGCACACACAACTACTGAACAAGGAAATCGCTTGTCTTCCGGAGCAGGACGAGATGGACAAAACCCCAGCCGCGAAATATGCTCATGCTTCTGAAACACGATCATAGCAATGAATTCAGGCCGTCCATTGCCAATCTAATAATAATGGTTCGCATTCATGGGATTCGGATTCGTTTCTACGGTTGCAACCGCAATGACTGAACATGCCTTGTGCGCGGTGTATGCCAGGGACTTTTCTGCCCAAAACCAGGGTGTCGATGGGCTGGGCCTAACTCGAGCTAGGCCCAACCCATGTTCAAAATGTTGAGCAGGTTCGCGTTTCGGTGAGATGCAAAAATCGCCCACTATCAGAAAGTTGTGGGTTTGGTTAGAGTTTCGTTGCAGGCCATGATTAAGAAAATGATCTCAACTAATTCAATTATCGACAACTTGTTTGAAATCATATGTAGTAGCATCATGACCCCCGCGTGGCATATTTTTAGTGGGCTCAATGAATCAATGTGAAAAAAATTAATTAACAAGAACCGAACAGAGGGGAAAAAAAAAAAAAAAACAGAGAGAGAGAAAAACAGCCATGTGAATTGAATGCGAATCTTTTTTTTTTTTAAAAAAAAATAATTTGAGACTAAGATATTGAGTGACTTTTCTTAGATGAGAATCTAATCTGAGTCTAGAGTTGCTTGAATTAGGAGACTTGGCGCGTCAAAATTAGGAGCCTAAAACGGCAACATCGTGTCAATTCAAACTTCTTGCGATAAATTTGAAAGAAATAAAAGAGCAACGAAAGGTAAAATCAACATCTAAATTCTATATTACATACACAGTAAAAAAGACAAATCCATTGCTAGAGGCCGAGTCTCAAATCCAAACCACTCTCTCCGTCATTCTTCATCTTCTCTCCATCCCTTCCTTCTCCATCTCCGTCGTCAACCGATGTCGTCGTCCTCGCTGTGCTTCGGAATCCGTTCTCCTCCGCGAAATCCTCCAGCTTGAACGACGGCTTCCAAGTCGGCTTCTCGGTTCTCGCCTTCTTGCTCGCATTCGCACTCCAGAGTTCCTTCAAGGCTTTGATGTTTCCAATCAATGCGTAAAACCTCTCAATCTCTTCTTCTTCCGGAACGGAACAGGGCAGGCAGGCAGGCCTTTTGCCTTTGCCTTTCTCTTCCATGCGATCGCACGCCGAACGACCAGCATTGCCACGACCTATTTATAGACAATATCGCAACTCATTGAACCAGTTGACCTACCAGGTCCATAATCTCTCGAGAAAACGTGTTTCTTCGCCTCTAATGATCCCGAACATGATTTTACTCATATAGCCCTGGGACCGAGAATTTTTGTAGCTTTCTAGCGTCGGGTGGATGGGTAACTTGGGAATATCGGCCCGAAATCAAATTTCGGTGGCTCTGCTCTCTTCTTGAAGTAATAATGGTCGTCTATTAGGGGCCCACTGCTCGCGAGGCAATCAATCAGGTTTGATTACGTAATGCTTGATGACGCATTGGCGTCCACGTGAGCAAATGAGATTTTTTTATTTTGTGAGTTATACGTTTCTTTGCCGGGATTAATTAGCCACTTATTATTTACCCATAATAACACTTCCATTAATTAGTCGAATGTTCGTTTTCATCCAATAGCAAAATCAAAATTTCCTTCGGATTCCAGACCAAGGGCCCGTTTAGTAACGTATTAAGATCAAAATTAAATCTAAGATTAGTATATTATTTTTGTAAATTAAAATTTTCGCCACAGAACAGCGATCGTGGTCGCCGCGCTTGCCTCATTGCAGGAAAGGCGCACCCCCCCAACGCACCAACCTCAACCCAAACGATGACGTCAGCTTTACGGGAGACACTCGTCATGTCAGTGACGTCCGCCGAATTTCCACGTGGTTCCCGCTTTCTTCTCTCTTTCGCATATATTCGCCCGTCTCCTTCGCCGAATTTCGTTGCCGAAGAAGAGAAAGAGGCCGAGACCGAGATGGAAACAGGGAAGCGGGCGGTAAACGTGGCGACGGAGAAGAAGAGGGCGACGGCGACGGACGCCGAAGTTGAGGAGTTTTACGCGATCCTTCGCCGAGTGCGGGAGGTCAAAAGGTGCCTCTCCGAGAAGCCACGGGAGGATCACGGGAGGAAGGCGAAGCGCGAGGAGGAGGGGCTGTGGCAGTGGAGGCCGGCTTTGGAATGGGTGGACTTCCAAGCTCCCGTCGCTGTCAGCGACTGCAGCGGAACGAAGAGGCGAAGGACGGAGACAGAGGTCGATACGCCGGGTTGCTTCGATCTGAACTTGGAGGCGGAGGAAGGGAGCCCCGTCGCGGAGAGGTCTGGTGGTGATCGTACCAAGCGGTGAGCGCACCGGGGAAGGCCTAGGGTTCTAATTTTATAAACTTTCCTAATTTCCTTTTTCTTCCATGTGAATTTGATGGGCTAATAAATCTCTGCGTATTTCTCCTCGTCGGATGTGACGTGGGTCGTGACGAGAAGGGAACTGATGTAAACCGATTTCCATTTTCCTTCGAGGGTGACTAATTATAATCTTAAATCCTAATTTTGTTTCTTTTCTTTCCAAACATTTACGAGACAAATAACACCGCCAGAACTCTAATTAAAAGTTCATTTTTTTGAAACTTATATATCCAGAATATCCGCGTAAATTCAATTTATGCTGCGCAATGCTTATTATCATGCGTAACTAATTGAGTTTTTTGGCTGGATAAACATTCAGAAATCGTCTTCAGATTATTGTCGGGATCGTAAAGCGAAGTATAGCAAGAACAAACTACTTACTTCCAGTAAAAAAAAAAATTACCGTCTCGAAAAATTATTCTGATTTGCCAATTTGATACGCTCAAATCTTACTTTTTTTTTTTAAAGTGGAAGCAGTGATCACGATATTGTTCGATTCTCTGGAAAAGGTCTGATTTTCTTTTACAAAATGAAAAATACGAAGAACGTGAAAAGTCCCACATTCTCTGAAAAGCGAAGAGCAGTAAAAAAAAAGGAGCAAACATCCACGAGACACCGGCTTCTCGTTTATCACGCTCGCCATCAACACCAGCAGCACCGATTCTTGCAATAGAATTATCAGACCTTAATCAAAATTTCAGAACCATGTTCCCGACATGCACCCTCTAAATATACTTAGGGTATGTTGTTTCGTAAAATTATATATTTGAAAATCCTGATAGCATATTTATTTTATAAAATATATAAATTTTAAAACTTATATTTATTTATTAAATTTGTAAATTCTAAATTTTAAAATTTAACTAATTTTAGAGAATCAGTAAATCCTAAATTCAAAAGTTTTCGAATTTCAAAATTTTATATAATAAATGTTTGAATTTTATAGTATTCAAAATTTTAAAATTTTAAAATTTAAAAATCCCACAAAACAAACTGTTTCTTACAAATAATTTTTTTGAAATTTTACATATACATCCCTAAAATATTTTAATATCATAATTGCACCAATGCTTTCAAAAAATTCTTTATACAAATACCAATGTCGTGATGTTCTATCATTTAAAATTAAGGTTACAAAATTTTAACCCTAATAATTAGAGAGGCGAAAATTTCCCATTGGAGTTTTTAAAAAGCATACACATATACAAAAATCTCATTATTTAACGTACAACTAATTTATTTAAAAGATCATTAATTTTAAAAGAGAAATAAAATAATAAGATATAGTAAAACATATATTTACTCTGAGGATATACGTAAGAAATTTTAATTGAGAAATATAAGAGTAAACCATGGTTTTTTGAAAAGTATAATTGTAATATCACAATTTATAATAGGTATATATGAAAAATCTCTAGTTTTTTTTTTAAATTGAGATATTCTTAAAAAATTAAATTATTAATGCCGAAACAAAAGATACCGAGACAGGTGTCGCGAGGAAATCGAGCATATAAACGCCGGTCTTGTCTGATACAGAGGAAAACAATAATCATGCGAGCCTGGATTTTCGGCTTTGTTATTAGTTTAATATAATATAAATTGCGTTCTGGACAACATCACAACGGATATTTTATTTTTTTCTCAGATATTATATTTTATTATATTATTGTAAGACGAAGACCTTGACTTGGCCCAAAGTCCAAGTCAATTCTGGATGTGTTATCGTCAGCCGGTTGGGTCCCACCATGAATGGGATATGACCTCATCGTTCTACGTCATCCAATCGGAAAATATTAACTGTCGCCATCATCGGCTGGCCACGTGTCCAGCTGCCGAGCGCCTGAGTGTGGCCGCAAGCAAAGACCCACCAAATGCTTAACATATCCCTAACATGCTGAAAATTATTTGTATGCTCCTATATCAAATATGATAATCTGACTGTTTTGCGCCAACACATTCCATTGTTACCATATTTTTTTCAAAAAAAAACCTCAAATTTCCAAAATTTTAAAAGATATTGCGAATTTATTCATAATTTCAAAATTTTCATATAGAAATTCTATATTTTTATAAATATCCTATTTTATTTTTAGAGTTTTTTTTACGTACCACTCTTGAAAAATAACTAAATTATCTATTTTTTTTTATATTTTATGATTATGTACAACCTTCTTCTTTAATTTTTAGAAAAGTTTTAAATTCTTCTAAAAAAAATTAATCATAATTGAATTAAAGGGTAAAATGACCCTTTTAACTCATCTTATTTTCTCAATCTATATTTCGTTCGAAGCAAATCATACATGAGGTAAAACACAAAAAAATAGAATGCGAAGAAAGAAATAGAATTTTAGTTTTCCTTTTTTAATCCACCCAAATTTCTTCAAAATTTCGTAGTTGATCTTTCAAATCAAACAAGGTAATTGTTTTCATTTATTTCTCATATATATATATCCGTATTTGAGGGAGTAATACAAGAGAAAATTATCTTGGGGCCTGTTTTGGTTTGTAGCCAAAATTTAACCCCTAATATTGCTATATTTCTACTCAAAGATTTCAATGACTATACAATGATATTTTCATCATTTAATTATAACTATCGGAGAATATACCATATACCCAACATATTCTCCCAAAAAAATAGTTTCCTTAATTATTATATGTGAAATTATTAATATTATAATAATTTCAAATATTATTAAAATTATTTTAGAAATCACTTTGAAGTAAAAAATACAAAAAAAAATAAATTTTAGTCTACTTTTCATTTACCGGTCAAGAAGTGGTTAGGAGTGGATTGACTTTTAAGAATTTGTTTCTAGAAAATCAAACAATAAAAATATATCAAAGTAATATCACTTTCAATCATTTTTTTTTCTCATTTTTTACTAACTAAACAGCTTTTTTAAGTACAGGTCATTTAAAATAAGTTCTATATTTTTAAATACACACTTTAATTTTAAGGTCGATACACAAGTTCCATTTTAAATAAAAGTTTGTGCTTTTATCAATACAACCTTTCAGATTTTTAATTTATGCAATATGATCAAAATTTATGAAAACCTGAGTTTTGCAAAATTATAAAATACACATTCTTTAGCGATTTATACATAGAATAATTTGTGGGTAAATTCAAAAATCAAAGGTGCGTTTCTAAACATGCAAAAATAGAGATTGAATGAAAATTCGATATATGTGTTAATTCGAAATCTAGAAGGGGTGTATGAGTTAAATTGCAAAAGTTAAAATGGGCAAAAAAATGATTTGCGTGTTTATGCAAAATTAGGACGGTGTATTGGTAAACATATAGACGTGTCTAAAAATCTGAATTATGGGTAAATTCTAAAAGAAGATGTGAAAATTGTACAAGTTTCATTTTAAAAACTTTTAAATTATTTGCAAATTCTAAAAAAAAAAATGTGTGTTTCTAAAAATATCGAACTTTTACTCAAAAAAGTGGGACTTGCGTATAAATTCAAAAAGTATGAGTGTATTTCCAAAGCCATACGGAGAATCCGAATTTTTCGGTAGATTCCGTAATGCGAATTTGTTCGTAATTTGAGATTTGCGGGGGTGTTTTCTATGAAAATGTAGCCACGTCGCGGGAAGTAAAAGTGGCAAATAAGTCAAAGCAGAGACATCGAAATAATTATGTCAAGTTCATTATGGCCGAAATTCTTTTGCAAATGTCGGGGGTGTATTGACAAATATTAAAGCCTATGTTTTAAAAATTGAATCCTCGTGTAAATTCAAAATCAAAAAAAAGTTTGCCAGTAAATGTCCAAAATCATCGTCGCATGGAAATAATTGTCTTGTTTATAGGGGCACAGAATTATTTGTCTAAAAAAATTAAGAAGCAAATAGACAATAATGAAGGGTTTGAGATTTAAAGATAATTTTCACAAAAATAAATTGAAGTAGATTTTTTATGAAAGAACTCTAATTTTGATCACATTTGCAAGAAAATATAAGTTCCCATTTGATAATGAATTAAGGTCAAAATCATTATTAAAATTAGTGGACTAATTTTATAAATTAGTATTTTTATTAAAGTTGATCCGATAATAATTTTAAATTTTAAAAGCTTATTAATTTTTTCAATAATAATTTAATTCACAGTATTAAATAATTAATAAGGAAAAAGTAAAATTATGGTGACCTTGACATTGATTTACTGTTAAATGCAATCTAATATAGACTTGGCAATTCAAATTCAAGGATCCAACTCGGATCGGATCAAACTTATAGTATTATTCTAAACGGATTAATTTGAATTGGACCCATTTATTAAACGGGTCCAATTTCTAAACCCGAATTCACCTTAAATTGACTCATTTATTAAATTAGTTGACATCAAGTCATGATTTGATTTGACCTGAATAATCTTTTTAATTAAATGGATCATAATTTGACCCAAATCGAATTGATCTAATTTGCTGAAATCTATTCAAATCGATCTAAATTTACCTAAGTCGATCTAACATGTTTAATTAATATTAATACTTGTAATATTTTCAAATAATTTAAATAGTAACATTATAAAAAACCAATAATAGTATGAAAATACTTAACTTATAAATAATAAATTTAAAAATTACTTTAATAAAGTTTTATAAAAAATTAATTTAATAATTTGGCTTAATTTATTAATGGGTTGACCTGACTTGATCCAATCTGATCCATTTATGACCTAATAAATAAACAGATCAACCTACGTCATAAACAAATTATGCTAATTGATTTAATTATAATTCAAATTTTTGCAGATAAGTCAATGACGATCTAAACTCAATTATAATAAATTTCAACCCATTTAATTTGAATTAGATTTAGATCGACGGGTCATGCCATATATTGTGAGATTTAGTTTAAGGTTCTATTTGGTTCGGAATCAGGATCAGGATTGGCTCGTTTCAGAATTATTAATATTATTTTTATAAAATTAATATTGCTTATTTTACATTATTATTAAATTATATTATTATAAAAATTTAAATAATTTTTAAAAATTTAAATTAGTAAAATATTAATTTTAACAAAAAAAAATCAATTTATAAAAATAATTTATTAGCCTTAAAATTATGCTCCTAGTATTTGACATTGACAGTTAGCGTGCCTAGTGGTTTCGATATGTCCAATTATTTTTTTAGTAGGTGATTTGTCTTGTGTAGTGATTCTCCCAATACTAGACGAGAAGACGCGACTTGATTGCGTCATCGTATTGCTGTGAAACTCATTTTAATATTATTTATTTATTGGCTAGATGTCCTATTCATAGCAGGGACAGACGAAGTTGGACCGTCGATACTAAAATCAATGGTAAATTCAAATGTGGTGTTTCAGTGATTATCCCGATTGTTGATTTTGACGTCAACGGTACAAATATATTTGACTAATTTTTGAAAACTTAAACACAAATTTCGTCCCCGATTGAATTTTCTTTAATGAAGAGGTAAATTTTCAACGTTTTATTGAACAACATAACTCAAATTAAAGTGAAAGAACCTCAAAACGTTAGGCATCCAACTGACATCACATTGTCTCTTTTGTCGGCCTGAAGCACATCTTATTACTTTTTTAATCTCTTTTCTCTAATTAAACAAAAAATTAAAAGTAAATTATTCGAACTTCAAAAGAAAAAGGTAAAAAAAAAAGAAAGTAAAAACCATGATTTTACGTTCGGGCCGAAACGACGCGGTTTCGGCCCGTCTCGAACCGAAACCTCATTTTGGGTTTTGGTTCGAATTTACTATTCATTACTATTTATCTTCATCAACGAGCGTGGGTGGGAGCTCGCCGAGCGAGCGCCCACGGGCCGGAGCGCGTGCGGGCTTGAGGGCACGGGAGTGGGAGCTCGCAGGGCTCGAGGGCGCGGGTGGGAGCTCACCAGGCTCGCACGCGCGGGCGGGTGGGGGGGAGCCTACTGGGCTCGCGCGCTGGGGAGAGCTCGCTAGGCTCGCGCCGAGGGGTTGGGGGGACCTCGCGCCGGCTTCGTGTCCAAGCCCAAGGGCCCTGCGCACTTGCTAGTCTGCCGCTGCTCTCTCGCCTATCTCACGTCCTCACCGACCTGACCCATACTCCCGCAAGCTAAGACCGGCCTTACACTGGGGTCAACGCTATCACCAATTTGATTTCGATGTCCTTATCGGTTTTTGACAGATATAGTTCATGTGCATAATTTATTCACGTAATTATTCATTATTTTTTAAAATTTTTAAACATATTATACTTTTTTTATTTGAAGTTAAAAAATAATTGAAATAAAGTTAAATTTTAGCCAAAATATAATTAATAAAAAAATATTTTGGTTGAAACTGAAATGAAAATGATTTTGATCGAAATAAATTGATTTTTTTGTTTACGTGCATGCGTGCATGATCGTTCCACTGAAAATAAAGGCAAAAAAAATTTGTGTCGGTCTTACCCCTATGTAAATTACTATCACGAGATTGCGGAGAATTAGTTGTTCTCGTATGTCTATAAATGTTCATTTGCATCGTTCAGGTACTGAATTAATAATTTCATATACAGATGTTTTAAACTCAACTGATGATGATGATGATTAGTTGTATTACATTATATTTAACAAATTATGTATATATCAATTATATTTTAATAATAAGTTAAATTTGCTTATGTTAATTTTTATTTTTTTAATTATATTCATATTATTTCTCATATTTTTTTATATAGTAATATATAAAAACAGTGGTTAACTATAAAAATTAATTTTAATTAATTAAAATAATATTTAGTACTGTGGTAAAATTAATTATAAATTCTTTCATAATTTTTAATTTTTTATAAAAAAATTTTCAAAACTTTATCGTATTTTTAATTTCAAGTCAAAGTACAGCAAAAATATAGTCAAACTGTGGTCAACACATAATTAATAACTAAAAAAAATCAGCGTACTCCTCAACAAGGTTCACTTAGTGCTATCAATCAGCGTCTTGCCGTAATTTCCTCTGAACATTTCGCACAGTGTGATATTTATTTGTTATGATTTATTGGACCACTTTTACTAAGTGTTGTCAATCAATATGGCTATCATTTTCATTTTGAACCTTCAATGTATCGTTATACTTCAGAACCGCTGTCACAATATCACGCAGAGGTAGTTGTTCTGAGTCATATGCCTACAAATACTCGTCCGGATCATCAAGGTACTGTATTCGTTATTCCACGCCCAGATGTTCTAAACTTAACTAATGATAATTATGATGATTAGTTGTATTATCTTAGAATTTATAAATTATGTATGTGTGAAGTATAGTTTAATGAAAAGTAAAATATGCTTATATTAATTTTTAACTTTTAATCATATTCTTATTATTTATTGTATGTTTTTTTAATACACTAATATATATTAAAAGTAGAATATATCAGTGACTAACTATCAAAATTAATATTAATTAACTAAAATAATATTTAATATTATAGTAAAATTAAGCATAAATTTATTCCTAATTTTTCAAATTTTTTTAATATTTTATTATATTTTTAATTTAAAGTCAAAGTACAGTCAAAATATAGTCAAACTCTGTTCAACACTTAATTAATAATTTAAAAAAATCTTTCGGCTGAAATCGAAACAGCCAAAATGTATCGATTTCGTTGGGTCCAAAAATCAAAACCAAAACCGAAATCGCAGCATAAAACTTTGGTAAAAACCGAAAAGCTCCCTCGCTCACAATTCAAAATTCCATTTTGAAGCCACTCGAGGTCGCCTTCGTTTCGTAAAAAATAAAAATAGAAAAAGGAAAAGTTCAAATAAAATATATGAAATTCATTGTGATATTAAAGGGCCGTCATCTCGAAAGTCCATCCATCAGCCAGTAGCGTCTTCCACTGTTAGAGCATAACGAAGAAAATATCCACTAGAGTAAACAAAACGATGGAGGAGGATAAAGGCCGCCGACGATTGGAAGAGTTCAGCCAGAAGCGGAAACGGGCTGCCAACGGAAACGGCACCGGTGAGACCAGCAAACGCGACCCGAAGCCGGACATGGCGACGACGGAGGAAGAAGTCGAGGAGTTTTTCGCGATACTCCATCGTATTCGCGAAACCTCGCAGCTTTTGTCGGCCGGCAGACGCGAGCCAGAAGTAAAAGGCGATGAACAGTGGCGCCCGGAGTTCGCCCGGGAGGACTTCGAGCCGGGTGAGGCCGTCAGAGCTGCGGACGAGAAGGAGCAAATACGGAGGCAACTTGATCTGAATGCCGAGCCAGAGCCCGAGCCCGAATGCAACCACCTCAGGCGTGGGAACTTGTCCCAGAAGGAGTAGCTCAGCTTCCCGTAATTTTTGGTCTTTGCACGTAACAATCGTTTTGCTTTATTATCTTTTTTTTTTTTTTTCTTTTTAGAATAAGTTCTGTATACGACCACCGTGTCCGAATATTCGTGAAGATCGTTGTTCTATCAAGAAAATCTACATTTTCGCATTCAATCTTATCCTCAAAGTTGACAGGAAGTCACTACTCACTAGGAAACATTTTGGCTGACTTTAGCTGTGTATATAGTTGGGCATTTACCTAACCCGGGCGACACGAGGCTCCTCCATCTTAGCCTCGGCAAAAATTTTTTGGTTCACTTCGCTGTCCAGTGGAGGTGACATAACAAGGGATCATCGTTATCACCACATAATTTCTTTTACTTTTTTTTTTTTTTTCAAAGATGTCTGATTTCTTGCTCATTGTTGCTCTTTACATGCGTGTTTCAGGTCTGTCTATTATGGCGACTATATACGGAATTTCTTCTTCCTCTCTCAAGCTAAATGGAAAGCAAATTAATTGAATGATCACAACTTCAAGATTCCTTCGTCAGCGCTCACAGCTGCTCTGCGCATCACAGGCCGCTGACGAGGCCCAGATAAGTTTATATCATGGGCGGCCCATCGCCTGCTTCTTCTCTCAAGAAGTAAAGCGTGAAGCTCGCGCACGATTTCCTGCAAAACGCGAATCATTCTCGGGATAGAATCCAACTTTGCACGAGTCGTGCAAGTAGGCGCAGGCATCCGAGACCAGTCTGTCAAAGCGGTTCGAGCGATCCACGTCGGGCTCAGCCCATGCCTTTTCCGGAGAATCCCGAGCTGCCTGGCATCCGCACGTTTGTCAGGGATGAGATCATCTCATCGTGGGTCACGGAATTGGTGTGAAGTCCCAATCACGAGGCTGGACAGTCACATTTTGCGTTTTGGATCTCTTTCTATTTAGGAAAAGAACAAAGGGCCTTGATGAATAAGTTGTCTTCTTTTCCGCGGTGAGCCGTGTGCGCTTTGAACGCAGCGAAAGGCCGTCTAAACGGTTGCGGAGCTCCAAACTTTTTCTGTGCAAGTTGCTCTGTTGAGTTACGGACCGTATTAATTCGCTTACGTCGTACTGTTTTGAGCGAAGGTTTGGATTTCGTCTGGGATTCGTCGTGCGAATTCTCGGTATCGTGTCAGAACGGGCACGATTACGAATGTCATGAAATTAAAAATAATTTTTCTACAAAAATAAAACATTTGGGAAACCAAAAAAGAATGAAAATCATGCGACCGAGAGAAATGAAAGCTCTTTGCAAAGCCAGGGCTGTGGTCTGAAGCTGTCTGTCAGGCGTCAGCCTTTGGTCCTTTTCATGGCATGGTGAGGTTTCATTATCCAGCAGAGGTGGAAACCCCATTTCCGTCCTTCGAGAAAGGACTAACAGGCCGCATATGCATCCTCATGCAAACCAACTCAATCTATAATCTAACTAGTTATCGTTACTTTAAAACTTTAATTAAAAAAATGAATTCTAAGTGTTAGCGCACAGAGTGGAGATAGCTAAGATTACGTAGCATTCAGTTCAAGTTGATTAAATCGATCGATCTAAAATCAAATAATTTACTTCGTTTTGAACTTTTATTTTAAATTTTAAAAATTATTAAAATTGAATATATAAACATATATAATTGCGAATCGAAAGTTTCAAACAAAATTTCGCGATTTATGAGATCAAAACTCCTTTTTAGATATTTGATTTTCGATTTAATGTTAATTATTTTGGTTCAATTTGTTGGCGTCGGTTTGACAATCGATCAAATGGAATGCAGAATCCCAGAAAGGACAATGATAGGGTGGGGGGGGGGGTACGGTTGAACCAAGGGTTAGGAAGGAGATGCAAAAGTATAGTTAGTTAGTCGAGACCAAGCACAAAAAAAGTATTCTCAGGCAAAAATATAAAAGCATAAAAGATCCATAAATACATAATAAATATTACAATAATTGCATAAATTATTTTTAGATGAGCATCTATTTCAACCATTTCCAGACAAAGTCTACTTTAGCCCGCGATGTCGGCGACAACGTCCGCTCAAAGGCTTTGATCAGGACGCATATTGCTTATTGTATGTTAATCGTTTTCATTGTTTTTTTACGGAAATTCATTTATTTACGAAAATGATATTTTACGGGTCACGAACTATTCATCGAGCTCTACGACAAGTAATACGATAACATCACGTGGTGAGTTCGTTCATCCCTCAACCCGCGATACATCCAACAAAAAAATCCCACTAAGTTTCACAAGCAAATCACGACATTTTTGTTCATCAATAAAACCATTTTCCTTAAAAAAAAAAAAAAAAAAAAGTAATTTTAGAAAACTACCAATCAGTAACGCGGCACATGTCACAACAGTTGAGATAAGATCAATTATGACGGAAAAATATACCAATTAGATCCAAGCCCGATGCATATTTACACCCAAAGCCCTCACAACACAAAACAAAACTTAACACTCGAGCCCATTGTATTTTTTATTTTTACAAATTTGAGGCCGCAATTCAACTTCTAAAAATCCAAAAAAAAAAAAACCAACCTGCTTTAGACACCTCGCGACTCCACGCCATCTGACTCCTAAAAACAACTCAAATAAATTAGAATTTAAAATAAAATGGAAAGATTCTTTCTCCTTTCCATGCGCCCTCACCCTTATTGCACCATGAAAATATCTACATAAGGACTTAATTACAAAAAGACCACCAGGTAATTATATTCACAACAGCAGGCTTAGACCCACCCACCGCTCTTTCCTTCTCGCCATCGTCTAAAATTATTGTTAAAAAATCAAGCAACGGCGGTGATGCCACGGGCCGCGCGGTCACGGCGGTCGAGGCAGTCAAAACCCTCGACGCGGACCGCGGCCGGCTTGATCCCGAACTTGGTCGGGCCGCACCCCTTTCTCGGAGACATGGGAGACCCGGCTGGCTGGGCGTGAACCGGACCGTGCGCGAAAAAACCCGGCTTGTCTTCTCCGAACCGGGCGTCGTGGATCAGGGGGTTAACGGACCGGGTCGGCGGCGACCCAGAGAAAAACGGCGGCGACGAGGCCGCAAGGTTCTGTCCTCCTCCCTGGAAATAATTTCAGAACGTCAGATCCAGCTATGAGAACCGTTAGATCTTAATATAACGATGACGATTAAGGGGGAAAGAAGGAATACCTTCGAGAGGAAAATATCAAGGAGTTCAGTTGCGTCGTTGGAGTCCAACAGCTCGGGAAAGGGAAGTGGACCGGGCCAAAACCGCCCCCGGTCGACGTCAGCGGCGCCGGAGAGCTGGCTGAGCCGGCGAGGCTTGGGGCAAAGCAGGGGGGCTTGGATCCTTTCGGCTCTCGTCTCCTCGTGGGCAGCGAAAGCGTTCAGGTGCATCATGCGTCGGCTCATCCTTTGAAAATCTAAATCTAGAACGCCTGAAAGAAAAACAAGGAAAAGCAAATCTTCAGAATCCCTTCTCTTCTCAAGCAGATCTAATGAAAGATGTGGAATTCAAGATGGAGATAGGGAAATTTTTTTTTTTGATTTTAAAGCTATTTGGTGGGAAATCGGAGCACAAGCTGAGTTGAAGACTCTGGGACTCATCAAATCGAGAAAGAAACGAAGCCTTTTGAAAGAAAATCTTCAGATACAAGGATAAAAGACGAAAATTTGTTTGGAAAAGACGATCTTTTGAAGAGGAGGTTGAACAGATTATGATAAGAGGAGAGATAAAGAGGGATGCTCACCTGAGCTACCGCTTCTTCGTCTTCCCTCTCGAGAGGAGGAAAAGGATTGAGAACAGACGAGAAGGAACCAAAGGTGAAGGATAAAAGGAAGGAGAAGGGAGGAAATAGTCTCCGAGGGATTTATAGGCAGTAACCAGGAAGGAATTTTAATAAAAAAATTGTACAAATTTGATAAAAGGCAAGTGGCCACATGATAAAGGATAGGATGGTCAATGGTCAACCCTGACAATCTGTCTATTTTAGTCACTCAAAGAATTTTCAAAACCAGAAAATAAATATTAGTTTTAAACGCAAACATATTAAAAATAAAAAAAAAAAGCCAAATGTAATGGCGTATCAAACGGCTGGACATGTTTGATATGGAATCAAAGTCAGAGTTAATATGTTTTAAAATTTATTTTTTTTTATTTTATAAAATTAATATTATTTATTTTACATAATTATTAAATTAAATTATTATAAAAAAATTAAATATTTTTTCGAATTTTAAATTATTATAGAATTAATTTTGATAAAAAAAATATTAATTCATAAAATTAGTTCAGCAATCTTAATCTTAATACTAATTCTGTATTAAGTATTTATCAGATTCATAAAATAAAATTTATCGTGTTGATTTTAAGGTCTATTCATGAACCAAACGGGATCATAAGATTTATTACTTTGGTAAATTTTTTTAATGGGATTTTTCAATAAAAGAAATTAATTCTAATTAGACGGGAAAATCAAAAGTTTTATTGTCAGAGATTAAATCCCGAAAATCAAATTAAATAATGTGAACAAAAATAAATTCTATTTTATTTGCAAAATGAAAAGCTAGTTCCATCACGTGAGCAGTGCGTGGGAGAATGCATCATAGTTCACGGCTACAATTCCGCATATGAATATATTTTTTTCTAATTTTTTTTAACATATAATTAACTATTTTATTATAAATTATAGATAAAATTATATCAATTAAAATATAAAAAAAATTTTATTTTAATTAATTAATTATATTCTTAAATAATTTTTTTTCATGTTTATATTTTATTTGGTAAATTTTTAATTCCAAAAAAATTTTTTGATATTTTTGTATTAATTTAAGTAAAAATATTTTTTAGAAATATTTTAGGTGAGGTGATTTTTTTTATAAATTTAATCGGGGTAAATTTTTAATTCCAAATAAAGTAATAAGTCATGTAGTTTATCGTTAAAAACTTTTTCTAATAGAATTTTAAAAATAAATGTATGGCTTGTTTTAATATGTAGTGAAAATAGCTGGCGATAAGATCGAGAGCAAATTGCGGTGGAGACGAAGGGGAGATGGGTCCCCCCGGGAGCGCCGCACGGCGGCCACTCGTTTAAATCCTGCACGCGCGAACATTTTCCCAAAAGAAAAGGAAATTAATTTAAGTGGGCCATGTGCTTTCCCTGCTATTTAATTAAATCCAAGACGCCGATGGGTGCTGGCGCGCCGGCCCGGTTGCCCGACCCGACGGATTTTGCAAATTCGTCGTTAAAGTTTTATTGCGAATTATTGTGAATGGAAGGGGGCATGTGCAAAAATGACGGCTAATTCCAAATAGAAGACGAAATCAGGAGTCAGGCCAAACTGGTTGATAAGTCGTTTTCGCGAGGGCAGGTGCGTGTCAATTAAAATCGATGGATCGACACCGAGTTTGGCCATTTGGAAACGCAATCCTCGTGATTTTCCGGAATCGACCTTCAATCAGGTTTTCCTAACAACTAGTTTTCAATAATACACCACACAATTACGAACCCAACAACGAGATTTTCGTTCAAATCTCCCCTGTTTATCACGTGTCAGTGTCTAACTCCGAACCCACCGCGGATTCCAAATAATCATAGTGCCGCAATTTTTCTAAAATATTTACAAAATTTAAGGATATATAGAAAATCAAAGAGCAGAACCAACTGGCCGAGCATATGGTTCGCGCTGCATGTTGTCGCTGTCGGCGCCGCCTGCGATGTGGACGGATCGAACAAAACGACGAACGATTCAGATTAGTTTACATTTTAAGACGCTATAATATTTTGAGTTATTTTTTATGTTTTAAAAATTAATTTTATAAATGTCAAAAATAGTATAAAAAAATTTACCGAAATGTTTAATATTTCTTAAATATCGAAAAAAAATTACTTTTAATATTTTTCTTTTATAGTGTCTCACAAATGCTGATGAAAAAAATTATTAAGGATTTTTAAAAATATATCATAAATATCCTCGGCGTTTTTTATTGGTTTATTATGTTTTTACCGAGCAGAGGATAGTTTTACTATACGATACGACGCTGGTAGATTCCGTGTGGGAGGTTGGGCTGCGCGTGGGACTTTAATTGGAGGGGAGTGGGGCCCGGTTGTTGGGAACTCATGCAAATCACAGCCTGGCTCTGACCGACTTGTCGGGTGCCACGCAACTATCAACCTCCAAGTTTTGTTTTTTTTTTTTCCCCCAAATTTTTTTGTTCGAAGTAGAAATAAAGTTTTTTAATAAAGAGGAGATCTGGGACTGCAATCCAAAGTCTTGGGTCGGGAAGACCATCGAGTTCCATTTGGAACGGAATCAAGGTTAAAATAAAAGATAAAATATAAAATATTAATATGGTTAAGTAAATTTTGTATGATTACTGATTTAATTAGTAGATTGTTAAAATTTTTTATGGATAAAAATACTTTTCGGTGAGTACTGTTTACATGCTACGGTTTATCTTCTTCACGAGACCCATAACATAACCGGCCAAGCTCGAGCACGGGCAATGATGGCGAAAATTGGGGCGGTGATGGGCGGCGGCATCTTTGGAAGGGGGGAAGGAGAAGATTATATAGTTAGGATTTCGGATGAGGCGATCCGAGTCATTAGATCGAAATTTTTAATATTTAAAAAATAATATGGTCAAGATGAGGTCAACCTACCCCTGACCCGTTTCAAATGACCCCCAGAGATTTAAGCAATACTGATGAGCCAAGAGCAAGGGACACGCTTTTTTGGCGTCATGTGACCTGCTATCTTAAAATAGATTTAATTGTTAATTACGATATTAATCCAATGCTAATAAACTTATTTAATCTATAATTTTGATTACAATTGTGGACCGGATCAGATCTTTGTTTATATATATAACTGGCGCGCGCTGGCTTTTACATCCAAGCCCAACTCAAGCATGAGACTATAAATGGCAGCAGCATGCTTCAATTAGAGAATTAGGATCATGGAAAGAATTAAAAATGTAAAAAATAGTAAGTTATATTTTAATATATTTTTGATGAAAAAACATACAAATTACAAGGAAAATTGAACATTATGAAAAGACCAAAAGGTAAGTTTTACAATTAAAAAATATTTAAAAACAAGACGACGAAGAACTTTTGTTCAAATGTATTATTTGCTTAATTTAACATAACAAAATTAAATCATGGAAGAAAAAAATGTAGGCTCACAACCAATGAAAATGATATTGGTATGCGGAATCGGAAAATTTAATTATTTTTTCGATTTTAGGTGATGCATATTATTATTTGATAAATAGAAAAGGTAGCCAGTATGTTTTTTATATTTTTTTAAATCGTATTATTTGTCGAGTATAAAATTATTATTTTGTATTTTTTCTAAGTCTCTAAGCAATGAAGGATGACCGCATGTAATTCAGGCCGACAAATTGTGGGCCATTGAGGGTACTACTAGTTCATAGAATTGGGTCAAATAAAATGGCCCAACAGGCCTTGGGCTGAATCAGATCATATGTCCAGCCCTAATAGGTCCATTTAATCCGGATCTTACCGGCCCGTTTCCTTACTTTTTTTAGCAAAAGTTCTTGGTAGTGCGGGAGGATATAACCGGATGAGGTTTGGATTAGAAGGTCTTCCACATTCATTGAAAGTTGCCTCGGTCTTTTTTGTTTATTATACAAAAATTGAGGTGTCTCTTCAAAGAAAAATAAAAAATGACCCTCTTCATCTAATTTGATTGTTTTAAAAAGCAATTTTAAGGGTAGATTAGTGGTTGGTTATTTATTTTTTGCAGTTGACTAAACCTTTTTGAAGATCGATGAATTAGCTTAACAGCGTGTTAGACACTTTATTAGCACCAAAAGCAGAATGTGGAAGCTATCAATTCTTAACACGTACTTGGCATGCAGCTAACCACTCCACTAAACATAGAAAATCATCACGGCACCATCATCATCCAACTATAGTTTATATATATAAAGCTCATGCTAATGGAGTCACCAGAGAAAGCATCGTCCTTCACTGATAGGAAAGTCTCTCGGCCATGGATGGCCGTACTGAATCCATGGATTACCGTGAGGAGCTCCTCTCTCCGGCGAGACTCGACGGGGACTCCGCCGAGCCGGTTCCGGCTTCTTCTGCAGGGCAACCGTGGCGTCTCAACGTCAACGACTTCAACATCATCCCCGAGCGCCCCAAAGCTCCTCATGCTACTTCGGCTATTCTCCACATCACTAATCGTAAGTTTCTCCTTGATTATTAGAATTAGCATGTTGTTATCTGAAAGTAGGACATGTAATTCTCAATTTATTCGAATATCCGATTATATCAATTGTTTTACAAAAATTGGACCACACGATCACAAAGAGGGAATCCAACGCCATCCGTCACGCGATGCTTCCAGTTCCGATCGTATCCGATCGTAGCAGCCGCACGATTCCGGACATGCTTCCGATCCGATACAAACCCGATAGCACGGGGGACTGTACAACGTGCTTTGGTCTTTCGCCACCTACCCCATTTGGTTTGATCGCCACAACAACCCAATCTCGCCCCAACCGCCTCTCGACTTTGATAATTGCCGAGAAAACTACCTCCCCCACGTAATCACGAAGCCGTCGCCATATCACTTGGAATCCATGAAGAAGAGTTCGGGGCAGCGGGCGGCGGCGGCGGCGGCGGCGATGAATTTGAGAGAGGAGAACACCGATTACCGGGCGGAGCTCCTTCCGGAGGCGGAGCCGGAGGATGCCGCGCAGCCGTGGAGGATCAAGGCCGACGATTTCCAGTTGCCGGAGAAGCCCAAGGACCCTACCCTCATCTCTCGCGTCTTCAAGGGTTAAAAACTAAAAATCGCTCCTTTCTTCGCCTTTTTTTTTTTTCAATTTTTTATATACTTATTGATTGATCGATTGATCCCGGAAGAGCTCAGAGATCGAATGCGTACTAGAATCAGGGATTGTTGTTTTGTTTTCATGATGTCGTGCCAGTGAAAAACTTGCGGAAGTAGGTTTATATTTTTTTTTGCCGCTGTTCCGGATTAACATTTGTGGGAATCCGTTGAAGAGGGAAAAAGGGTTGCAATTTTCCACTTTCTTCTCCTTTTTTTATGCTTTTTTAATCGCAAGGGGAACCATTTGAATGGGAGTATCCTGGGAGAGATCCAATCTTTTCTCAGCATCTAGTCAAGAAATTATATTTTGATCTTTATTGGGTTGTACTTTTGTTATATTCGAATCGAATCTTGCAACAAAAAATTATTGGTTCTACTATAGCGGCAATCTATTTATCATTGTGTTTTATTGATTCTTAATGTTTTAAAATTATATTTACATTAGCATGACTCTGCTTTTGTTCTCCAAATAATTTCGAAAGATCTTGTTCTTGTTGTTTTAGGCAAGGAAAGAAGAGTTGCCAAATACTACCGAAGGCAGGAGAAACTTCTAAAGGAATTCTCTGAAATGGAAAGCATCAATGAGTTGGGATATGTAGAAGGAGCTCCAACAGAGGTTTGACGAGCTATACTCTTTTTTTACATCTTTCAACTCGAAACCTTCAGTAGAATAAGTTTTATGTGTCTAAACCGGTCGAAACTTTCAGTAGATTGCCATATCATTAGTAGTGTGAGGACTTGGTTCACTAGTAAAACTGAATATAGCGCAACCCCGTATTTTCTGATACAATATGGATATGTTTATGTTCTTTGCCAAATGCGTGTAGGATGAGCTGAAGTTAATCGCAAGGAGTGAAAGGATGGCAATTAACATTTCAAACATCGCTAATTTGGTCCTTTTTGTATCTAAAGTGTATGCATCAGTTGCAAGCAGATCTATGGCAGTCATTGCTTCAACACTGGACTCCTTTTTGGATCTTCTATCAGGTCTTATTCTTCTGATCACCTCTCATGCCATGAGAAATCCTAATCAGTATAGTTATCCGATTGGCAAGAAGCGCATGCAACCTGTGGTAAGTACTTTTTAAAAATGATTACATTGTTACATAGCCAAAGCTTCAATCAAAGGCCTTCTGAAGCATTGTTAGATTCAGTATAAAATGATTGTACCACTGCATTATGTATTTCTTCTTTAGTGATTGCTTCAATAACTTGCATATCATTGCTGGCTTGGTTCCTGTATAGCAGCTCTTTTGTTGATTTGATTGGAGTTAATATCTCGTGATTAACTTGGATCTTATATTGTTTCTAGGGGATTATAGTTTTTGCTTCTGTGATGGCTACGCTTGGTTTTCAGATCATATTTGAGTCTGGTCGACAGATTCTGGAGCAGGTACACTTCTTTTTGTAATGAGGAGCTACTATTGGTTCTCTTATTCCAGTGGTAAAATGCTGTACAGAAAAACTAAAATGTACATTTGCTTTTACCTGAGATGTTTTCCCTTGTGTTTACTCAAGAGATTATGTTCTTTTTTTCCTGAACCTAGATTAGGTGTTACCAGATGATGGTTTTCTTGTGATTCAGTAGGTCTTGTGCTGTACCACCACCTCTTGATGCACTTAATATATAAGAATGGCTCTGCCTTCACTCTTTTTACGCAAAGAAAAAGGGATCATAGGAATTCTAGTTCCAAAAAATGCTAATGATTTATCTGATTTATTGTTTTGGTAGAGCATCTAAATTTGATTCCCATTTCTCAGAAGAAGAAGAAGAAGATGATGCAAGTTCTTCTTCTTTTCTGTCTTCCTCATGAATCTGCAAAATTATATATCAGGCCAAACCAAATTCGGACCCAACAAAGGAGAAATGGATGATTGGCATCATGGTCTCTGTTACGGTCATAAAGTTCATACTCATGGTTTACTGCCGGACGTACAAGAACGAGATTGTCAGAGCGTATGCACAAGATCATTTCTTCGATGTCATAACCAACTCTATTGGTCTAGCGACCGCAATTCTTGGTATCAAGTATCGCTGGTGGATTGATCCTGTTGGAGCTATTATTGTAAGTTCCCTCTTTCTCTTTTATAGTAATCTTCAAATATATTTAACTAGGGTGAAATGAGATCATCTTCGCTATTTGGAGAATCATTGCAATGGAGAAATGTGATGCAGATTGCCATCTACACGATCTGCACATGGGCAAAGACTGTGAAGGAGAATGTGTGGTCATTGATTGGGCAAACAGCGCCACCTGAGTACTTAACAAAGTTGACATACCTGATATGGAACCACCACGAAGAAATCAAGCACATTGACACTGTGAGGGCCTATACGTTCGGCTCTCACTACTTCGTGGAGGTGGACATAGTTTTGCCTGGAGACATGCTTCTGAACAAGGCACACGATATCGGCGAGACGCTCCAAATGAAGCTCGAGCAATTGCCAGAAGTAGAGCGGGCATTCGTTCACGTGGATTTCGAGTACACTCACAGGCCTGAACACAAGACAATGGTATAAATATGCTAATCATGTTATTTCCTGCAGTACTTGAACTTAATCGTGTTTGTTAGCTCTATAATCAACTGTTGAACTGCCAAGGCTGGTAAATGTCTTTTTTTTTCAAAAGAATTATTGCAGAGATACATGGTTTCTAAGATATTCGGCTTCAATGGAGCTTGAAAGGCTCGAGCCATATCATGTTGCAGACTGTTTCAGGTTACTGCTTCTCAAAAGCACGAAATGTGGTCAAACATGTGTTGCTTTGCTTCAAGTGGCCGCATAATATTTGAATATTGATTTATTACAATTTTAAAAAATAAATGCATCTAAACGCTGCCAGGGGCATCTCGATAATACTTTTTTTTTATGACAATTATTTTTGAATGTTTAATTGTATAATTGATGCTTTGGATCATCAACTGTGGGACCAGAAAAGTGAAATCTTAGTCCAAGGCGCTAATTAAGCACGGGGCTTAAAAATTTCCAGATTATTACTAAGGTTTATCATATTTGTTAATAATTCATCGCGATTTTAATAATTGCTTATAATCTCTATTTAAAATTAAATTGCCGATTAACCCCTAACCTATCAGGTCTTTTTTGACATATCATATTTAATAAAATATTATTAAATTTGAAATATTAAAAATCTTTATGTTTTTCTCTTATTTTTATCTAAAAAAATTAAGTGTTATTGATCAAGTCCTAAAAAATAGGCATCGTCAAATGATTGAAAAAAATTCTCAAAATCATAATCTTGTTTGTTTCGTATAAATTATTAAATAAAAAATAAAGTGGAGAGTATAAAGATTTTTTGCTTTAACTTAATTATAATTTACCAAATAATTCAGAATCGAATAATCTTAATGGGATAAGGAGATTTTTAATTTTTTTTAAAAATTAGCAGTGGCAGGTAATTTTGAATTGGCTGGGTTGCGAATAAAAATAATAAATGTTGGAATTGCAAGCACCGTATAGTAAAATAAATAAATAAATAATGGTGGGCAAGGACGCTCCCGTAATTCCAGCGCCGTTTTGGGGCAAAAGCGTGAGCCCGCGTTTCAGAAAGGAAGCGGGGCCTGCCTCGCGCTGTCCTGCCTTTATTCTTCTCAGATGCTCTGCAGCGCCCTGCTGCTCTCTCTCACACTCGCTCACACTAGTCCTCCCCCACGCTGAAAAAAACCCTTCTTTTTCTCCCGGCCTGAGCAAGAAGAAGAGGAGAGAAGAGGCCCGTCGATGGGGGAAGGTACGGGGTCGACCCTGGTCCACATCCTGGTGGTGGCCCTCTGCCTCACCGCCTTTGGCTTCGCCATCGCCGCCGAGCGCCGCCGCAGCATCGTGAGCCCCTTTCTCTGTACTCTTTCACTGGTTCCGTCCCTACTGATCTAAGTAGATCTCTTTCTTTAAGCCTTATTGGTGATCGCGTTGCTTGGCTTGGGGATGCTGCGTTGGTGAGTGGAAAAGGCTGTGGTTTTGCTTTGGTTAGGGTTTTGGGGTCTTTTGCTTCGATAGAAAGGGCCTCCTTTTTTTATTTTTTCGGTGGGAGAGAGGCATAATGATGATAGATCGACTTTTGTTGGGCATCTGGAGTGGATTAGTTTATGGGATGCGCTTATTCTTCTTTGCTTTCTGTCAATTACTCGTGCATTTTGAGTGTTTATTGTGTTGCTTTAGTACTCAAAGAATTGGTTGAGCAATGAAATTATGTATCCGGTGTGGGATAAAATCACATTGGAGATCATGTTCCCGAAATGAATGAAAAAGTATTGTCTTTTTTTTGATGCTTTATTTGGGGTCTTGTAAGTTATCGTTTTAACGAAGATGGATTTGGATCTAGGATAAATAAAATAAATTTTGATTTGCAGTTCCTCTATTGGATTAAGTGCGAGCAATGCCACTGATGCTTGTTTATGATTATGTATTTTGAGTGCATATAACATAACCATTTTGATGCTTGTATTATGCTTTTGGCATCTTTTGAAAACTTTGGGGTAGTGATCCAAGATTTACAAGCACGATTGGTCCTTTGGTATTGCCTCTGTTTCATTTTTTCTTTCTTTGTTTCTATCTATCTATCTATCCATCTATCTTGTCCGTAGTTTCTTCTTATGTTAGTTGCAACTCATGGTGAGCTTGAGTTCGACAATGTCCTTGAGGTTAGTGCACACAGTAGTATGACTGTTTTGCTAATGCGTTCATTTTCTGTAATCAAGATCATTATGCATTCTGAGGCTTTTGTAGCTTTAAATGCACGACACAAGTAAGATCTATAAATTTGATCAAGTCTAAATTTTGATCACTAAAGTTCTGTCCAACTTCTCTTAAGATGCATACTAGGTTGAGGTTAGATGTCTTGGCTAGCCAATAAGTTTACGAGTTCTTTTGTAGAGTCTGTACCTTTTATTCTTCAACTTTTATATTTAACCATGGATGGCTTTTAAATTGTAACTGATTGATTACCTCAATGAAGCACCCGTGCATGTTATGGACTAATGAAGGCATCTTTTGGGGACATATATCTGTGTTGATTACGAGTCCCTAATATAGATCATCGCATATATGTATCGGAATAAAACCCAGAAAAACTTAAAAGATTAATATTACCTCAACTATAGAAAAGGCAAGTTTGCAGTGGGGGAAGTGCCATTCACATCCAAAATCCATGGATTATAGCTGGAATCAGTTATTGGATCTAAGAAATGAAAATGTTATTTTGAGAACAGAGATATTCTATTTCTTGCTCATTGAAGATTTATTTGTAGGAGCTTCTTGGAATCTTTCTTTGACCACTGAAAAAATATAGAATTGTAACAGAGAATTTTTGACAAGTTTAGTAATGTTTAATCTTATCAAGTTAGGGCTTAGGTTAAAAAATGGATACCGAGGAGGTATCTATGATGTAAATATTGCTGGGATTTATTTCAAAAATTGAAGAATAAAGGGTGTGATATGTGAATGCTTTAGTCCCTTTCTTTGAATTCTTGTTCAGAAGTATGCATAACCTTTTTGATTTGGCACATCTTGCCTGTTGTTTGGTGGGATCAAAATGTCCTACACATGGTTCACTTCAGATTTCTCAGCATTCCTATTTTGAAAAATGGCATACAGGCTAATTTAGCTGGGTGTTTTAATTGTTTCTGATGTATATCTTCACAACCACATCATTTTCTAAGTTTAAAAGTCTGAATTCAGCTGAATTGCTTATTTGCAGCTTAAACACATTCTTGGATCTGACCATTGATGAACCATGTTTCTTGACTTGAATGCAGTTATTGTATTAGTAATGTAGATGGATTTGTTTTAATTTTACTGTGGGTTCAACTAAAATTGTTTTCACTAAAATTGCCTTTTATGCCATGGCAGGGCAGCATACATACTGATCCAGTTTCCAATGCCACATACTGTGTCTATGATTCTGATGTTGCTACAGGTTATGGAGTTGGTGCTTTTTTGTTTCTTTTCTCAGGCCAATCAGTACTCATGGGAGTTACCAAGTGCATGTGTTTTGGCAGACCTTTGGCCCCAGGCGGGAATCGAGCCTGGTCTATCATATATTTTGCATCATCATGGTGACTGTTCACTGCCTCTTGTGTTCTTTAAGTTGAAATGGGTATTTGGCTATTTCATAAAAGTCTGAAACATGATTTCCTCCATGGTATGGGTCTTTTTAGTGAAATAAGAGAAGTAGGTTTGTTATGCTAAGGAGCCAGACCAGCATTTCTCCTTGTTTCTGCCTTCCTTGCATTCAGAACTGCCTTTTCTCTCAAGTATTGTACCCTCTAGTCCAAGATTCATGTTACTGAGAGCTTAAATTTTGGCAGGCTGACTTTTTTAATTGCTGAGGCTTGTCTGGTAGCTGGTGCAGCAAAGAATGCATACCACACAAAGTATAGGGGTGTGATTTATGCTCAGAATTGGACCTGTGAATCCTTGAGGAAGGGAGTATTCATTGCTGGAGCTGTCTTTGTGGTTTTCACTATGATACTCAATGTATACTATTACATGTATTTCACCAAAGCTACAAGCCAGGCTGTGCTAAAGACAAATCGGTCAAGCTCAACTGTTGGGATGGGTGGCTATCCATGAGCTTCAAACAGTATAATGCCTTTCAGTATAGATTTGAGAAAATAGTGATGTTAAATGTACTTGGATATGACTGTTGAGGTCAGTTTTATTATGGGTAATGGTTACTCTGTTCTGGGGCCTGCTATGCCTTTGTTCAGTTTCTGGTTTGTTCTATGACATCCTTTTGGTCTAAATCTAACTGTGATTGTGACAGTTCAAATTTATCTATAGTGAGCATATTTCTAGGTCTATCAGCTGTAGAGCTGCTTGTTCATGACTCATGTTTAGCCTTTTCTCTTAAGCCTCAATTTCTTTAATGGAACATTGCCTCGATGATGATGGTTTCTAACATGAGACGGATGTGAAATTTCTTAGCTTCTAAGAATCAGGTTGATGGCGATTTTTGCCTCCTCCGTTCTGTTCTATTCTTGGATCTTTGTTGAGTAAATGATTTTCCTTTTCGTCATGGATGTGTACGAGTTTGAATAGTGTAGAATATCCTTCAGACTTTGTAGACCTTTTTCCGCCTTGTTTGGCTAAGATAAAGTATAGTATTAGTTATGGTTTATCACATTTGTTCGCTGATTGAAGCCATCCACCCGAAGTTCGTGCGACAAGAAAAAGCATTTGAATGACGCTCCTCCCGAGAGGTTTCGTGCAAGAAGCAAGCCGCAACGGGAGGAACGCTAGCTATTTTCCGATATAAATATGAAGAAAAGGTACGTATCATGAGCTGGTGCGGGCGCGACCATGCTCCGCGAGAAGCGTCACGTAAGTGCATTGGAACTTGAACAACGAGAATCTATCGTTCGCCTCCGCAACTGCCTTCGAGAGCTGGCGTGGTGCACCAACCATGCACGTCGGGCTTTGCCTCCCCCTGCTCGCCGATGTTTGCGGGGTGATCATGCCGCTCTTGTCCCCGATCGACCAATAAATTTTAACCCAAGAAACTATATCAAGAGACAAATCGGGGATGGCTGTTGTTTCCATGTATGTACGTACTATGTATGAACTGGATGTTCGCGTGTCGGAGCCCACATACCCCTGTCTGCCTGCTGCAACGCCCATGTGAGCGCTGTTCTGACGATCGGTTGAATACCCAAGTGTTATGGGATATCTAAAACTTGTATGAGACATTGATTTATAGCGTCTGATTCAATATAATTATCTCGTAATCTGAAGGCCAAACACGATTGCCTTGATTTCTCAAAATTCTAAAAAAAAGGAGCGAATCAAAAGAACAAAACAACAAAAAGGCATCTAAAAAAAGCAAAAAAAAAAAAAGCGATAAATCAAGCAAAATGAGATTCAACTTTCTAACTAGGATACGTATTGTCAGGGAGTGTGTGCGACTGTGTGTGGAGTAAAAAGATGAGGCACAGAAAGAAGCTTGCGAGGAAGCAGCGATGGAGCCAAGCTTTGAGATTCGCGCGAAACGCTCGATAAGGATCTCCAAAAACATGCTGCCATTTGCTGACGACTTCTATCAGAACAAGTCAAAACCGGATTCCATTCCAAACCACTATGCGACAAGCCAACCTTGTTACGTCTCACGTGTCAGCAGCAGCGGTGGGCCCCGCATCTTCCCATCCGTAGATTTTTTATACGACCATCACCAAGATCAGGCCAAATTCAATACGGGCCCAGACTACGAGGACCTCTTTGCCGAATACCCCCTTGGAATAATTCCAAATCTCATCAAACCTCCCACGCTGCACTTCGCCTCTCCTCCGCGCTCATATACCCCTTCCGCCATGACTGTCCGGTTGCGCTCCTGGAACGCCATTTTTACAGTTTGACTGGATCTTTTACTTCTCAGTGAGAAATCACCTTCAGTAAAAGAACTTTTTTTTAAAAAAAAAAATTTAAACCCCAAGAGAGGAGATAAAAAGCAAAAGACACGAAGAAGAGGAAGCAGCGGCAGCCATGCAATGTCTATTATCTAAAACAAGCACCAAACAAAAGAAGCGAAAAAAAAAAGGCAGTGCATTGCACCAAGATTGATTGATTGATTATAAGATTATAAAACGTTCTTCAATTAAACAAAAAGTCCAACAACTCTCGTAACTTTATTATGCCCCTCCACCACCTCCTCCTCCATCTCTACCAGCAACAACAGCAAGACTCTGTATCATGCAACTATAGAATCTCCTTCTCTTTCATTTCTCTCGTGAAATAATAACAAGCCATGAACAAAAATGGCAGGAGATTCTATGAATACAGAGGCTCTCTTCATTCTATACAAAAGAAAAATCAATGTCGTTCTGGAAAAATCCAGCACCAAAGCACGAAACTCGAAGCGGTTATTACCGGTTGTGGAGGGGATCCGGGCAGCTCGGAACCAGCCGCATGCTGTCTTCCAGGGAGTAGCCGGGGACGGGCCTTCTGCCGGCGAGGTTCGCATTCGCTTCTCTGGCCTCCGAATACTGCGGAAATATCCGAATTGCCATCGTGGCGTGGTTGGAGCAGGCCCAGGATTGCAGAAGAACCCACGCGCTCAAAATGAAGAAGGCGAAGCCGAGAAGGGCCCGTGACATCGCCGGAGATGTCCGTATTATCGATAGAATATTCTCACATTGCCCGAATACTCGGTCGGAGGAACAAAAGAGGAGGAGGGTGGTGACCGCGGTGGCGTACATGGAAGGAGCCGAAGGGTTGGGGCGGCTTAAGAGGGGGACGGTTTAGGTGATCGCCACTGGTTTTGGGAAGAAACTGCGAAAATGCCACTGCCATGGTGAGTCACCCGGTGAAGCGTACGGCGCCGGTATTGGCGGGGGATCTGTATTGAGTCATTTATAACTAATGAATTAATTATGAAAAAATCTAAGCATAAAAATATTTTGTTGTTTTAGCAGAAATAAACAGAGACTCTAATCAGAGAACTAAATCTCGTTATCGCTTGATTAACACCAATTTAATTCGGAGATCTCTCCCCCAAAAAGAGTTTTCTCCGCGAAGGATTCAATATGATTTGAATTCTCTTTTATTATATTTGAAAAGTCAGATTAGTCCAGCAATAGAGGATGGCATGGCTGCAAGCCTGCAAGTATGTTGGGAGAGACCCACCCAACCACTGACAACCAGCAGTCCAAACCTAAACCAATTATCGCTACCCAAACCATATGTGTTGTCCCCTCTCTGCAGACGACGGATTTGATTTGATAGGTCTATTTCGTTTATCATTTCTATTCATTATGAAAGTTAATTCCGCAAATTATATGCTAACAGACCAGGTAATTATTATCCTTGTTGTGAACAAAAAAAAAATAAAAAAAATCGATAATGCTGGGGTGATCTTCAGGTCTCGGCGAATCTCAACCGTTACTCAATGGATTTGCATGCTATAATCATGAATCATAGTCGGAATACCACATGATTAGCGGTTAATCATAACGTTAACGAAACAACCTTTTTTAGTTTATAATTAAGCTTCAACATAAGAGCAGTGCGTGAGAGAAATCCCAATGAATCATTGATCCATCAACACATCGTTCAAAGTCCGGGTCTTTTGGCCACCGTCAACCTTTTTCGTTTTTTAGGGTTCTCTCTGAAAAAGCTACTTCAAAAAACTGCTTAGCTTAAAACAGAGCCGCATTTTAATAGAACTTTGTCTTGATGACAGCGAGAAAAAGAGAGCCAGCAGTGCCATTTGTTCCTTGCTCAAAAGTTGGCGTTTGAATACACCTCGCTGTCGTCTTCTCCTCGTTGCGTATCTCTTGTTCGCTGTTTCTCATCCGCCGAGAAGAGAGAAGAGAGAGAGAGCTGCTTGTCCTCGTCTTCCCTGGGCACATAACACTTCAATTAAAACGCGCTTTTGAGATCCAACAGTGGTCCCTTAATCCATGCATAAAATTGGAAATCTGTAGTATAATGGATTGAGCTCCTCGCTTTCTACAAGGTTGATATAGAATTCATCAAGGGAATCTTGTTTTCTCTTCCTTGAAATTAACTCCCTGTTTCTCTTTCTGCCCAAACAAACAAATCCATCGCAAAACTTTGCATAAACCTCACTCATTCGGTTTTCGAAAAAAATTGCAGAAAATCTCGAACCAGACAACCTTACAAATCACCAAAAGTGCGATATTAATTGGGCCATGATGAGCTAGTGAACTTGCGGTGGCTGAATCCATTCAAGTCTTTAGGTTGAACTTTTGGCCCGCAGAGACAGAAAAGCAACGCCATCATCTTCGAAAAGTCGAAGTATTTTCCATAGTGTGGCAGGAGAAGAATGCGCTCTGGATCCTCTTTAACTGCATTGCTTCGTGTTGTAGTGTAGAAGAGGAGCCATCGTGTTCTCTTTCAGAGAAGTATTCATTCGTTCCTTTGTGTTAAAATTTAATGGACTCCACTGCCCGCTTCATATGGCTCAATTTTTGCTTTCCGATATATGCTTCATTCGAGTTTTTCAGCAGAAAGGTCTGACCGTGATTTTATTGCGAAGAAGCGAGATTCATTGATGTTTCTTCGAAATTGTAGAAATTATTGCAAATCTCGACAGGTTATCTACTCATGCAAGGAGACGATGCTTTTGGAGCCCATTCCGTCAATTTAATTAGAACTTTTCTGAGCCCAGTCGGTGTTGGCCTTTTTACGGAAGGAGTTGGATATCTACTAATCATGGCATTTCGGACTTGGGTTTATATGATCCGCTTACAAGACACAGGATCATGCTCTGACATCTCTCGCGGACCACAAGGATAGAACCGCGGGTTGGCCCACCCAAAGGCCCTCTCTAACCTTTGAGAGCATTAAAGCTTTGACAATGTCAAATCTCTTTGGATTTCTCTGGTTCGAACATTCTTGGGAAAATCACAAGAATTATCGCGAAATATATAGATTCAAAAAGCGCTTGTGGTTCTTCAGAATATAATAAAATGGTTATTGTCGGTAAACTTTGAATACAATGAATTTATGCTCTCTTTGGACGTAAACATCACTTTTCTAAGTCAACTCTGTTAGGTTTGCGTCGCAATTTTCGTTATTTTACTCTTACAATGGAGAAAATCGCTGAAAAAGTCGCAATATTCGCTTCTTTTTTTTTTCAGCAACTTGCATTTGTTTAACAAATACTTTGATCTAATCAACCGAATCTCCTTGTCGGATTATTTGCAACTGTTAAAACTCGGAAGCATTTAATTTGAGTTGATCTCAATTAATTTGGTTAAATTTTGATCAAATTAGTCGAAATAATCTGACTAATTAATCGTACTTTGGTAAATAATATACCTAAAAAGTTTTTTTTACTGAGGTTTGAAAAATATTTGAGAATTAGTCCGACTAATTAATGAGCTAACAAATCTACTTCTTGACGTTTTCCTATAAATTTTTCTTCATTCCTCGTCAGCTCGACGTATCAATTAATCCATTTCATAATGTGTCCTGAGTCCTAACATTTATCCACGTCGCCATCAAACCTGTCACCTCGCAGCAAGAAACCGCTCGTAATCAAAACATCACTCATTCACGCTGCAGTACGGGAAGTAACAGGGCGTGGATTTCAGCACAATGGAAAACCACAAATTATGAAAATTAAATTATATTCTAATTTTCAGATGGCACAAAATTATATTTTTGACCAATTTATCGCCTGCCAAAACTGTCGAACCTCTTTTCTTTACATATCTCCTTACGATTATAATTATTCAAAAATAAATATTAAAATGAACCCCAAAATAACCCAATTTCCTACTTCTAATTTCTCAACAAGCTATTATAATAATTAGAAATGCTGCGGATCACAGCCCCAGATCCAGTCGACAGGTCTCGCCATCTGGACCGCCCATCTCCTCCCGTTCCTCCCGGCGCTCGACGCGGCCGGCTTGTCCCATCAGCCCGAGCCCCAGCGTCAGCTCCAGCCCGATGACCTCCTCCTCGAGCCGCCCCTCCGCAGGTTCGCCCTGGCTCACGTGCGACGCGTCCTCCGTCTCCATCGTGAACGCGCTCCCCTCCCCCTCCCCCTGGCTGGCCGTCTCCTGGCTCGGCTCGCGCGGGAACTCCCCGCCATTGCACGTGGCACCTCCGCCGCCGCCCGATTTGTGTTTGCCGACGCGCTTGAACTTGGTACGGGCGCCGGCGACCTTGTGTAGATCGGCAGCGTCTTTAGGCACGTGGCGGATGTCATAGGCGGCGACCTTGAGGGGGGGAAGCGGGTTCGTCGAGGCCGGGTCGGGGATGGGAACCGACTGAGTTATCGGTGCACCGCTCAGCACCGCTTCGACGGCGGCGTGGCAGAGGTGCCAGCTCCCGGACCAGAGCAGCCCTACCGATCCGTACACCGGGTTCACGATCCTCCCGCACGCCTCGTACAACAACGACCGGAATACCGCTGCAACAGCAGATTATTAGGCGCATTTCCGCAAACACCTTGCGCGCGATGTGGATAAATATAAATGCATGCGGATCGTTACCTGGGCGGAGGTGGTCGGGGCCGGAGGAGAGGAGGTTGAGGAGACCGGCGCGGCCGTAGAACTTGGCGAGGAAGAGGGTAGCGTGGGCCTGGGACTCGGGGTTCTTGATCCAGAGGAGGCAGGCGCGGATGGTACAGGAGTCGCTGCAGCCCTTGCGCAGTACCCGGCATCCATTGCAGCTAATCCTCATCGCTGGGAGCCCAAGCAGAGAGAGTAAGAGAGAAAACCAAGAAGAAGGAGAAGGAAAGATGACGATAGGGATGGGCGGTGAGGATATATATAAAGATATATATAAACAAAAAGAAAAAAAGCAAAAAGAAATGCCGGAAGGGAGGAGGAGCCATCGGGTTTCTGGCCCTGGCCAGCGGTTTCTGGAGCATCACAAAACAGCAGCACCACCTGTGTGGTTTTCCAGGATTGCCCTTGATGATATGCTTCAAAAAATTTACATTCCACTGTTGGGGGAGGGAAATGAAGGGCACTGGTGGGAAATGAGGGGAGGGAGGAAGACGACAAAAGGGGCATGCAGGTGGGTCCAAAAAGGGCGGGAGGGCGCGTGGAGGCCACGTATCGAGAATCGGGAGGCGGCGAGGCCGATCGCCACATCCGCCGATTTTTTTATATGGAGAAATAGAAATTGGGCTAGACCGACGTTCCGGATTTGTGGGATTTTGTACAAGGGAAAACCGCTCAACGGTTTTTCAGGGATTCCTGGTATTGGCAGGCCAGGCCTGTGGGCGCCGACGGGGATGGAGGCGGTTTTCCCCAGCGCTGTGCTTATCTGCTTTTGATTTTTCCAGTATAACTGCGAGGCCGCCGTGGTCGTCAGCTGCGGCCCCCACCTCTTCCACGCTTCTCTCCTACCCTTGCAATTGGGCCTTTATTTCTTTTTTTTTTATCCATTTATTGCCATGCTATTGTTCTCGGTGGCCCGCTGTTCAACGATGACCGGGTTCATTGACGAGCCGAGTCCGAGCGCGTTGAGATTGGTTCAAGCCGGACTGGAATCAATTCAACCTCGGGCTCCAGTCTAAGCGGTCTTGGCAAAATCCAATTACGCCTAGAGGGCCTGTCTGCTTTGGGCCCAAATTCCAAGCCAAGTAGGCCCAGCCAATTTGTTTTGCAAATGCCTCCAAAATTGCTCATTGTTATTAATAAGTTCTTTGATTTATTTCCTTTGAGATTTAAACCATTTATTAGGCCTAATAATGGAATATTTCTTTTCTATCCGGAATTGATCTCGTGTCTTTAGATAAAAAGACAAATATCTTAAATTTTATTTAGATTGTAAGTAACTAAAAGATCAACACCGATTATTTAATTATAATTTTCTCACCATCATCTCAAATGAAAAATAATCACAAATAAGACAGTTTAATACATAGTAAAAAAAATTAGATGATTTAAGAAAGAAATGTTTTCAGTTTAAATAAAACGGTCAAATTTTAATTAATTAATTATTTCTTTTTTGCTATGACGGCAACTAAAATGATCTTTTTTTTTTTGAAAATTCCAATTAGTATATTGGTAGACCCGAATCCGACCGCTTCCAGTTTAGTAATTTACAAAATCGCAAATTCTGACCGGGCAACAAATTTTTTTGATCCGAACAGAAACAAATTTCTTCCCCTGTGCTTACAACTTACTAAATTCGGATATCCCAGTCGGACCCGTTAACAGCCCCGCGGGTCCCACCGGCCAACCCAGGCCGCACCCGGTCCTGCTGCCCCGCTCTGCCCTCTTCTTCGCCCGAACGCCCGAAGTCTTCGGAATCCGGATCGCCTTCCCCGCATTTTCCCTTCGATCTCCTCCCCCGCACGTGGCGTCCTCCTTCTTCTCCGTCGGCGAGGAGCTGCATCCCCACTATCGGGGCTCGCCCCGGTGAGTGTTTTCCTTCCTCATTTCCGTCAACCGCTTTCTATCCCGTTCTTCTGTTCCGGATCTAGTGTTTGATCGGCTTCTTGTGGTATTTGCTTTTCCTGATCCTCGTTATATTTATTGTCCGTTGCTATTTTTTGGTTAGGTTTTTCTTCTCTTTGTATTGATTCTGGTCTAGGGTTTCATAAATGCGAGAATGAAGTTCTTTTGAGCTCGATGTCATAATTTTGTGGTTTTTTGATAGGTGGATGCTGATAAGTACAAACAAAGTTTCTATTTTTGGTTCTTACTAGGGATATGATTGGGATGATCGCCGTTCAGTGAATGAGTAACTGGAGAAAAGCAATCTTCTTGGTTTGCCATGATTTGATGCATCAAATGAAAAGATTGAACACTTAATTCTTTTCGAAATTGGATTTTGACTACACCTGTTTTGCTTTGTAGCAAGTGCCCCCTGTTTTGAATTAGTTCTTACATACTCAGCAGTATCTGGGAACCGAGGTGTCCTAAAATTTGGGAATAAATTTTCTTTTAGGATTTTAAAGTATGTGATGTAATTGTTTTTCTTTTTTCTGGAGTTTCAGAGATGGCATACTGCGATATTGCGTTTCTCAAGAACAATAAGGTCTACAGGAACATTGTTTTGTTACGTGCAGTGTAGTTTTATTTACTCAATGGTGTGATTGTCACCTTAACTAGTTGAACATGTTCGATGATACAAGTCATCACAATGTTCATTGCTGGCCAGTTAAACTGTCTTACTTGGATGAATGGAAAATGCTGTTTGTGTTTTTGGATAATGATGAACATTTTTTTTGTTTTTAACTCCATTTTGTCTACTGTTCTGCAGTAAGTAACAATGGAGATATCATTTCTCAAGACACTTCTGAACAGTATATCTCGCTTTGAGACTTTGTCATCTAGCAATGTCATGAAAATGGAAATCGTTCGGAGATACTACAAAATTTTTGCTGAGATCTTCAAACGTCTGAAACCTTTGCTTGAAGTTTTTTCTGGGATAGATTCAATTGAGCAACTAAACAAAGCATTGAGAGAGCTAGACACTATTGTTAACGAAGCAAGGGAACTTATGGAGAGCTGGCACCATATGACGAGTAAAGTTTATTTTGTATGTTATCGTTCCTTGCTTCCTGTCTATATTTTGTCTTATCTAATGACATATTGCCACTATAATTAACCACATGCTCTCTAAATCAATATATCTATCAATAGTTCTTCTTCCAATTGATAATTTGATTACCAGTTCATGCCTTTATGTCTACTGGTGGTGTTTGTGTGATCAGTGGTGGTTGATAATATAACCAGTTCATGCATTTCCAAGGGCCTGTGGAAACCTTCTGTTCAAGATCTCTTCCAATAAGGAAGTTGGACATTATTTAGATCTAATCGAACATTATACAGTGTAAGGCTAATGACTAAAGTAATGGTGTATGAGAACAAAAGATTGGTGAGGCTGGCTATTGCATTTCACTTTACTCTCCTCCAGCACACTGTGTTTAATGAACAAAGCCACTAGTTTTAGAATCTGTTATAGATTCAGTGGTAACGAAATAGTGAGGTTCGGATGGAAGGTTCCACCACAAGCATTAATAATGATACTTTGAATTAATTTATGTCATTGAAAGGGTTTTGTCAATGGACTTATTCTACATTCGCTCTTTCAGTGCACAGTTTTGCCCTTGTGAAAATTTTGGGTTCCCAGCCTTCATGGAGTTTTGGACCATAAGTCTCAGTTTTCTATTATAAGGATACAGCTATATTAGCTAGTTGATAAATCAGCTTTGCACGTCTTTTGAATTTGTGCCTTAGTTTGCTGCTCAGAAAACAAAAAAGTTCCTTAGGCTGTGTTCTCCTTATGAAACTTCACTTTCTCCAAGCTCCAACTTTGATTTAACTTTCCATTCTATGAGAAAAAAAGTGTTCTTATGGGGCTCATGATGTACAACAAGATAGTTATGACATGAACTTCCTTATTCCATGCTGCCCATCTTCTCATATATTTTAATTCTATTTTTTGTTATTAGCTTTTCTATCCTTCTGGTCTTCATACTTCCATTGTCTTAACACAAGGCATGATTGAAGCTGAAAAGGCTTTCTCCGCCATGTTCTGCAAAAAATACTGAATCAATTTGAATGATATTTGATCAGGTTGTGCAAATTGAGTCAGCTATAACAAAGATCCGTACTTCATTGCTGGGCATGTGTGAACTTCCGAAATCTTTCCCTTCATCTACAGTGAATGATTCTATTTCAGCTTGTATTGAGGTAAAAACAAGGAGCCACATTTTCCCCTTCCAATTATGTTTCAGATTTAGACTTTTGACTATATCCTTACATTGTGGTTTTCTTGTCAAAATTTTCTGTCTGTTCAGATGATTGAGCAAACGCATTCTGAACAGACATCTAATATCATAAAAGAGGCTATCAAAGACCAGAGTGAGAAAATGATACCTTGGTCTGGACAGCTGGGGAAGGTTTCAGACTCCTTGAGCCTATCATCTAATCAGGAATTGATGATGGAGGCTGTTGCTCTTGAAAAAATGAAGGGAAAGGTTGGTCGTGGTGAAAAGCATGGAGAGGTGGAGCAGATTGATCGCATGATTGGACTTGTCACCTACATGCATGAATGCTTTGTCAGAGTAAAGCAGGTGCACAGTATCAATGGAGTACCAATCCCGGCTGATTTTTGCTGCCCACTTTCACTAGAACTGATGTCTGACCCAGTCATTGTGGCATCTGGCCAAACATACGAGCGGGCATTTATCAAGAAATGGCTGGATCAAGGTCTTACTGTTTGCCCCAAGACCTGTCAGACACTTGGACACACCAATCTGATTCCCAATTACACTGTGAAGGCATTAATCGCAAACTGGTGCGAGTCAAATGACATTAAGCTGCCAGATCCCACAAAATCTGTGAATTTAAACCTGCCAGCAGTATTTCTCAAGCGCATGGATTTGAATGCTAATGATTGTGATGTTTCCCATTCTGGTCTTTCTCCCTTGACAAGCAGCCCTAGATCTCCAGAATCTGGTATGTATAACTTGAATTCACACAAGGATGCAGTTTCCTTCAATGGCAACTACCAAGAGACCTGTGAGCCTGAGAAGCCTCCACCTCACCATCCCATTCTGTCCATTAGTTCAACTGCATTCACAGCAAATGGGATTGATACAGATAATGCAAGATTGTTGGGAATTTCTGATGGCAGGAAGCAGCCTAACTCAGAAGAAAGGGGTGTTGATTCCAGTGGCGAATATTCCCGTCAACCGAGAGAGAGTGCTTCCCATTCTTCCCCAGACAGTGATAGACTCCAGGGTCAGAGCCGAACTGGATCTGTTTCAAATGCTGTTGTAAGTAATGACCCTGTTCATGCTGAAGGAGATGCTAACTTGGTCTCACAGGATTCAAGTGATCTTACACATTACAGCAGTGATCATTCTGAAGAGGTTTCAGATGAGTCTTTGGCTTCGTCAGCACCCCAACGTGAACCTGTGTTCCCACCAAGGTTGGTTGAGGCCCGGTCTAGAAGCCACACTATTTGGAGGCGCCCTTCTGAAAAATTTGCTCCAAGGATCATATCCTCTCCCTCTATGGGGCCTGATTTGTCGGGTGTTGAGACAGAAGTTCGCAAGCAGATTGAGGACTTGAAAAGTGATTCAGTAGATGTGCAGAGAGCTGCCACTGCTGAGCTGCGGCTTCTTGCTAAACATAACATGGAAAACAGAATTATCATTGCCAACTGTGGGGCTACAAACCTTTTGGTTGGTCTGCTTCATTCAACAGATCCAAAGATTCAGGAGAATGCTGTTACAGCCCTCCTGAATTTATCAATCAATGACAATAACAAGGCTGCCATTGCAAGTGCTGATGCTATCGACCCTCTCATTCATGTGCTTGAGACTGGGAGTCCTGAAGCAAAAGAAAATTCGGCAGCTACCCTTTTCAGCCTTTCAGTCATCGAAGAAAACAAGGTCAGGATTGGACGCTCTGGTGCTATCAAGCCTCTGGTGGAATTATTAGGAAATGGAACTCCACGGGGAAAGAAAGATGCAGCTACAACTTTGTTCAGTCTTTCAATATTCCATGAGAACAAGGCTCGGATTGTGCAGGCTGGAGCTGTGAGGCACTTGGTTGAGCTGATGGACCCAGCTGCTGGTATGGTTGATAAGGCTGTGGCTGTATTAGCAAATCTGGCCACTATACCGGAAGGGAGAACTGCTATTGGTCAAGAGGGTGGGATTCCAATGCTTGTGGAGGTTATTGAATTGGGTTCTGCAAGAGGGAAAGAGAATGCTGCTGCAGCGTTGCTTCAGCTTTGCACTAATAGCAACAGATTCTGCAGTCAAGTGCTTCAAGAAGGTGCTGTGCCTCCATTGGTAGCATTATCTCAGTCGGGCACTCCACGAGCTAAGGAGAAGGTATTGTGTTATGTACATCAGTATATTCGATAAATAATCTGGTAGATATCTTCAGTATATTTAATTAATAATGTAGTTAAATCTATTTGATTCCTGGAATACTTCACCAGAGTAAAACTGAAAGAACATGAATTCGGAGCACAATTTCAGAACTTTTTGACCAGCTTATTGTTCATAGAATGCTTGTTGAACTCTAAAATAGTAAAATCTAATATGCTTTCAAAAGTTTGTATTTGCTTCAATAATGAGAATACATCTCAAACACATTAATACATTAGGTTTAAGGTTTCAACTTTTCCTGCCACTTATAGTCAGCTCATGAACTATGGTACTCCTTAACCTAAGTTATAAAAAGATTGACTTCATTGGAGATGTATATGAATATTCCCAATTTTGGACTTGGACTAACTTCTTGTGGAGCCTGAGGGCATCTATTTCAACCCCTGAAGATCATAACTTGATTGCCAAAGTTTGCACACAATTACCACTAATTGGCTCTTTTTCCGACTGGAGACCATTGAAGTTACTCTATAAGATGCTTTCTAGGACTTGTATTGTTTTCAGACTAGTGGTTGGTAGCACATGGCTTCCAATACTAGATAAATGCTTGTTGTAGTTTCTTTTTCTGAAATGTTTGTGCATGTTTTAGGCGCCGGGCTGGACTAGGATAGGGTATTATTTTGTTAAACTACAATTTGGCTCAATCAGGATTTTGATTGTTTTTGTGAGTTCTTTGGATAGGAAGTTCTTATCATCTACAGTCTTCATAAGATGATAGACAGTGCAGTAATAAATCCTTTATTTTAAATCAGCATGAGGGATTAATTGGATGAAATGAAACCTATGGGCGCATTTGGTAACGGGATGGTTAATGGGATAACCTGGGGTTATCTGCATCCCGTTACCAAACAACCACTAGAATAGGGTTGGAATAAATCCAACTCTAATTCTTTATAAATCACTATTTTATTCTTACAGAATATAAAAAAATTCAAAAAGTAGGTGTAAGAATGTAATTGTACACTTTTTCATCTTAAAATGTAAACACTTACTCCTACTACAACTTTATTTTTATCCCAAACAAATTTGGAATAACCCTATTTCTATTCTGCACTATCCCATTACCAAATGCATCCTATCTGATCAGGACCATCACTTCATTTTCTAAACCTTTGCAGGCACAGTCTCTTCTCAGTTACTTCCGAAACCAGCGACATGGAAATGCTGGAAGGGGATGATGATTTGTAAGAGGTTTATGACATCCATCTTTACGCTCGATTCTGTGTAATTATGGTTTGGATTTTCAGAATTCTTGTACGCATGTTCATAGGCATGCACCAGGTGGATGTCTTTTCAAATAGTTTGTGACAAGTTACTAGCATCTGTTCATAATCATCCCCTCATGTGCAACGGATGTACTGATTTGTAAAGCGTGGTTGGAAACACTTGATTCTTTGTTTGTCACAATTGTTGTATATGCATCTCAATAATTTATTGTTTTTAATCAAGAGCTTTTCCATTGATTCATGTAATCATTTTTCTGCACTAATGTTCTAATTTGAGCCTGTCAAATTCGATGAAGATTATTAGGCATGATTGACATGGAGGTGTGGAATTGCAGATGGATGGCTTGAAGCCTTTCAGTTCTTTGTTTCTTGTGTTTTCTGGGTACGGTTTTTGTTCTTCATGTAATCATTCTTCTCTGACTTGCAGACTTGGACGAACCGGATCCTATGAAAAGAATGTTTGGATGTACATAATTAGTGTTTTCAAGCTTACATATGATGAAATCTGGTTTGTCTGAGTTTGGCGTTTTGGCTGTTGTCTTTTTGATTTGTGAGTTATCTTCTGGCTAATGTCAATAGCATGCATCTGAACCTACTTTGTTAACAGCTGTTGCAGCAACATGCAGGGAGAGCATTGTCTTCTTTTAATTTGCGTTCTCCAACTTATGTGAGTTCACAACCAGCCTCCTCGAATTGTTACTCAACTTCAAAAGAAAAAAAAAGATAAAATAATAATTATAAAATAAAAAACGAACAGTCCAATGGGAAGGACCAAAAACATGTGTGATGGTTCTGGCTCATTTAAACCCAGCAAATGACAACCCGAGTCCCATGCGGAGCACGTGACTGTTCCTCCACGGGACAACCGCGGCTTCGCCTCGAGGGTTCATCTCCTCCCATCCGAAATAAAACCTAAGCCCTCTTTCTCAGAAAACGAACGCTCGAATTCTCTCCCCCCGGTTCCCGCTTCTCTGGCACCACCTCCCTGGAAGAAAAAGCTGATCTCTTCTACGTTCGTTGAGGTAATCCTTCGTTTCCTCGTCATTCTCCTCGAGTCCTCCCTGGTGTTGCGAAACCCTAGAAAGATTCTCTTTTGTCCATTGCCTGAGTTCTATTCCATGGTTGCAGTTATTATTATGGTTAATTTCTCTGCAATCATGCCCTCTAGTATCACCAACCATTTGCTGGAGTTTAGCCACTGTAATCGTGTTTCTTTAACACCCGTGAAAAAAAAGCAAAGAAAACCCGCCCATGCTGTGGAATTTTGATCTATTTCACGTCCAATGACCGGTAGAAGCTTCAAGATTTTTAATTTGCGAGCCTAGGGTAGGGCACTAGTGCAATACATTTCCATGTGTTTTTATTCCTTTTTGGCAAGGCTCTTCAGAGCTACAAATTCGGGATATTATGTTTCTGTAACCTTTTCATGTTAGGAGTGGCTTTCCCGCTGTTACTGCTGCTTCGTGATTATTCTGCTATTAGCCATTATGTGATTCACGGACATTTAAATTCGTTAGGAAGTTAAAAATTTGTTCATTTAATTTAAGGCTTTCAACCCTTCCAGCCATTTTTTGGGTAGAAGAATCAATATCCTTTAATTTATTGGTAAGATTGTTTTTGTGTTAATATGTGTGTATACCTTTTATTTGCACAGAAATATTCCCTCGAGGTACAAGGGGACATGTTTTCTGTTGTCATGTTCTGATCCAATTCTATTGCCTTGAGCTCTAGTTCTTGATAGACTGAAATGGATGATGTGAAGTTAGTTTCTTCTGGTAAACAGAAATCTGGTAGCCATAGAAAAAGATCTGCCCCCCAATTTGATAATGTAAAACATAAGCTGCGGAATCTGACCCGTGATCATAATCTTGTGTCTTCTAAACCCATTGACACTCTATACCGCATCCTCTGTCCTGCAAAGAAGATTGGTAGTGTTCTTGGTAAAGGTGGTGAAATTGTCAACACTCTGAGAGATGAGACCCATGCAAAGATCAGGGTTGCTGATGCTATTGCTGGTGCTGAGGAGAGAGTAATCATTATTTTTAGCTACCAGTCAACAGATTCTGGAAAAGTTAAACCTAATCAGGACCCTGATCTTGAAGATGAGGATCCCTCTGATAATGATGATGAATATATGCTGCCACTCTGTCCTGCTCAGGATGCTCTTTTGAAGGTCCATGATAGAATCACTGCAGATGAGTATGTTCGTAATGGGGTGGTACACGAGAAGTCTGAACATGATGATGATGATGATGATGATGACGTAATAGCACGCATTCTAGTTCCAAGTAATCAAGTTGGATGCCTTTTGGGTAAGGGTGGAACAGTGATACAGAAATTGAGAGGTGACACTGGTGCAAGCATTCGCATTTTGCCTGCAGAACATCTCCCTCCTTGTGCTATGCACACAGATGAACTAGTACAAGTAATAATCACTCATTCAACTTTTTAATGTTTTAGATATTGCTATTATTCTGAAAGTTGTCTATAATGAACAACCAATTCTATGCATGGAACCTAAATGACAGAAATCACCTTCACAGGTTTCGACTAGTTTAACAACTGCCTTTTATTGGCATATTTATTTCTCGTTGTTTCTCTAATATGCTAAAAAAAGTATATTTAGTAATTTGTGAGGCACACAGAAGTAGTGATACTCATTATCTAGATCTAAACTGTAGATGTTTTGTTTTATATTCACCAATGCATTTGGCTGAATTGCATTTTGATCGATAGACCAGTATGTAATACATGGGCAAGTGCTTTTGCAAATCTTGGTGATGAGTATTTATTATCTAATTGAAACTTTTGAAATGCTTATTACCTTGTCATATTTTTGTTAGTCACAGCATTCAGATGGAAGACTGGGGTTTGGTTTTACTGTAACAAGTGCTTGTCATAGGTACCTAGTGTGCCATAAATTTTGGACCTCATACACATTCTACTCAATTTCAAACAAAAAATTCTTTACAAAAAGAATCTAAATTTGAGACAAAATTGTTTACCAAAAATGTTGGCAATGTTTGACCTAGTCGTACATATTTTACAAACAAAATCCTGTGAGGGGTAAATAAGATTGAGACAAGGCGATCAGATTGGCCAAAAATTACTGAGATTCTCCCATTGTAAAATAGCAGGTTAGTTTTTTCTTTAATTTTAGTTATGTTTTTGGTCTGCTGTCTTCAAGAACTTATGATGCCCATTGCCAATCTCTGTTCTGATTGAACTCAAATCTATTGACCTATCATTCACCTTCTCCATGTTGATGATCATCTTTGTGATTCTCATCTTCTGAAATCAATTAGCTTCTTTGTCAAACATCGTTCACAAGTTTTGTGAAACCTTGTTGTCATGGCATTTTGTTTAATGGACTTCATATAAATTGCTACCTATGGATTATTTCTACTCAAGCTACCTTTATTAGTAATTGGGCAAATTAGCTGTTGATTTTACTTGTGTTGAATTAGTGTTAATATTGACACTCCACTCTGTTTTAATTTTTGGCCTTCTTGATTGACAACTTGTCTATTTGCTTTGATTCTACAATATATCCACAGGCATACTATGGAAACTCTTGTAAGTTTTTCTCCCTATTGAGAAATTTAATTTTCAATTATACTTTTCAGATATCTGGAACACCATCTGTTGTGAAGAAAGCTCTCTATGAAATTTCTTCTCGATTGCATCATCATCCTCGCAAGGAGTACCCTCCTCTAGAAGATCTTATATTTGCCAGTACTCGAGGACCATATGCACCTCCCTTGCCGCCTCCATTGTCACATGGAAATCCAGGATGGTCTCACAAAAATCCTGCTTTCCGCTATACTCCACCTGTACCATGGGTTGGTGAGTTTCGAAATGGACCGCTGGGATATGCTCGAGGTGATTATGATAATAGCCAGGCTGGACTTGTTGAGGACAGAGTAGATGAATTTTCCATGAGAATTTTGTGTGCTACTGACAAGATAGGTGGAGTGATTGGCAAGGGTGGTGTTAATGTTAGACAGTTGGAGCAACAGACAGGGGCTCATATTCAAGTTGAAGACACTGGTCCAGATGCTGATGAGCGTTTAATCCTTGTTTCTTCAAAGGAGGTAACTCTACCTTGTTTTTCCTGAATGTCATCAACGAATTTGATTGCTTATATCAATGATTAAATTCTTTAACTATTCATTCGGGCCCACATGCATTTAAAATATTGTTTCTTTGAGATGGCAAATGCAACATAACTGACGTTTTGGAATCCAGGCTTGTTGGGATCCACGTTCCCCAACTATTGATGCTGTTCTTCAACTTCAGAACAAAGCAAGTGCAATGTCTGAAAAGGGCAATAGCAATATCACCACTAGGCTTCTGGTTCCATCCAGCAAAGTCGGGTGCCTCATCGGACAAGGTGGCAACATAATTACAGAGATGAGAATGAGAACCCGTGCAGATATCCGGGTTTTCTCTAAGGATGATAAACCAAAATATACACCTGCAAATGAAGAGCTCGTGCAGGTGATGTGGTTAGCATCTTTCCTTGCAATAACTTACTGTGTGCTCTGATATTTATGTTTGATTTCTAACCCAAAAAGTTCTGACTTTGCCTTGTGCAGATTTCTGGGAATAATAGTGTAGCAAGGGAGGCGCTAATAGAGATAGCATCCAGGCTTAGAGAGAGAACCTTGAGAGGTGGAAATGCTACTTCAGATCCTGTATCTCATTCTCTGTTTCATCGCTCTAATTCTTTGGAAGATTTTTCTGGTAGAGGATTCCAGCCATCCACCTTGGTTGCAACTGGGAACAGTACAAGTTATGATCATCCAAAGGTATGTTTAGCAAGATGTGTTTCAATAGACAAATAGCTTCTGATTTCTAATTAACATTATGCGAGTTTGGAAATTGTTTTTCATGTCCAAGCATTCATTTGTGCCCTTTCTTACTTTCTTCTTTGCTTCTCATTCTTAAGTATCTTTTGATGTAGCAAGCTAATGTTGTTGTTTGTAGTTTCTTTATCAAGCTTAAATTTCATTTATATGATTATTTGGAGTTTTTTCCATTGAATGAAGAGGATCATTTATTGTTCATTGAACCCACTTGTGCTTGGGTTGTTTGGCGCCAACCTTTTGGAGCTATGTTTTGAGGGTCTGATGCATTGGAATTATGCATTGTTGACATTTGAGCTTCTTTTGCTAATATGCTTATTTTGTTTTATTAGATCAATTGGTCTTGTAGGGAAAGATAGACTATTATAAGCCATAATGAATTCAGAACTTATTTTGTTTAGAGAGGCACTGGGCAACCACTTGAAACTCATGAATATCCTGGTCATGTGACTGCTGCTGGGTATCGTGGTTCTGTTAATGCTGCTGGGTATCGTGGTTCTGTAAATGCTGCTGCTTATCATGGACCTGCAAGTGCTTCTGCTTATCATGGACCTGCAAGTGCTTCTGCTTATCATGGACCTGCAAGTGCTTCTGCTTATCATGGACCTGCAAGTTCTTCTGCTTATCATGGATCTCCAGGTTCTTCTGCTTATCAAGGACCTGCAAGTTCTTCTTATCATGGACCTGCAGGTGCTTCTGCTTATCATGGACCTTCTAGGGCTTCTGCTTACCATGAACCTGCTAGTACTGCTGCTTATAATGAACCTGCTAGTGCTGCTGCTCATCCCAAATCTGCTAGTTCTGTTTATTGTGGATCTGCAAGTGCCGCTTCATATTCTGGTCCTGCAATTGCTTCTGGGTATCGTCGTCTTGCTACTCCTGCTGGTTACTTCAATGCATCAACTATTGCTGAATGCCATAGTGCACCAATTTCTTCTGGCTATCATGGCCCCTCTGCTGCTTCTGGGTAAACTTCCGCTTGAACCTCGATGTCTTTGCGAGTTTTATTGTTTTTGGAAGGCCATTAATATTTTTCAGTGTTCCCAGATATTCCAATGTGGATAGTTCTGTGGAGATCAAGATTCCAAACAGTGCAGTGTCCTCTATCTGTGGAACTGGTGGGAGCAATATTTCTGAAATCCGTCGGGTATGCATTTCGTAAATAAATTCCTGAATATGTTTCAAGGGGCTGTTTGCACACCCCCGACCAGATATTCATGAATATCTATTGCAGAGACATAAGTGCTAAAGATATTTTGGAGGTTTATATGATTTCATTGCATGTGGGCCACAGTCACAGTTTTTAGGATAAAATTCTCCGAGAATTTGAGGAATTCTATTATCAAATGAAAAAAAAAAAGAGGATTACATGTAAATTGAGACGCTGTAAACAATAGTTCTTCCTAGAAATTACGGCTTTTCATTATCAACAAACCAGTAAGAGGTCAATACTGTAATATTTGTTCATTCCCAATGTCTCTTTGCTCAAAATTAGCCTTCATGGCTGATCCTGCTTTCTAACATTTTCTTTTCCAATTTTAGATCTCTGGAGCGAGAGTGAAATTACATGAACCTCGTTCTGGTGCCTCAGAGTGTGTGGTTGAGATCCTAGGGACCTCTGATCAAATTAAGGCAGCACAGAGCCTTCTTCAGGGCTTCATAGCTGCTGCTGGCACACAAACTGCCCCTCCACCATCACATCCACCACTTCCTTACTGACATTCCACTCGCAACGCAACTTGTTTTCCGGTTGTTTCGCCAATTCTATTTATAGAGCTTATTGTAGAGAACTGAAAAATCAAAAAATGCAAATGTGAAAAAGTCTGATCGGCTTCCCATTTGTTTAGCTTGAATCTTTTGAACTGTGAAATGGGTTACTGATTTTAGGATCTGATCAGTGATGTTGTGTATGGAATTTGGCCCATGATTATCTGTTCAGAATATGCTATTTTGATTTACCATTTTTGACTGTTAAAGGTCGTAGTTGTGAGGGATGCTTTTGGTATGTTTCAATATGATAAGTGAAATTATGCCCATTTGGAGTTTGTACAGGGCTTCTTCTCATTCCTTGAAAAGATATCCCAATTCCTTGATGTACATGGAAATTTCATCTACTCGTGTGCCTCGTTTGGGCGCATTGCTGCCCATCTGATGCAAAAATGTTAATGGCTCCAAGTCCAAAACCCTAAATTGAATTGAATCGAATCGAAGGTTAGTGGCGGTTTGGTTGTGATCATCACGCTATTTAATGGCGAATCGAACAAGCCCCTAATAATTTGAGTGGGTTTTTCACAAATGTCACCCCAAAATTGTCCTTATTTTACAAGCAATTTGGTTTGCTTCCCTTGCTTCCTCTCTTAAGACCGCACCAATCGCAACAATTTCAGTATGTAAAGTGCTCTCTACATATGTTTTCACCCTCCCTACTCCTCGTCTAATATTTTCTTTATTTGTTCTCTCACCGGAGCGACACTTGCACCAGTTAAAAATTTAAAAATAAAACACCAACTATAAAGATGGTATAATTTCATTTGCTTTTTTCGTTCTCAGAGAACGATGATGACTGATGGCTTTAAATGATACAATAACTTTTCAACGAAAACTTATTGATCTATATAACATTTTTCTATAAATTTAATTATATCTATTTTTCATAATTTAATGGCTTTATCCAATAAAAGAGGATATTTTGGAGATTTTTTTAAAATAGCTAAACAATAATTTGTTAATAAATATTATTTTATGAAAATAGGTAAAAAAAAATAAATAATTCATATTATAAATTAAGATTTGGTCGTAATCACATATCAAATGTAAGTCATCCATCAATAAAGATATAATAATTTCACCTTCGAATTATATAAATTTATATTATTTTGGTAAGCTTTTAAGTTTTGATCAAAATATTTTGATTTCGGACTCAACCTAAACATTTCAACATAAAAATTTGATTTCGAATTTTTAAAATATAGTATTTATATTTATATATTATTTTTATAATATAATTTTTTTAAGAACTTAAACTCAAATCATATTGACTTGGATCTAAATCTTATTTGGAGCAAATTTTTGTTTTTAATATTTTAATTGTTTTTTTAATAATTTTTTTAAATTATATGTATATAAATTTTTTAATATTTTTTAAATAAAAAATAAAAAATAAAAAAATAAAAAAAATAATGATTTGATTAAAATTAAAATAAATTAATTTCTGTCGAAATAAACTGAAATAATTAAAACATATCAATTTCAGTGAACGTGGAAACTGATTTCCAAACCGAGAGTCAAAATCTTGCATTTTGCACAATCAAGATCGGACATATCATGGTAAATGCCACTGTATCCAAGCGGTGAATTTGGGATATTTCATAGAGGTAATCTGTAAAAATCCCCAATGTGATCCGGCCGGACGAACTCCACAGCTCCCAAGCCGTGGCGAGGAGAGAATGGCCTCGCAGCAGCAACCGGCCCCTGGCGACGGCTTCCCATCGCACTTCGCCGGGATGTCCAAGTCGCAGCTCTACGACATCATGTCGAAGATGAAGGTGATCATCTTCTCCTTTCCCTGCTTTTTCTTGTTTTGATTTTAGTTTCGCGTTTCTGAGATTCTCGAAAGAACGTGAGCGGATTTGGTGGTGATTTGTGCAGATGCTCATCGAGATGAACCAGCAGCAGGCGAGGAAAGTCCTCATCGAAAACCCTCGTCTGACGAGGGGGCTCTTTCAGGTAATCTTTCTCTGTTAGGGTTTTGGAATTGTGAGTTTTGGATTCTTGAACTGTCTCCGACGATGGGGCTCTTTCAGGTGATCTTTCCGGGTTAGGGTTTTGATTTTATGAGTTTTGGATTCGTGAGTTTTGTTTGATGTCTTAGAAAGCTGTTAATTAGGATGTAAATCCAATGGATGTTCATGTTTATCGGGAAGATTCATGAACTTGGAAATTTTTGCAAATCAGCCTCTCATTTTCCGTGGTTCTTGGGTAACGATGCCATGATCTTGGTCTCGTACATTTAATTGTGTTTGTCACCAATTCGATGGCTTTGTTTCCCATGTGTGGCACTCTGCAAATCAAACCCATTTTTAGGTTAAAAGGATGGGTGTTGTGACGAATTTCTGTTTCCTTTCTGTTATTTATGGAAATAATATAGCTCGTGGTATCCACTTAATTGTTACAAGCCACAAACATATAGTGGTTGGATATGGTGGAATGATTTGTTGCATATCCTACTTAGCTTATTATATGGTTGCATCTGGTATCTCCATTGAGTGTATCTGATTGAGCATATAGAGGTTGGGTATGGTTGGAATAATTTGTTGCACATCCTATTTGGCTAATTATATGGTTGCATCAGGTACCTCCATTGGGTGTTTTTGTTCTCATGGAATTGTACACCGTCGTGCATGCCATTTGATCAAGGATAATTTTGCAATATTTTGTGCTTTTGTTGAGTGACAAATAATGATCAAGCATGTTTATTGGTTGATGTGATTGCCATTACTTTTGGAATATGTTGCCTAATTTAACAAACTCAACTGTTGTTTAGAACTAATTCAGAGCAGAAAATTTAAAATATCAAATAGTTTGCCTTTATCTTATTATATTTATCCTTTCTTTGATACCAAAGTTGCATACATGTCTTATAGCCAATAATTGAGTTCGTCTTCTTGTGTACTCATTGCAGGCACAGATCATGCTGGGAATGGTGCAGCCTCCACAGGTGGTAATTATGTTGCCTTTTAACCTCCCAACATTCTAATTCTGTGTCATATATACTTAAGCCTAAATACATTATGCCTTTTGTTTACTTCCATATTCCAAATGTGCAGCAAGCTTCAGCACAATCACATCCAGTGCAAGTGGCACAACAAGCTAATGTCCAAATTTCTCAACCTTTGTCTGCTCAAGCTGGATCAGCTAGTTCATCTCAACACCCAGTCCCTGCAAGACCAGCCCAAATTCAACCCTCCATTTCAATGGCATCCCCCTCTGTTCCTCCATTGAATTTTCCATCACAGACAATGCCTCTAAATCTTCCACCTCCACCACCGCAAACTAAGGGTTTTTTGAATACTCAAGGTCCATCAATATCACTTACCCAATCAACACCTACTCACAATCTTCCTCTTCCCCCTCCTGCACCACATTATCCAATTCAATCGCAAAAGCCTATGAGTTCTGGTCAGACACAACAACCTTTACAAGCCAGTGGAGTGATGCATCAGCCACTGCAACCACCTTTGCCCCAACAACCAAGGCTACCATCCATGCAGCTGTTTCCACAACAGGTTCACTCTCAGATGCATCATAATTTTGGTTATCAACCATCAAGTATGCCTCCTCAGCTTCTACCACATTCTATGTTTCATGTGAGTAAGCTGGAGCAATATCTGACTTATCCACTTTGTGAACTGTTTGACTTATTAAGCCCATAGAATGCTTGACTAAGAAACTCTATTAATGTTTGTATAGTCAGGGAGCAATTTTCCTTCTTTCCCACAAGGGCCACCACCACTACCAAGCCAGCCACCTCCTCAGCAGCTTTACCAGGTGCAGTATTTCTTAATGTTTGTTGATGCTTATTTTTGTTGTCCTTTTCTGCTGATTTATTTTGGTTTGATGGTTGATTCTCTTTTTCTTGTTGATATTTGATATGGAAGCAGTACATCGAGAAGTAAATTGAAAAGAATAAGTAAAAAAGATGGCAAGAAGCTCTATTTGACTGTATTCTGTGCTTTTAGAGCTTCTCCCAACATGTAATACAGGGGCTTGAATGAGTTGGTAAAGGTGATGTGAATTCTTCAAGTGTGTGTGCAAAAGCTGCCATTGCTTGTGCCTTTTCTTGCCTTTTCTTATGCCCTGCAGACTCGAAGTTCTTACAGGACACAATGCTTTTGACTGGAAGATAACATTTGGTGTACTACTGGGAGGCTGAAGCCAAAGGGGTAGAAGTTCTAGAAAGCCCCTTCCTATAACCTGTTATCAAAACCAACTTGCCCCATTCTTTTTCTTTGATCAAGCCAAGAGCTTCTTTTCGATGATTATATATTTACCTTGGGTGCAAATTGTTGATTTAATGTTGTTCGCTTAACAAGTTTGTCTCGTGGATCTGCTGCTGTTTTAGTGGATCTTGCAGATGGGAGGACAGGACAGTTGGAGAAGTTTCTAAAAGCAATTAGGGGATGAAACAAGATGAGATGAAACAACATGGATTTCTAATTTTTTTTTTTCATCTCAAATCAGTCTGTTTTCATGTCCAAAATTTTCATCTCAGAGTCTTTTGTTCCATATTCAAACTGAAAAATTCATTGCTCTGTCCCTTTGGGTAATCTAAGTTGTGGTTTCTTTCTTTGGAGTGTTTGGCTAACCAAATTTTTTCATAAATTCTCAAGTCTCATCTTGCCTCTGCAAGTCATTATTGCATTCTCCATCTTTCTTGATTATCTTTCATGTTGCAACATGTTTAGATACTGTAATGTTCTTCATCTTATTCATTCATGTGCTCTTTTAGGGAGCTCAATAAGAGGAAATGATTCTTATACATGCTTGAACAAACTCCAACATCTAGAATATTTTTAATGCATCATAGTACTCCACAATGCTCCTAACCGAAGATGTTAGCCATACTAAAGAGACATGAGTGTGCTTGCCATTGCAAGGAATCATTAGTAATTGACAGTACTACTAGGAAAAAATGTCTTTGATCAGTCAACTCTGTTTTTCATTTTTTTAGAAAGACAGAGACAGAGACAGACAGAGACAACAAAAAGCTGGTATTATATTCATAAGGACCAGATTCAGATTGGATGAAGTTTAATGAAGTTATTTCATACATTGTAGCTTAGGAACCAACAATCCGTATGTAACTTCAACAACAGCTTCTCATGAAGTTTTGTATGGTTAATGAAAAATAGCATATCAAATCTGAAATATTTGATTGCATAAATGACTTGCCTAATTCAGTTGATGATATAAGCTCACTGTTGTTTCTTCAGGAAAAATTTTCCATTTCCAATCATCAATAAAACCTTTCGATTAAATTGACCTACCTGAATCCCGAAGCCTTCTTTTAATGTATGTAGTATTATTTCTCTGACTGTGCTTAGATGTGATAAATTGTGATTGTATGTCCAAACTTACATACTCAATTGAAATTTTGCTTGTGGTAATTGGTAAATTTGGACAAGCATGTGCCTTGTGTAGTAGTAGATCATTGTTAATTGTTTTCTATATTTGCTCAGACATTTAATGCTCTCAAAATAATGACCATTTTTTATATTTGCTTCATCTGTCTGGTGATGCTCATGTTTTAGCCAATAGTTGGTTCTAATTGACTCTGTATTTCAGGGAGCCCCACATATTGGTACTGACTATGGAAATCAAGTTGGAAGCACAGCTCAGATTGATCGAGGAACACCATGGGCACCTGGAATGCCTGAAAAACCAATGCCCATACCTCAACTGCCAGGGCCACCTCCATTGGCTTCTGGGCAGATGCTCCCAGGGATTGGGGGTCATCCACAACGACCACCTCCGGTGTTCACCTGTTTTGCTGCTCATGGCCTGGTGATTTATATTTGTAGAAACCTTATGATTTCCCTTGTTCTTACTCTTTTCTGTTTTGATTCATGCAGTTAACACCTGATATGGAGAAAGCTCTTCTTCAGCAAGTCATGAGCCTCACACCAGAGCAGATCAATCTCCTGCCTCCAGAGCAAAGAAATCAGGTGAAACAACTGCAGGAAATGCTAATGAGGAGGTAATCTCAGACAGATTGGGAAAAGCAAGCATTAAGCCTCTTGGTTGTTCTGGTGCGTCAACCGCTCTCTGCGCCACCGCTAGCAATGTGTAACAACAATATAGCTCTCTTGTGATGATAAGGTTATTTTGTTCCCCAATGTTGTTGGGTTTTGATAATTTGTTTTCTTCTTTATGAACTCAATTTTGCAATGAAAACAGCAAGCAGTTAGTTCATCTATCTTGAAAGATGTTTTTGTTGTGCATTAATAATTGTTATGGCCATATATCAGACTCTTTTTGTTGGAGCAGCTTTTCTAAGGTTCATGTGATCTGTTACTGATCTCATGTGTCCTAATCCTGCTGATATCATGGAACTTGAGCCTTAGTGGTCTCTTTCTCCATTTAATTGCGAGTCAGCGTGCGACGAATTAAATGGCTTTCCACGGATTTTTGTCACAATGTAGATTTATGTGAGAAAAAAAGAAAGTTATTTTAATTTATTTTATGAGGAGCTGATGGCACAAATCCAGAAGGATGGCGACTTGAGAGACATAGGCCGTAGATGCTGTAGGATTCCCTCTTATCACCCAACACTTGGACGACAGCGGTACACAACATCCCATGTTCTTCTCTCTCTCTCTCTCTCTCTCTCTCTCTCTCTCTCTCTCTGTCTCTCTTCGTCTCTTGTTTGTGTGATCAGCGGGCAGCGGCAGCAGCCGCAAATGCGTGAAACATGACAGGGGAGGAAAAGCGGCTGCTCATGAGAGTGCCGTACCAATGAAAGCACTGATTCGAGAGAGAGAGAGGAGCAGCAGCAGCTGCACAGCATGGCACTACTAGGCAAATACTAATAGCGTTGGCAATAGGCTCTTGGACTCGCTCTTTTCTCAGCTGCTGGTGTTTGAGCTGGTGCTGCGGGCGCTGGTTCTTGTTTTCCTGGCGTGGGAGGGAGAGAGTTGGAGTGAGAGGCGAAGAAGAAGAAACAATAATAACAAAGTTGCAAAGGTGTCGTGTCGCCAAAAGCGGTGCTGTCGTACGTCCGCTTTCTCATGCAGGATTGGACATTCTTCCCTCCCCATGCACACACAGTGTATTGCCATGTTCCATCACTTTGCTACCCAGCAGCAGCAGCAGCCTCCTCTCTCTTCCTCCCCCAATAAATAAAGTTGCTGGTATCTCTAATCACTCTATGACTATGGCCCCTTCCGCCTGCTACTATTCCCCCCCTACTATTACTATTCTCCTCTTCTTTTCCTAGTATTGTTCTTCTGATTTTCTTGGGTTTTTTCAAGAAACGTTAGATTTCAATTCTGAACCAAAATCTTCAAAAAAGTTTTCAATTTTATGATTCTATGATTCAAAATCGTTCATGAACTAGAATTGGAAAACTAATATGTCACAGAAACCAATTCGGCTTGCAACACAAAAATTCTTAAACCATTCTAAACCGAGAGAATCTGCGGGGCTCTGTCGGGAGTTTACCTTTTGTGTGCGCGCGCGCGAGAAAGAACACAATTATACCAAAATTAAAACATCAAATTCTATAAAAACAAACTCCTGTGATAGCGATCATTGCTTTCAAAACAAAAAGAAAATGACACTTCTGTGAGATTGAGACATCCCCACCGGATGTGGAAAGATTTAGATCGATAAACCTGCCATATCTTTCATGGAGAAGTCACTATCCAAATAGCTTACGTGATTTACGTATCATATAAAAAATGATCTTCTATTTCTACTTGATCTTTCGTAAGGATATCATACATAAATCTATCTTTGCCTTAACAATGTGGAAAGTTATGTTCTCAAAAATTTTCAGTGACATATATCCCCAAATTCCATCAATTCAAATAATGTTCTTCCCGAGAGCAGCCACATCATTCACTAGTTAAATTTTCTGTTAAAAATAAAATCGAAAAAAGAAGAAGAAGAAGATCTATGGCACCTGTTTTTATGGACACTCCTTATCTTATCTGCCAATGAAAGGACAAAAAGTATTCAAGCTAGAAAACCCTCAAAAAGCCCTACTTCTGCTTCATTGATGGAGAAGAACAGTAAGATGGAAGAAGCAAAGATAAAAACAGCGAAATCATTAAATGCTGCAATATAACCACTCAATCTATAACGCTATTTTTCTTCATTTCTGAGTACGTATATTAAAGAACAAAGACTCTTGCTGCTTCAAGAGACATGATATTTTCTATTTCTCTTCTTGAATATTAATCAATCCCTCAAAATTCTGCTTCTCCTTGAAACAAATCGAAAGATTGGAGAATCTGAAAACTTAGAAGAAATTAATGTTCATAATCCAAGAAAAATCAAATCAGAAGGGTTCTTCTGGTTGAACAAAGAAGAGGGTACCGCGTTCAAGGACAGGCTTGACTTACAAACTGCACCCCACACATGATCTTCTTGAGAGAAATAACACGTACTGCTGCTGTGGTCCATCTTCAGATATTTCAGTGCAAGGTAATAAAATGACGATAAACTCTGCTAAGATGGTCCTCACTCTCTCATTCAACACATTTGATTTCTTGCTCTTCTCTAGATGTTCAAGACATTATTTTATTTGCTGGATTAGGAGCTGCTCACATTTCCAAAACTCAAGGCACTACAAAAGAGAAAAGGTGGGAAGTGAACCGTAGGTCCAACTAGCTGCTCTCTTCAATCTTCTTTTTAATTGCCAAATTCACGCTAAAGTTGAGCTATAAGAGCCATAGGCTGCTCGCCCTACACAGCTAGCCCGCAGCAGCAGCAATTTGGAAAAAAAAGGCTTTACTCAAATCATGCAGATTAATTGAATTGTTTAATTAATTCATTCATTAATTAAAGTGTTTTCTTTTATTTTTTCAATTAAAATGGAATAATATTGAGATATATTGTCTCCTACTTCGACTAATAAATATTAAAAAAATTACTATATCCTCGATTTATGGGGACAGATGCATCTGAATGTAATGTTACTTAAAATACGTATAACTAGTAAAGAACTGATAAAAAAGGAGCTAAATAAACAAATGTGTTGTTGTTGATGTTGGTTGGGTTGAACCCTTTGCCGCCTTCATTCTCTTGGCCTTTTCTCCTAATGTCCCGGCACAAAACGGGCAATGGCTTCCCTTAATTCAAAAGGTTCCCAATTTGGAGAGAGAGAGGAAGCAGGCTAAAGTGACACAAATATTTTCAGTTGCGATAAAGGCTTACAATCTTTCAGTCTCTCGGTTAATATGCATTTTCCTATTTCCCCATTCACTTTCGAGTCCAAAAAAAAAAGAGAGAGAAAAACTCAAGAAGCTAGAAAGGCTTGGAACAAAGAAAATTCAACAACTTGCTCAATCGCAAGAATAATCTCAAGACTAAGAGTCCATCTGCTGTCCATGTCCATAGCTAGAGCTCCAATTCACTCCATCAGCTTGGTTGTTGCTTGCTGCACCGTCTCTCGGCGCCATGCGCACATGCGCTCCTCCGGCGGGGAAGCTCTGGTGAAGTGGAGCTCCATAGCATGTGCAGTTGGAGTCGACCGGGTAATTAGGGTTCGGCGGCTGGCGTTGGGAAGTCCCGGCGAGGACGTGGCCGATGAAGCAGTCGTTGGAGGAAGGATGAGGAGGTGGGTAGGAAGAAGGATAGGGAAGAGGGTGAGATGAAGAGGTTGGGTAAATGTATGGTTGGAGAGGCGGTCCCGCCGGTGGCTGTGTTGGTAGTCTTGGATACACCGGTCGGAATTGTAGGCATTGGTCGGCGGAAACGCCGCCTCTGTGTTGGAAGCCTCCGGGAGGGATAGTTTGTCCTCCACCAATATTGATATCCCTCAACCTGAATTTTCAACAATGAAGAAGAAGAATCAGCGAAGCATGAATACTAATATGAAAATTTTGATTTTTAGTAGGATAGTGGGTTCCTGTGCTTCAAAAGACAAGGTGTAAGTGTTGTAAATACCATGATGAACCCTAACAAATGTTAAAAAATACTATTGGACTGAAAGTCTAGGTTTGTTCATACCCCATATGAGGTCCAGGGCCTCCATCGGCACTGAACACAAGCTGACGAGCACGGTTGAGAGTCTCCGTCTCCCTTTCTGGTCAAGAATTTAGAGAAAAACATGAATTGCAAGAATAAGCTCGATATAAATGAAAAACAACGGGCCTGAAGGATTTCTGTGGTGCAAAATAGCATCTTTCTAGTTTCTTCAGTGGTGCAATGCGATTATTAAAACAAGAATATCTGTGTTCTTGCCTTGGCGATGTCGGTTCATGTGGCCTCCGAGAGCTTGAGATTTGCAGAACTTGAGGGAGCAAAAACGACACTCATAAACCTTTGCATCTTCCCTCCCTGCACCCTTCTTCTTTTTGAACCCTGCAACATTATTTTCAGAAAAAAAGATCGTGTACTTATTGAATTATTTCTTTCAAGAACACATCTAGAACTGTAAAAAAAAAAATCTAAAATTTATGTTAACTCTTAACTTAATAGCTCTGAACTTGCACATAATAACCTACATATGAATGTCCATTTCTTTTTTTTTTTTTGTTCATGAATGTCCTTGAATCTTACTAGCAGTATCAGTCGATGCGGCGGTGGTCGTGGAGCTCTCGTCGTAAGCCTGCTTGCCATACTCCTCCGGCAAGTTGTTGAGGTCTAAGGGATTCCCCTCTGTCCTCCTGCCAGTATACATAAACAGCACCCTATCATTAGAGCAAGCAAGAAAACCTCTGGATACTTGTTTCTTACAAAAGCCTTCACAAAAAGAGAGAAAGAAAAAGAAAAGACAGAGATGTAGATCGACAAAAGAGGAGGTGTAGTTGTACATGGTTGATGTCTCTTGATGAGCAGGAAGAGGAGAAAAGGATGGGAGTGAGCTTGTGAATGTCTCAAGAGCCACAAGGACTGCAGTTTTGGACTGAAGGCTCTCTCTTTCTCCTTTTAAGTGGAGCAGTGGTAGTAGCAGAGGAAGAGGTGGGTGGTGGTGGGGGAAGAAAAGGGTTGGGCTAGTGTATGCGCGCGCGCGTTGGATTGTGGGGAGGATTTCAAGGTCCTTCTATCAGTTCCCGCTGCCTAGCCGTCGCTTTCTCTCTCCTCCCAATCTCCTATTTTTCTCTTTCATCTTGGATTTATTCATCAATGTCTTCTCTATCGTATGTCTATCTCTTTATATATGTGGCTCTTGCTCTCTATTTTCTCTCTCAAAGAAGGCATTGGTTTCTGTGACTGTTAGACGACGAGGCGCTCTGGGTGAGTAGTAGTCTTACTTGGTTGGGATGGGGGAAGTGTGAGAGGGACGTGGCCTTGCTGCTTTCCCACCCTACAAGGCCTACCCTACCACTCTACGTCTACTTCTACTACTTTTGCTACTACACGGTCTACACCCCCACCACATACATTGCTGCCTGTCACTGTGATATAAACTCACAATGCAGGATGATCGATTATCTTGGTCTTCTGCTTGGTTGGCTCGCATGTGATCATCTTCCCTCCAACCATCTAAGCTTTCTTTTCAGGTTTGGATTCGGTTTATATTTCATCCAATTTTGACCAACTCGATAATTTATACTGAACATTCAAATATAAAGATCGATTACCAAAAATTTTTATGTTTTGATTTCGACATTGGTTTTCACACTTTTCAAGTGCAGTCAAATTATTTTAAATTTTCTTTGATTATATTTTCATTTTGAATTTAAAAAAATTTAAAAAATTAAAATTACAAAAATAATTATTATGCATATATTTTTAAAATTATTAAATGAATAATTTTTTGGACAGAAAATTACCTAAAATATTTAAAAATAAAATATGAACCCGAGATTCAAACTCGAGTCACTTTGATTCCAACACAGGACTTTAACCAAATAATCTAACTTACATTTCTAAAATAAAATAATATATAAAATTAAATATAATATAATTTTAAGTTTGAAATTAAATTTTAAACTGAGATATTGCAGATTAGATCAAAACTGAAACTTAAAACCTTGTGCAAAAAGTCCTTTTCAAAACTGAATCTGAAACTGAAATCAAAACACAAGAATATCACATGCATACACACACAATGCAAACTAGATAAGATAATCCAACCAGAGAGAGACTCTTGTGAGGTGGATGGCAAGTGTTTTTAACCCTAGCTTTGGATCATTTATGATACACTGAAAGAGAAACATGTTGTGAGTGAGAGGGAGGGCATTGGAGGAGGTAGATTGGGTGGGTTGTTTCAATCCCTTTGGGGTAGTAAAGACAAGGTCACCTCTTACGAAGTGCTGCCCGGATATTTAGTTGAGAAGGGCATGCTAGGGCCTACTCTACAAGGGGAAGACCTACATTATGATTAGGGCCATCAGAAAGTACCCCTTGGCCCTCATGGGAGGGTTTGAAGTGTTGTTGTCAAGTGCTCTTTGTTTGCTTTGGGACGACCTGTTTGGAGCTGAACTGCTTGGCTCTATTAGCACATGGACAAAGACCATCATCATCATCATCCAATATATATATATATATATATATATAGATGAGATGCATTCTGATTGATTCAATTTGGTTGAAAATTTTTTTGCTAGCTTTGGTCAGCCAAAAGAAGCCCTCTGGTGGCATATAGATGAAAGAACTGGACCTCACATCATGGTTTGTCTGCATTCTCAAGATAATAACAAACCAACAATATAGAATCAATATGAAATGGTTTTTATCCACAATAAGCAAAAGAAAAAGAAAGAAAAAAGGACTTTTGCTATATGTAAGATGATTAAATTGCACATTAGGAGCAAGAATTTTGCACCCTGAACATTGCCAGAAAATATCGAATCATTTTCCCCACAAAATTTGGTTGAATTAAATAGATTACCTACAAATACAACAATTTATACAAAGGCTCCTTGAGATTGGAATCACCAATAAAGAATTAACTATTGTACATTTTCCATTAACAAGATCCAGCTTTGACAGTGTGCTCGTCCAACCAAGAGATGATGTCATCAAGAACTCGAATTATTGTCTCATCGGATTCACCTTCAAGAAGAGAATGATACGCATCTTTGTATAGGCACAGCTTCTTGTCTGAGCTGCTGGCTTTCTCGTACAAGGCCTTGCTCACCGAAGGATCAGTTACAACATCTGCCTCACCATGCAGAATAAGGAGAGGAAGAGAAACCTGGAAAAATGAGTGGCCATTGATTCATACCAGCATCATCGATAAAACATACAATAAACCTAATCACTAATATGATAAAATGGTTGTAAAGCATTGGTTTCTAATTAACCAAAATTACAAGTGTAAGACCAGCTTGTAGTTCTATACCTCTTGTAAATGGTTTTCTATCTCCTGTGTAGTTCTGAGCAACTCTAGTGCTGTTCCCAGGCGTGGCTTATCACTGTAGGCAATGACATTGTAACAACACTGCATATAATAGAAACAAGGATGTCGTCAAATGCTCATTGTAAATGAGGTAAATAGCTATCTGCCAATGACAACCAAAAAGAGCTTTGACAATATTATCATTTCTCAAATCTAATCACAAATAATAGCATTTATAGATCAAATCAGAGTAACAAAGATCGCAGAATGATTTATAAAATTAGAGTAAGAAGGATTGCAGAATGATTTACAATTAGCCTGATTTAAACCCTCTCACAGCATTCTGTTCAATGCATCTGGGGTATGAGAAACCAGACTTAGACCCTTAACTATTTATTAGCATTTTGAACCTACAAATTTCTTATTTGACCACTTTTCACATGTTTTTGACCTGGTCTAAATGGTTACAACCACCATGGTTATCCACTTGGACTTGGACATATTTAACTGTGAAGGAAGAATAAGGAGGTTCCAGGTATCATGGTGTTATATGCTGAATTGAAAGATTCTATTGTTAACTCAGGCCAAGTCCAACTTTTGAAAGTTGAAAAACAACAGATAGTTGCAACCACTCAGAAAAGATAATAGTGACATGTAAAAAATGGTCAGACAAGAAGTTCGAAAATTTGCAAATGCCTACTGGGCAAGTAAAATATCATATTAGAACTTGGGAGACATACCTGCTCACGCTTCTTCAAATCTCTGAAAGCCATTTCTGCCAAATCCTTTTGAGGAACAAGCTTTGCTCGGGGAAAAATTTTGGCCAAACAGATTAGCATTTGCTGTACTGGCCAAGGTGGAACAACATCTTCTGCCATCTATTAGAGAGAGCTCCAGTCATCAGCACTTAATTGCAGGCTATTAATTACCAAGAAATGAAGTTTAGGTGCCAAAAGATTACCTTGCACATGGGTGCAACTAAGACAGCACCATTCCATGCATTAGGCTGTTTGAAATGTGCCTTCAAGGCCACAGCTCCACCCATTGATTGTCCAAATAAGAAGCTAGGAAGGCCATCGTATGCAGGATTGTCTGTCAGATAAAGCACATTGCAGAGGTTTCAGCAAAGAACCAGATTTGCAACAACACCGCTAAGAACATTTAAATAATGCAGATTGGAACTAATATAATTCAGAGGATTTAGCATAATCTAGTTCTTTTGAGTGACAAGATATCTGCACTTTTAATGGCCAAATAGCTATCTCTTATGTCAGGGAAAGTATACAAGTAAAAGACTTCATTACATAGATCAAGGTACACGACAATAGAGACCACAAGAAAAATCAGCTTATGATGGATTTGTTGAAAACCAAGTGTAGATTCTGAACTCAATTATAATAGAGATTTCAATAGAGTTTTGCAAGGTGAAGACTCAGATGATTGTATCATATGAATGGGCTAACAGTATCATCATATGGAGGCCTGATTTGATAGTATTTTTTATTATCCTATCTAATTTGAAGTCTATCAGCATGATCTGCTTCCTATGTGCTATCAGAATAAGGTTTGATGTAATGTTTATGAGCAATCAGTAAAAAAGAGTGAGCTGCTTCAGACCTTTGATTTTGGAAAAATGCTCAACTACATCATTAACAAGAGTATCAAAGCTTGGGATATATCCATGAAGTCCTTCAGAAAGCCCAAATCCAGGGTAGTCCATTGCATATATTCCATATCCCGATGAGGCTAATTTCTTTGCAATGCCTGTGTACACACGGATATCGTCAATTGCATAAGATACAAATCCAATACTATCCTCTGGTTAATGAACAATACAAGTATATAAGCAAAAAAAGGGTAATTGTTGTATACCTTCAAAGAAAAATGTACAAGTATCTCCATAGCCATGACAGAAAAATACCAGTGCCTTCATGGGAGTGCACTCTGGAAGCCAACTTCTAGAAAAAATCTCTAAACCTCTGGAATTTACTGTATAGAACTGTATAAAAGAAACTGAATGATTAACATGTCTCATAACAAACTTATCACTGCTGTGCCTACAATTTGATATATGCGAGCTGCTAATACTCCAAAAGCACAAATATGAACAGAATTAAGGTAATGAGCACATGTTCTCATGTATAACTATTAGCTGATAATATTTAGCATGAATATACAAGTCATCCCATAATAACTCAGAAACCATAACCTAATCTAAGGGAAAGAAAATACTGGAGACAATGTATGTATAGTTTTCAAAGCCTGGGTAATCTAATAACTGTTCCTAAAAATTATGTCTAAAAGACATAAATGTCTTTCTTACCTCATCTGTTTTCACTCCAGTGTAGTGTGCCTGCAAGAAAGAGAAAAGGAAATGGATTAGCTATCTAGCATTATCTCTGTGGTATAACATTAACAGCAAAACAATGAAACCAGGCTATCTTCCAGCATTAATATTTTCCATTGTTACAATTATTGTTCCGCATAAAAGCACTAAAAATATGAAGAAACATGAGCTAAAGATCCCCAGCAGATCTTGTTTGTTCATAGCTTAGAACAGTGTTCCCTGTTCTTGTCTCAGTTGGAATTCTCTGTTCCGGAAACTAGTTTCCGTTCACTCAAAAACATGGCTCGAAATCTTGAGTTTTTGCCACCGCCATCGTGCAAAATAAATTAATCGGAGGGCACACACTGGATATCGAGCAATACACAACCAATACTGCAGACATCAGCCACAGGCATAGCATATAACATTGGAAACCTAAAACCTGAATCAAGGTCAAAGAACCACAAAGATTCTATTTTAGGATATTTAAACCATGTGAGATATGTGAATCCTAGTCCACTAGGGGTTAGGGATATTGACAACCCAAACTGAATTCTTGAACTTTTTAGTATGGAAAAAAAATCCAGATAACCCCCTCTCATTAGCTCTGTCAATTGGTTTCTTATTCAATATACAAAATCATAACCATGTCATTCTCAGAATTAATTGATTGGGTTAATTGCGTCTCATTCTATCATTCATTAGTAGCAGAAAATATGCCACAAGATAAAAATTTTCGAACAAATTTGCACCCTTTGAAACTGAAAAATCAAACAAAGATCACGAAAACGTACATTGAACAAGCAATGATCGATGCCGAGCTGAATGTGTTTGAAGGCCTCGCGAATCCTGCGGCGATCGGCTGCATGGTCGAGGTTAGCCTCAAGGACCATCCTGGCCAGCTTCTCGTCAACTCCCTCCCACTTCATCGACCCCAGTGCTGCTAATCTCCTGGCGCCGCTGATGTCTTCCTTCTCCTGGGTCTTCGGGCAACGGAAGCAGGCCCTAATAGAATCTATTGAAGGTCAGAAGGACAAAAGAGAGACATGGCGGGGGACAAGTGGAAGAAGAAAAGGAAGAAGGATGTACCGTGCGGTGGCGTGGGGCGGAAGAGCTTGTTGGCGAAAGTCGGGGTTTTGGAGGCCATTTAAAGGTGGAAAAGGGAGAAGACCTTCCGCCTCTCTGTTTTCTTTTCTTTTCTTTGCGGATTGGGTGACGACGGCAGATATGGAACAAAAGGATCTGCCGCTGCAGATGCCACCGGTCAAAGTCAAACTCGGACAGTACCTCACCGAGTTGGCCAACTTGTTCAAGGAGCAAACATTAACTTTCCATGCAGTTCCCGGATGCATCTCGACCGGGATCGCCATGCTATTATTTGTTTTTTTTTTAATTTTTGTTTTATCTCCTGCGAAAGACAGAAAAAAAGAATTGTTGAGAAAAAAAATTTGAAATCACAATGAACAGAAAAGTCAAACGACAAACGCATGCCAAATTAGAACAACCAAAAATAAGTTCGTCTGACAAATCAGATTCCAACGTTTACTGACAATCTGGGTCAAAAATCTAGCCAATGAGAAGGTTGGGAAAGCTGGGCTCGGGCCGAGTGGCAAGAGTATACTTCTTCACCGTGTTCAAACTTCAAACGGAGCCTCCGGTCAACGGGTCTATTTTCTAGAAGTACCTGAACCGAAACCAACCCGGACAGGTCTAGTCTCCCGCCTCCCGCGTTCCAACGGAGTCGCGGGGCGGCGCCGTTTGCTGGTTCTTCTCTGAATTCTAATTGCGAAAGTTACAAGGAAATTGCACATAACAAAGACGAAGCCATAATGAACTCGCTAAACCATCATTAACCAGCGAGATAAAAGACCATTCTCCTAGAACCAAATCTAAAATTCAAACTTTCATTGAGACGGAAAAATACAGATTCTTAGTTGAATTTTTTGCTTCGCGAAAGGAGATGACGAGTTGAAGCTTAAGAAAGAAGAGAAGGAAGGGATAAACAGAACTCACCTTGGGTGTGATTAGTATTCGACTGCAAGGTGACTGAAGTTTCTGCGGCCGCAATTCTAATTTATAACTATGCAAATCCTAATCCTACTCTGATTGGCAAGAGTACGAGTCGGACTTAGAATCCTAATCCACATCGAATGTTTATTGTTGCCGTAAACAAAGGCTTTTACCAAATCATCCGTTCAAGCCTAATCCTGTCTTAACAATTATCTCTTTCACCAAAAAGGCAAGAAAAACGGCCATCACTTGCTACAAGGACCAGACCGGTGCTTTTGTTTTACCTTCTGTGCAGATATTAATTTGTTTTGTATTTTGTGTTATGAACCTATTATGTTCGATTAATAATATGGATTACTTTCCTCGTCATTGAGACTTCCTCAAGACCTAAAGCAAAAGAGACTAGAATTGTACTTATCTTTTTTATACGAGAAATCATGAGTTTGAGATATTTAAACTCTTGGACGTAGATTACAAACTTATTCTTTAGTCGTTGATGAGCCAAAAAATTCATCTGAGCTTGCCTTTTTGCTACGAGCAGTCGGAGTTGAATTGGAATCACAGGACTTTCAGCTCTACTGTCACGACAGATCTAAACAAGAGATTTAAAAAGCTATAACAAAAGCTTAGCTACATTCCAATGTTTTCCACTTCCCGTAATGATCCTTCGCAGCTTAGAGATGTAAAAACGGGCAGCGGCCCGACACGGCCCATAGTAGGCCGTGCTCGGCATCCTTTGCAGTGGGCACAGGTCGGTCCGACTCCCAAAGGATTAAAATGTTTTTTTGTTCATCAGCGCTATTTTTTTCTCTGTCCAACGACTCCGCAAATAATTATGATAAATATAATACTCATAATATTTTGCATTTTTATTATTAAAATATAGATATCCAGTAATGTGACCAGCGCGACATGGCCCCACAAGTCTTGCACAGTCCGTTTGATGCCTCCACGCTTTGCTTGTCGTTAAGTGGGTACTCACCAAGCTAACATATTCAAGTCATTAGATGGAATCCCTGTCGGAAATAAACTACTCTTTGGACTAATAACCTAAGCTTTCTTTGTATTTTGCTTATTCAAGCACATCTTTTAGAGTCAAATGCACTATTACACATCATACTGATATCACATACCTAAAGACAATATCATCGCGTACTATATGTGATCTTATCTCCTTACAATTTTCCACCAATCCATTCTCACATGAAAGATTTTGCAGCTAAAGAAAAAGTTAAAGTTGTTCTTGTCTCTATCTCCTTCATCCACCTTGTGCCTTTAGCTTTTGCTGCCAACTACCTTTTGCTTACAATTTTCATGAAGAAAACCCTACAACTCTTACCTTTTGCTCTTGCCCAACAAGGATTCCAAACCCTCAAAACATATCCCTCCACATGCAGCCATGTCGTGGATGTGGGCTCTTATTTTTTATTTTTTCACTTGTTTACATCCTATGTACAGGTGGAGGCTGGGCTGCATATTCCATGTCTCTGCACTTTATCTAGTCATCAAGCAACCTAAAGAGAGAGAAAGCAAGATTGTGAAGTAAAGATTTGTGGCAGGGCAGTCAGTGCACAGGGAAAAAAAGTGGGGAGGAATCTCTCTGGATTTTCCCATCCCAAATCCTAAGCTTGTTCATCTTTTCTTCGCACCAGTGCAGTTGCTCTTCGCTGATCTCGGGCATTCTCAGTACTCTGGACACCACCTTCATGTCGATGAGGCCCATTAGGATATCCATCTCTTGTGCTCCCTTCTTCACATTCCTCTTTCTGAAACATTTCCGCCGCCTTACGAGGTCTTTGAGCCTCAGATTCTTCTGAAGATGAAGGCGACGTGTTAGCTTGATCGACCTGCATGATTTTCTAGTAATTATAGTGACGAGATGATGAAGGAACTCACTTTCTTATTGGTTTTCTTCATCAAATTGATGTACGTCCGGTCCACTGAGCTTGACTGCTTCCTGATCAAGGCTCTGAACATCTCACAATGGCTCTGCTTGTCTGCCTTGAGGAAATCCATGAACGTACGTATTGAATCCTCAAGTATTTTGAGAAATTCTTCTGATGAGATCCTTGAGATCGTGTCTTCCTTGCTTTCATCATCTTCCGAATCTTTCACAGAAAGACATTAACCGTAAGATTACTAACAGTGTGTAACGCAAGAAAAAAAAAGTAAAAAATATGGATATAACAGTACCTCGAAACTCTGGGACTTGAAGTAACTTTGGTGAAGTAATCCTCATCCTAGCATAGATCTCTGGCCGCCGGCCATGTTCATAGGGCTCGTTCTCTATGAACCGCTGAAGCAAGACTTGAAATTGCTGAAACTGCTGAGCGACTCGCGCAGGGCATGCCGAGCCATCAGCGTGCTTATCCGCGTTTGCTCGATGGAAGTTGTTGTAGTTCCAGTTGAGAGCTTCCCATGTCAAGCAAATCTGAGCTACATAAGCACTTTCCAGTTCTTCATAGGGATTTCTGCTTCCCTTTGGGAACTGTTTGTGCTTTGTCATCAGCTTGTTCACTATCCTTTGCGAAATCGATCTTGGCTGGACCCTGATGGACCTTACAGATTCTGGCAAAAATGCATATAAGAAGGTTTTCAAATCTGTTGACCGAGTAAAAAGACGAAGCTGAAGTAGTGTGAAGGAGAAGTGCATGACCTGTTTCGTGAAGCTTCTGCATACTGATCCTGTCGAAGAACAGCATGTCTTCGTCGTACTTTCGGAACATTGTGAATGACTCCCAGCGAGACGAGCTCTTCCGGGATGACGAAGAGAAGGGGTACTCCGTCTCCGAGTCCTGGAATATCTTAGAGCCTCTCCACTCAATGGAGCTCTTGGAGGTCGACTCCCCGGTGAGGGACTCGCCATAGTGATGCTGCTCCCCATGGAATCCATCGAGTACAAATTTCTTTCTTCCTGAATGATCACCCACGCTGAAACGCTTCTCCTCCAAGAAGCCACTCTCTTCAGTGTCTTTCGGAGCTTCAACCTCGACGGTTTTTTCTTTTCAAAGCCATGAACAACATAAACAGCGTCACAGAAAAGAAGTTGCTTTAAAGCTCAAAGAACAACAAGAAGATTCATGTTTACCACTGAAGGCAGCATCGTCAGACGATGATACGACCGGTGAAGGACAATCAGATGGCGTTAAGGCCTCACCAATAGCGATCTCACCATGCTCAGCCCCATGCTTCTCTTCGTGAAGATCCTCCAGAGGTGTTCCATATGCTGATTCAAAAACAAAGTTATCGTCTACCTCAAAGGCCAGCGTTTTCTCATCAGACTCCTTTTCTTGCCCTACTACACAAGTATCCTCGCACTCGCTGTTTTTGTACCAAAAGAGTAAGCTTTCGCCTCCGAGAAGAACATCAGCGATCAAATCTTCTTTCACAAGAGGCACATCCGAGACGATCACGAACTTCTTCTCCTCATGAGAAACGCACCCATCATTGTGATCCTTAGCAGCCGCCCTCCGATAGAGAAAGCTAAAGAGCTTGCAGAGGAGGAAGGAAAAGAGATAGAAGAGCGAGAGAAGGAGGATGAGGGCGGTGGAGGCATGGAAGAGAAACATTACATTGCCATCAAGCCAACAAGGGCCAGGGATGGAGCCATGGCAAAGGAGGAGGGAGATGGGCTCCCAAGGAGAAGCAGTAAAGCCAAGAGATATGAGAAAGGTTTTGGAGGAGGAGAAGGAGATGGTGGTGTTATGCATACATGATGGCAGGATGATGTCTCTAAGCCCCATTTCTTTGCTTTTTAATTTGGTTTCAGAGAGTTGAGACCAGGATGACACCTTTTATTTGAGAAAGTTGAAGATGTTATCTCCTAACCCTTTTTCGTCTGAGATTACCATTCTGTCCTTTACAGTTTTCTATTTACTACAAAAAGTTGAAATTTAATGATTTTTTTTGTACATATTGTGAAATTGAAGAAACATATGAGTTCAAGCAAGGCACCAAATGATATAACTCTTCAAGCTTTTGTGGACAGAAACCGCTTTCTTGATAAAGCGAGAGAAAATTAGATTTGAGAAAAGAGATTATTGGAATGCTGTCATTGAGTTTGGAGCTCAAGTTTGGTATCAATATGATGTTTTTATTTATGTTAATGATGTTTTTGGAACACCGCTAATGGGGACAACCCAATGGGCCTAACAAGCCCATATTTCGTCAACAACGTGGGCCTTCGGTCCAGCCCGCCAATTGGTTCAAATGGATAGCGTTTCTCCAGCTTTACGTCGCACTGGAAGCCGTCTCGTAGATTGCACCGCTGGGTTGGTTTTAGAGATTCTACTACTTTCCTCGAGCGGTCCAGTGTCCTGCCGGAACAACTTACCGGTCCCGCCGTGAAGGAAACGATTTAGATTCTAGTCTACAACTGGGCTACGGTCGATGTCTTAAGGTGTGTCTCGGTGGCAGAGACGGCGACTTTTTACCGAGTATAATAAGAGATAGAAACCATTGAAGCCGCTCGCTCGAAAAATCTCGTTGAATCGCCTAAAATTTGATTTTCTTCTCCAATTCTCAAGTGCGGCGGGCCGACGGTACATTGGCTCATTGAACACCGCAGGAAAACGATTACATTTATCCAACTTTTAAAATCATTTTTTGGTAATTATTATCTAAGATAAGCTTGGTAATTTAACATTCCATATATGCTTGCAGTAACTGTTACGAAAGCGAATGTTTGGCCCGAGTTTAAAGCGTGAAGTATTATTATTTTTAAAAAATTAATTATCCTCACTTATTAATTATTATTACAGAATTATGACAATATTTTTATATAATATAATAAAATTTACAAGTCTACAAATAATAATTTTTAAAGATTTTTTAAAAAATTTCTTAAAGACTGAAAAAAAAAAATTGTAGGAGAAAAATTATATTATCTCACAATAAAGTTTGTATATTTATATTAGAAAAAATAGTTATCTCACACATTTTGCAAATAGACACAATTGTCTGTAAATATTTTTTAAAAAAAAATAAAAAAATTAAATATACAGACTTAAATTAAATTAATTAAATTAAACCCTAAACCCTAATTTAATTTATTAAATTTGAAATCAAATTTATCGAATTTAATTTTACTCTTTACTTGTCTTTCAAATTCTAAATCAAATTTAAAAAAAAAAATTACCTCAATAAATAAAATAGAAATTAGATTTATATTCTTTTTTCGATATAAAATTAAATCTTAATATATAATCTAACAGCAGCGACGAGAGCGACACTCGGAGAAACGATCGCTTTCGTGCAACGCACCAAAATTTGTAGTTGAGAATGGATATTTTCCCGGAAACACGGACCTGTCGTTTATCAAAAAGATTATCTTAATCAAGACTCATGCAATTAATTAGCAACTAAATTAAGATATAAGGATTCATTTCTTTCAAAACCACGAATAGAAATTAGGAGAAAAAAAAAGAGATTATTCTCTGGGTTAGCTGAGCCTGTTAACCACTGTAGCTTCTTAGTGTTTTCGGTGCCCACCCAATCATTTCGGATCCAGCATGACAACATACTTTTGATTCGGCCAATAATTTATACGTCTTTGGTTGGTCGATTTTTTATGTTGTTGCGAATCATGTAGCAATTAAGTCCGATTTTCTCTTAAAAATAATAATATGGACGATAACGAAATTAATATAAGAGAAAAAATCGTGCTCATCCCGGTGCCTTGCGAATTCTATCGTTTTCCGAAGTAAATATAAGATAATATCACTCACTCGGACATCGATCGTTAGTCGACGATAACAGTCAACGAAAATATTAATAGTATCTATCTCCAACTAATGGAATGTCTGAAATTGTACCTCTTATTCGGCGTTATTAGTGACATAAACAACACAGAGATTAAGTAATTAATGAGTACTTTTCAAAATTGGCCGACGGAGCAGCAGAGAAGAGAAGACGAGGACTTGAGCTTCACAGAGAGCCTTCTCCTTCTTTTTCTTCTCCTCTGTTTCTCTCACGTAGACGAAGGGTACGTCTGATTACTTTATGCGGGCAGCCGTTTTCTGTTCGTGCGGCTTTCAAGGGACCAGTAGAACTAGTAGGTACAGACAGTTGGAGTTGGTTTGACCTGTTATAGGATCCAGATCACTCCCGCAATTACTAATTTGCCCCCGTACGTTAACAAAATGCCACCCATGCTAGCCTTTTTATATTCAATGTAAATGATTCTCCAATAAAATAGTCAAAAATCGCCAGGTCGTGTCAGAGGGCATGCTCTTAGATGAATAGTTTACATATAAACAAATCCAATTATCGTAGTCGATTATATAGTTAATGAATTTTTAGGTATCATCCGAATAATTAAAAGAATGCATAATATTCAGTAATAGTAATTACCAGCTATTTTTTTATGATTGACATATGTTAAGCGCATGGACAAATTACTTTCGACTATGTTGTTATTAAGTGGCTCTGATCGATAAATTTAAACTTCTAACCCAATTTTCAGTGGCAGAATAGGAATAATTGCTACAACATGTGGTATTTTAGGAATTTCAGCATCGGATAAGACTTTCATCTTGATACACCAAATTGTTTTTTCAAAGAGTTGGATGAGATTAACAACGTTTCTAGAAGGACAGCTACAATCAATTAATATCAACCATTGATACTCATTCTCTTCTCTGGTACTACAACCTTTTTGCTCTCCAAAGCATCCTATAAGCAAGTGTCTTTTCTTCTTAATCAGGGGATGATACCCTACTAATGTTGAGGAATTAATACAGTTCAGTTGGCTGCCAATGGAGGAAAACCTTCCTCCCGGATTCAGGTTCCATCCTACTGATGAGGAGATCATCACTTACTACCTCAACCGCAAGGCCTCCGACTTCCGCTTCGTCGCCCGGGCCATCGCCGACGTCGATCTCAACAAGTGCGAGCCTTGGGACCTTCCAGGTATATATATTACTACTCTCGTATTCCTCGATGATTACTCGTGATTGAGAGAGATTCAGCAGAGCTGGAATCCTTGATTTGTAGCCAAGGCAAGCTTGGGAGAGAGGGAGTGGTATTTCTTCAGCCTGAGAGACCGGAAGTATCCGACCGGCCTCCGAACGAACCGGGCGACGGAGGCCGGGTACTGGAAGACCACAGGGAAAGACAAGGAGATCTTCAAGTCAGGGGCGTTGGTTGGAATGAAGAAAACCCTGGTTTTCTACAAGGGAAGGGCTCCCAGGGGAGAGAAGACCAATTGGGTCATGCATGAGTATAGACACCAACACAAGTTCCCCTACAGAACTACAAAGGTGATAAGTATATTTGAAGCTAAGACAATCTTGTTGATTGGTAATTATCTTCCCTTAATGATTAGTTTATATTTTGCAGGAAGAATGGGTTGTTTGTAGGGTTTTCAGGAAGAGCTCCAATGGGAAAAAACCGCAAGATTCGACCCCGTCTTTGCATTCATTGCTGGAGTCCCCTTGCAATACTACCTCGCTGAGCGATGTCGGAGAGCTCGACGTATCGGTGTTCAACAATATTGTGAATAACTCGAGCTCTTTTGAAGCTGCCGAACACACCCCCCACAACAACAATGGCAACAACAGCAATAACAAGGCTGATACAAACATCTACACTAACTGGTTTGAAGCAATGAGCTCCACTGCACTACCATGGCCATCGAAACTTCTCGGCTCGAACTTCTCGACTTGCGCTGAAATCCCGAAACCGATGCCGTTCAATGCCAACATTGCGAGCCTGAGCTCTTTCATGGCACAAGATCCGTTCAATGCCTCGTCGTCGAAGGCTTCCGATGCGGCAGTGCAGCCGCAGCAGCCTTTCGGTTCGGAGGTCATTTGGCGAGGGAGCTACTAAATGAAAATAGCGAAGAATTATTGTTAGCTTGTTACGAGATTGTACTTGATCCAAGGATTTCAAATAAACAAAAACTATTCGGTTATGGTTTTGATTTTTTCAACAGTCGTGAAGTAATTGCTGTAGAAGCAACTGTATAATATGCTATGCCATTTATAATGAACACTTATTAGCGACTTTCCCAATTTCAATGCGACCTCAGTGTTTGTTGTTCAACAAATCTGGAAGTGACTGAATTTTTTTTTTTGTTTAATATCATCCAGGTTATTAGAGCTCACATGGCAAGGTTACCGTAAACAAAATCACAAGATCGTCGGAGATCGACTTTCCAGTAGTTTCATCTTCCACGCTTAAAGGCCTTTGTGATTCACATGGCATATATATATATATATATATGTAATTGACAAATCATCTTAACGGCAGCCTTTGTGATTCCTAGTCAACTATACAACGTATTCGTTTCTCAATCTTCCACCAACATCGTGTCTACAAATCCCAAAAAAGGAGAGAATATTAATGAAAGTACAATATGACATTTTGCAGAAACTAGTGAATTTCAAAATGAAAACTTGCTTGGGGCAGATGATGTCCTGTTAATTTCCCGGCCTAGCTCGCTTATTTTGTCGATCAACATTGTCTTCTCCTTCTCAAGCTGCAAAGTGTACTCGCATTGTGCATCTTCTATGTTCTCCACTTCACTCAGAGCTAGTGATAAGCCTTCTAGATCTCCATCCTCAATTAACCCATGAAATTTCTTCAGAAGCCCTTTGATCTGTATTTTCACAGTACATGATACATGAACATTGCAGTTGTTGGATTTAATCTAAGAAGTCAGGTAAAATATCCAGTTCAAGTGTTGAACTCACTTGGTCAGATACTTTATAAGCTTTGGTCAAAGCCGATATATCATTGTCCAAGCTCATTTTCTTTTGCATATCTGGAACTTTTCTAGTTATTTGTACATGAATCTCTCCGCTCCTCACACCTTGCAGAGGAATCCACTTGTCTGATGTTTGATTTGGGGGTAGCCGTTCATATTCCACGACACAATCACCTATGCTCGATGTGGGAAGTAAAGCATTGTGATCTTTCACATGCAGAGTCAATGGACTTCCCGTGTCGGGGAATTCCAAAGTTTGGTACCATTGGGGATTTAGTGTCTTGTAAACAACCTGCAACGTGAGCAGTGGCAAGCCTCTGAGAACATGTTTTAACTTCAGCAACCACAATCAATTTGCTAATGGATGAAATTTCAATGACAGTAGAAAAGAGTGATTCGTATGAATATAAAGCAAACAACCAAAAGTACAACCACTGAATTTTGCTGACCTTAGTTCGCTTCTTTGTGTTTCCATATTGCACCCTCACATAAGGGTCACTTGTTCCTCTCAGATCAGCAGCTACAAGGTCCCTGGCTTCTATGAGGAACAGTTCAATCCATCCATTCCCAGATTTACCAGCTGAGTTCTACAAAAACCAGATGAGTCATATATTAGATCACAACACTTATCTGCGAAAGCATAAATTGGTCCAGCAGGAGGCATACATCTGTAGCGGACATGCAAGGTGGAAACATTAAAGTGAAAAAACAAAGAGATCCTCAGAACAGCTAAAAAAAATCTAAAATGAAGTTTCTGCATCACAGCATACCCTAGAACCTTCATTGTCGTCATTCTTTAATGCCTCTATTTGGAGCCTCAGCTCTCCAGTATTTACTTTCTCTAGGGGTATCCATACATCCTTACAAGAACCTTCTGGAAGTCCTTCGAGATTTACTCGTGCACTTCCAATGTTCTCATCTCCAAATATGTCAGCATTATAGCATTTGATAGTGAGACACTCCCCACCTCCTATTTCATCAAAATCGAACTTATGGTTCCACGAAGGATTTGTAGTATGGGAGATTGTTTTTGTTTTGTGAAGAACCTGGGACAAAAATGATCCTTTAATGAGAGAGAAAATTAAAGACCTGAAGAATCATGTTTTCAACAAATACAATGTAAGATAAATAAAAGGAGAGTTAAGTTGCTCAGAAAAAGTTTAACAATCAAAACCAACCTTTCCATACTGTAGCTTTACATAAGGGTCACATTTCCCTGATTTGTCTCTTGACATTAGGTTTCTTCCTTCAACTACTGTTATCTTCAGCTTCCTTCCTGTTCTCAGTTGTAGTTGTTGCAAATTATATGCAGGATTTTGAGATCTACCACTGGAAAATTTGCTTAAGCTAACCAAACCATCTGAATATTGCCATTCTTTAAGCACAAGCCTAACGCTCAACTGCAAAAAGGACAAAAGAAGTATGATACTAAATAAGCGAGATATTAAAATATTAATACTGTAAAGGAGAGATTAAGCAGTTCAATATTCTCTCCAAACTCCAACTTAATCTTCTCATAATTGTCACCAATCCAGACACAACACTTCAGCTGGATGCCAACTTAGAAAACTAGGCATGAACAGATACTGAATTCAGTTGACAAACTCTCAGCAGACATAGGCATGGCTACCAATCCAACTTGTGACTAAGAAAACAAAGCATGAACAGATACTGAATTCAGTTCACAAACTCTAAGCAGCTGTAGACATGGATAGCAATCCCATTTGTGCTCTACCAAACAGAATCTATAGCCCAATTCGAAGTTAAAATTAGCTTCACTTAACATTTGACAAGAAAAATACAGAGCCACATACCTCCCCTAGGTTGGCTTCCTCAAATGGCACAACCATTTCAACTTCTTTGCCACAGTATTCAGCTTGTTTTGCCACGATACCAGATCCAGGTCCAATGGCCCAGAACGTTGTAGAATCATCTGCAACATATTTCATCTGTCCGCATAGTGAAAAATGTATCAAAAAGTGCCTCACAGCAAATCAAAGCAAATATAAGTCATTTGTATATGTAAAGCAACATCAACAAATGTAAAAGTGGACATATTAACAACCTTGATCTCACAGCTTGTCAAGTAATTAAACTTCACACTGTTTGGATCCCATTCATAAAGGTGAAACCTGAGAATTCCTGATTCCCCATGCAACACCATATTAAAGGTAGTATCCCATCTAGGACTGGAACCTTGGCTAATACTTGTTCTTCTGGTCAAATCTCCGAGTTCCACTTCAACAAATGTCTGTACAATTTTATTACTAAAATTTCCATTTACATTGTTGCTTGTCGTGGAGCTTTCTCGAACTTCTTTGTTGCAATAGACATTACTTCGGCCCAATTTACTAGCTGAAATTACAGTAACAAAAAGCACACCTCCAACAGCTTTCTTCCTTAAGTCCACAATTGGCAAAGAATAACATCCTCGCCGGGGCTCAACCATCATTTTGACCAATGTTTCAGTAAAAAGTTTGACCTGCATAAGTTACTAAATTAGAATATGAATGAAGGACCTATTGAAGATCCTGTGTTAAAGCTAGCCATATCTGCAGAGTATTTGGCAAGAAAACACATGAAAAAAAGGGGATCATTTGACAAACTACCAGAGCATGTTTGTATAGAAATGCAAGCAAGCCATGGTAGAGAAGCATACCAGCCAAGATGAAACCCCTGGCAGTTCTGTTGCTGGAAGTGTTTGGCTTCCACCGCTTCCAAATGCAACGCCTATTCTAACCTCAGGTGTAGATTCAAATGAATAAAGTATTGCTTGCCCATCAAGTATTGGTATTAGCCGGAGCTGCAAGATAAAATTTAGGAGTGAAGGTGAGTATCATAATTGCATTGTGTGCATCAAAACAAGGATTGGTAGCAGTGTTCAAAAGAATTCTCCACACGCTTAAAACCAGCTTAACAGGAAATTTTGATCATCACTCTCCTTAAACACAATAAAAAAAAGTAGAAGAAGAAAGTAGGAATGTCAAAAATAGGCAAGGAAGCTTTGATTAGCCTATTTGATACAATATGGCTAAGAATGAATAGGCCAGCATTAGATTTAAAAATATCATGTTTAGAGAAGGAAAATAACAAATGATCCAACTAGCAGGGTTTAGGATAATTTGCATATCATCATGCAAGTTGCTATCAGGAATTAACTCCTATAAACATTTCCAATAAAGCATATAACAGTCTTGTATTTTCCCATACTCGTGAAAAACATACAAAAGATAAATAAAAATATAAATTCAAGAATATAGAAATAAGTGAAAAACATACAAAAGATAAATAAAAATCTAAATTCAAGAATATAGAAATAAGTGGACCACATAGAAGCACAACCCTATATAAATTCATTCACAAGTTTCACATAGGCTTATAGCACAATAAAGAAGTTTCATATTGGCAATATTTGACCATTCAAGCTTTACGTACATCGCCTTTGAGATAGATGTTGTTGATGACAATTCGCCCAGTCCCAATCAATGGCTTTGCTAACTTTGCCAGCAACATCACACTCATGTCATTAGTGCTCCATTCAAAACCCATTCGCATAACTTGCTGCCAAGACCAAGATATGAGGCCAATTGTCATCAAATAAAGAAACATAGAAATAAAGGACACATAGTTATCAACATAAAATCCATATAATAGGATATATAAAATGAGTACCGCAAAATTGGAACCATCCAAAATCATACCATCAAGGCATATAGAAACTGATTTAAAAAATCAGGAGCATTGCAAAAAAAAAAGGTGGTTGTAGACTAGCATATGCAAGATGTGAGAGCTAGAGTGCACTAAACCAAAAGGGAAAAACTTGAATAAGAATATGGCAGATTTATTTCTCCGTTTTCAAGATATCAATCACCATATCATGCAAATAGTAGAAAATTAAAAAGGTCATCTCATTAAATGCTATTAAAAATATAAATTAGATTATGAATATTTAACTGTGATTAAAATAAAAAGAAACCAAACCTGTTCACCTGCAGTAATCCAATGCACACCATTCTGTCCCAAGATGGGTGGGCAGGACCCAAGGGAGAATTCCTGCAATTCTATTCTTTCCTAAATAAAAGAGAATATTTGCTTGGTCAGCATTTTATGGTATCAAATACTTGAACCAAATAGGGAGAGACGCACACTTCAATACTTACAATTAACTTTGGTTTTCGATGCTTTAAACGTCTCTGCAATGAAAAAGACAGAATTTCCTTTAGTAAAGATGCCACCACCGGATGTCAAAATTCCCTTGAAATTTGAAATCACTTAAAGCCACCTAAAAATGTACCGTTTGGCATAGAATAAACAGAAATTAATTAAAGGAAAAGAAGGCAAAATTGAAAGAGGTCCAAACTCACCTCGACCAATGATGAAAACCTTTTAGAAACCCTTGGCTCCATGAAATTCGGCCAGACTTCCATCAGAAGCCTGTTCAACCATTCACAAGGCTCCAATGGCGTTGAAGGCTGCAAAAAATCCACACAATATCCCAGTAAACCACTCCAAACCATAACCAAATGGAAAAAAAAAAAATCGATATAGAAATCAAAACTTATCCCACCGATGTGTTCGTGACAAATTGCTTCCATCTCAGATTCAAATCCTCCACAAGCAGCCTCCGCTGATACCTCCCATACTGCAAACAGCCACACAAGTTCCAGAAAGACGCACAAGGGAAAATCAACAAACAGGCAACAGGCAAACCAAGAAAGCAGTAAAACACCTGAATCGTTGCCCAGACGGCGAAGGCGAGAGGAATCCAGTTGGAGAAGGGCACGAGCCACCGCTCGATGGCCCAGGCGAAGAAACCGAGAGGGATCAAGAAGGGAAGAAGGGGCTTGTCGTGGATGACGTGGTTGAAGAACTCCACCGCCTCTTTGGCGTAGAAATCCCGCAGCCTCTTCCGCACCATCTCCTCCGCGGCCGCGTTCGTTCTCTCTCCTGCTCTGCTCTAGAACATGAGAGGAAGAAAAGGACGAGTCTAGTGGAGGGAAGAGGAGATCCAGAAGAACAAGAAGAAGAAGAAGAGAAGGATGATATTTTGGCATCGGTGGATTTCATGGGCGTCAACGTCGACCGAGGGACGACGACCGTTTGCGCTCGGTGGAACGAGGCCATTGGTGGAATGGGCCCAATGGCCTCGTTCCACGGCGCGTGAAAAAAATAAAATACAGGGGCTCTGACTTCGCTTTTGCTCAGTCCTCCTCTACGTCTGCTGTTTGGCTTCAACACGATACAGCATTTTGTTCATCAGGATTTTAATGAAGGCGAAATAGGAAAATAAGGACGATTTATAGAATATTACTCATCCCATTATTCATAATGGATATTATTTTTTTATCAATTATTTGCTGTGGGATTAGTCGACTACATCCGACAAATCCACTTATGAATATAGGATAAAACCAACATCAAGTTTGGTTTCATCCAATTAAATTTATATGTAATCACCAACAAATAGGAGAAAATTAATTTGACGGAAAGATACAAAGCTGGCTCAATTTCCCTGACATCCACGTGTCATCCTATGAGTAGTTGTTTTGCAATGCTTAATGAGGGGAGAAGTCTAGCTGATCTCATTGAAGAACCGGCTCAATTTCCATTTCGGAGGCTCCGCGGATCACGAGGACCGTTTATTGACATTTAGTATTATTAGCAGTTAATAACGTTAGCCGTCCACGGTGCAAGCTAATCACGATGACACTTCATTGGCTTAACAACCGTTGGATCTGCGTGGTACAGGAGGTTCTGAACGTCCGTCCTACGATGTCTAAACTATATTGAATTCCCCAGATTTGCGATTTAATTATTCCGACTTTTATGGTTGATTAAGATTAACAAGGCATTGGTTCACCGAGCAACTTGTGAGTCGCGGTGTGTTACTCGATGGCCGATCCAATTGAGGCATTAAGGAATAAGGATTGAAGGAGTCGGGTGTTAGGCGGTGGGTGAGGTTGGTGCAGTTGGCTGGCTATGTTTATTTTTGTCGGAAGATCATACCACATAAACTAGACATGCTTAATTTTTAAAAATTTTGAGAAGAAATCACTTTCATTTTGATGAATTTACGAGAAAATATCTATCATATTATTATTAACAAAAAATACTCATTTTATGTTATAAATTTATAAAAAAAAATATTTCAATTAAAATATATATATATATATATTATGTTAATATAAAAAATATTTTCATTTAATTTGTTTGTAACACGTATTAAATTAGTATAAAAAATCACTCATTTTATTTTTTTTATCAAGAACGGTTGCTTGACATAATAAAACTAAACATTTAAAATTCAATTTTATTATAACAGTTATCCAATGATTATGTATTGATTGTCTAAACTAAAAGTAAATGAGAACTATTTATTTTGTATTAATTTAATCAAAAAAATTGAATTAAAATAAATATTTTTTGAAATTTTTTAATTGATGTGGTTTTTTTATAAATTTATAATATAAACTAAAGAGTAATTTTTTTAATAATAATAATATAGGTATTTTTTTCATAAATTTCCTACATAATAAATATTTTTTACTAAAAAATCTAATTTAAAAATCGGATTGCTAATTATAGTTCAAAAATCCCATAGAATAATCAATCGCTGTCTGCTCAAACCCACGACCGGATGGTTAAAAGCCATGTGCTCTGCCACTGAGCTACAGTGCATACTTAGATATTCAAATACTATTTCATTCGGGATAAGACTAAAAAATTATTTTTATAAATTAATATTTGTTATTAAAAGTAATTTTACAATAATTTACAATTTTAAAAAATAATTCATTTATTATAATAATTAAATTTAATAATGATATAAAATAATTAATATTAATTTTGTAAAAAAAATTTGAAAAAACTAAATGCTGAATCTACTCTAAAAGTAAACGGTGAGTTAAAAAAAAAACTTAATTTATTTAACCAGCAATATTGTAGTCTATAATTGGAATAAGACCTCGTACCGACCAAACCTGAGAAACCTGCCATAGTTTTCTAGATAGCGGTTGTCAATTTGACTGCTCGGATGATTTTCAGAGTCCTCTTCTGTTGCACGTACGGCGATGAACGACAGCCCGATGACCACATTGCTCTCATTGACAATCAATTACTCATACGAATCTCATCTGTTTTTGTTGCATCTCAATTGCCTAAGATCATATACACAGAACCTCAGGACTTCATGGCGCTTGTCCAGAAGCTCACCGGCCTCTCCAAGTACCACAACGCTGAGTCCGGTCACGTCAATGAAGAAGGCACTAATACTCGCCGAACGACGACTGGTTTGTCACCAGAGTTGGTTTCACCCTTGTGTTTTGATGCCCCGCCAACAAGGATGCCTCTTTCTGATGTCCCGCTCTACACGCCGACCTCGCCGGAGTTCTTCTGCTCACCGAAGAGTTTGTATAGATTACCGGAGAGCGCCCGGTCGTTTGGGGGAGGAGTATGGCCTTCTTTTTCTGAGGCGGTTTCGTACCTTTGAGAAGGCTGCCTTCAGGAATTATTTTTCAATGGTTTGAATGTAATAATAAGACGAGGAAGATGTTACGAATAAGATTCAATTCATTTATTTCATTGTTATAATCAATAAGTTGTAGTCTTTGTGTATTGTTTAATTTTAAATTGTGTTAATTGTGAAGAGAGAACCTCAAAATCTTTACCATTATTATTAGTCTTCTCCTATGACTTAGAATTGTCTATCTAGTTATTGATGGTTTAATATTAAACGATTGAGATTATGCTTCGATCAGAATATATGTGATTCTGCAGGTGAATATAAAAGTAAACATTTGATACTAAGATTTTACATGGGTATATGTGCATATTAATAAAAAATTAGCATTTACAGGTTGGAGATGCGGGGGATCGAACCCCGTGCCTCTCGCATGCAAAGCGAGCGCTCTACCAATTGAGCTACATCCCCGTTGTACGCTACTAATCTACATATTTTTATTTACATGATTCAGAAAGTCGCACAACAGGATTTATTTCTGTACACAAATTAAAAAAATTTTATTTTGGCAGCAAATAAATAATTGCCAGGAAATATTGATGGTTCGGATGCATTGTAATTTACAAATCAAATTGGGCCGGATCACCCCCCGGGCCCAGTACGAAAATGCTTACGTTTTGGAACAGCCCAATGAAAAAACGGGAAGAGTAATCTTGCTGATCCAGAGCCGAGTAGGCAACAGCTCAGCATTGTAATAATTTCATCTGGACGAGGGCAAAACGGGAAAGCACGTGACTGCGATGCCGCACCGCGAGGCGACCGAGCTGCCACACGCGTTCCAGGTTTCGTCCTCCACCTCCCCGCTCCCGTCTCCGCTCACAAACACAGCGTCCGCTTCCCACCACGTCTCCGCCACCGCTCCATTTCTCAGATCCACCATTGATACCTCGCCAGCATCGTCCCGGACCAGCACCTTCCCATCTCTGCCGGAAATCCCAGCCACCTTCCGCGTCCGGAGCGGCAACCACTCGGCCGCCGGGACCGTTCCTCCCTCCCTCGCGTCCCAAGACCTAACAGCTAGACTTCCGGCTCGCTCGGCAGTGGCGGACAGGATAACCGCCGGAGATTCCATGAAGGCTGCCGGAATCTGGCTCCTTCCTCCTGGAAACGACCGGATCACAGCCCCGCGACTCAGATCCAGTAGCGAAACCAACCCGCCAGCCCCAGAGGTACGAAAACCTAACCCCAGCCCATCCCATACCTTCACGACGGCCCCGCCGCAGGAGAGCTCCGGCCAAAATGCCATCGCCTCCGATTTCCTTTCTCGCCCTTCCTTCTCCACATGATAACCAAAATCCGCCGCCCTGTCCTCCTCATCCTCGTCTTCCGATTGCACGTCATCATCGTCATCCGCCTCATATTCCTCGTCATCGTCGGAGGAGACGTCGTCAGTGTCGGAGAAGTAAGTGGGAGGACGGGGCACAACGGTTTTTCCGTTCGGGAATCTGAGAATGACGAGGCGGGTTCTTCTGATTAGGCTGCTAAAGGCGGCGACGGCGGCGAGGAGGAGGGCGCTGTAGGTCCAGATGCTGTTGAGATCGGAGAGGAGACGACGGAGAAAACTAGGGCTTATCAGAAAGCCAGAATCCACAATCGGGACCTCCATCTCTTCGAGAGCTTCAAAATTAGGACTTGAGAAATATATTTTTCTTTTTCAAGAATGGCTTCAGGAAAATGTTGAGGAATGGGAGAGGAGAGGAAGGAGTTGGTGTTTGGAACTTTAAAGAGAGGAGGTGGTTGACGTGGCAGAAAATTAGTGGCTTTGGATGACACGTAGGAAAAAAGTCACCGATCATCTGGGAGCCGGGGATGGGAACGATGACTCAGCAGTGCCGTCGAATGTTTGATTCTGCTCCTTTTGGAGGAGGATACATTAACCTGATCCGCTTACGTGGCAGAATTAATGGTTGGCGGTCGAGCCGGGTGTTGTTTTGGAGTTTGATTAACGAGTTCTGAGGAGGAATGGAAGCCAGGGGAACTCGATTGGAAATGAGTGTCTCGGGAGAGATTGGGTCGTAATATTTTTTTCGATATTTTTTTTTTAATTCTAGAAAGTGATGAGTGGGGCCGGCGAAAGATGTGGTGACGCGGATGCATGCAAGCTTGGCACGAGGAAAAAAAGGCTGAGAAATCAGAAAATGTGACGCGAGAAGTGACGCCGGAAATACCTTCTTGCGCACAGCGGCGCCCTGGAATGGACCGTGGACGGCAAGGAATTGCGGACGGTAGAAATTTCTACAAAAACGAAGAAACTGCGAACTTTGCAAGCTAAGAAAAATGATCGTTAAATTATATGTTGTGGATTATGTGTTCTGTTGTCTTATGTGTTATTTATGTGGATTATGTCTTGTCTTATACAAATTAGCAGGATAATTTGAAAAAGGCTGGTTGCGATATGAGAATTTTAGGAAAAGGCGCCACATGTTATATATAGCCTTGGCCTATTCTCGCAATCAAATGATCCACGAGTTAGGATAATATTTTTCTTTAGGTACGATAATTAGTATTTTTAAAATTATTTTTTTATAAAATAAATATTATTTATTTTATATCGTTATTAAATTATATTATTAAAGAAATAAATAATTTTTTGAATTTTAAATTATTATATAATTAAATTTAATAACAAAATTTTTATAACAATAATTTATTAATTTTGATTTTAATCCTGATTTTAATTTCGAATTAAATAATATCTTAAAATATTATTCTTCAAAGTAAATTAGACGGGAGAAGAAAGAAGAAGGATCGGGGCACCGACCGACACAAGGGAATTAGGCTTGCTCCTAACTCAATATCTGCCTGTTAAGAGGGGGACAACGGATAGATAGAAGGTGAATTTGGGTGATGGCGAATATCTAATTGTATCCAATTATGTTGGGTGGCGTCGACAAACAACTGTCTCCATCGAAATTCTTATTTCATGTTTCTCGATGTTTGGCTGGTTCGTTTCATCATTTGCTCCTCGATAATGGAGGTTCGAGAAGTTACTGGAAACAACACACTGTTTTAGCTCTTCTAGTCAGTCCATTCTTTGTCCAGACTCCAATCCATGGCTATCGAGAAAACATCTCCTTCTTCCTTTGTATAGGTTTTCTGCTGGACGCTTTCTAATCGGAATGGAGTTTGTCTCAGTTGTATGAGCTGTTCGAGAGTCGTTGGACGGCATCAGTTAAAAAATTGATATCAAAAGACCAATGTATTCTCCTTTTCTTAATCTTTTTCTTTTTCAATACTGTAGTACATCATCTTATACACGACAAGTCACTCTCTCTTTTCCTCTTTCTTCTTTTGATCTTTCTCCAACAACAACAGATGCTGCCGAAATTTAGGCATTCGGAAATAATTCCGCGAGGTGTATTTGGGATTAGATGGACCACGACGCAATGCAGGGGGACAGGTTTTTGGCCCGTAAGTTGATCTTCTCGGGGCAACTTCTCAACCCAGTCTGCCAGAATGACATTGATAGTCCACTCACCAGAAGCCCAAGGCCGATCTATGCGATTACTTGCTCTGCTTTTACTCGCACACAACACAAAACCGGACTCTTGCTTGTCTGCTCGAAGTTGCCCAACTGCCCAGCTAATTTTAGTGCTCCAGCCTAAACTAGACCTTATAATTTAGGTTATCCAGTCCGATTCGGTTTGAATCAAACTCATATTAAGCGGGTGAGATATAAAATCTTTAAATTCGAATTAATTTGAATAACTCGTTTATTAAATGAGTCATATTGGACCATAATTTTAATTAAATGAGTGATAATTTGAATTTGATATGATTTTAATATATTTTAAAAAATTATTTTATAAATATATTGATTCGACTTATATTAAATCCGTTTAATTCTAATTAGACTCAAATTGAATTAACGAATCAATTTATATATTATTAGATCTAATCTAAATAAAAGTGCTCATCAAATCGCATAAAAAATAAAAAATAATTTTTTAATCATATTCGATGCAGTTTAGCGGGCCTCCCTTGGGGTTGTATCCACGTCTCGGCAGTAAAAATAACAAATAAAATTTTTAATTCCCGACCTACCACAACCGCTCCAGTCAGAAGTTGCTTTACGCTGTCGATAACTAGGATTACTTTTATCCCGCGCGACCATTGAATTATAGCCCTTGATTCGTGGGGAAAAAAGCGACCGTATCACTGTCATTTGCCATCCAGTTAGATCTTTCGAATTACAGCCAACCCGAGAGTCGAGACCCACACCGTGACATGCCTAATCCATCCATGCAAACCTTCGTTGACCTTTCCCTCCGAAGCTGGCCAATCAATGAAAGCGAGTGGCTGACACGTGAGATGCACGTGCCCATACCTTTCGTTCTTTTTTAATTTAATCCAGCAAATTAATTACCCCACTACAAACTAAATAATAAAACAAAAAACTTACCTATATTTGCATTGGCGTGACAAGCCAGCACATGGTTTTGCAAACCCCGTTTGCTTCTTCCTCATCCATATCTGTTGTCAACCGACTCCCAATCTGGAAGATATTGCATTAAAATCGCGGCTCCATCTCGGGGCAATCGTGCGGTCAGATGATAAGAACCGGGCGGACCCGTCTCAGAATCGAACGTGCATTACGCCACCTCACCTCGTAAACCCCCCCCCCCCCGGGTTGGGATTTATTTACGATAGTGCCATGGTAACTGGCCGGTGTCGCACCGAGCACGTTTCGGGTTGGTTAGTTGGTTGTTAGCCGGGTTAGGATCTTGTCGTTTCTTGGCTCTGAAAAGTCAACGGTGACAACCGTCAAGATTTGTGTGAATTTTTTATACTTTTTTACTTTCGGATCATCTTGGACATTCATGACAGTATCGACGGCTGAGATTATCCCACGAGTTGCTATCATCTTCGAATCCGTCGGGATCTTATGCGCAAAACGAGTTCTACTATTTGTAGATTTTGCATGCGTTCAGCTAAAAGAGAAAATATGATAAATATTTGTATAATATTTTAAAAAGTTTACATTTAGTATATTTTTTAAAAATATTTTTGAAGAATTTTCTTCCAATTTCATATTTTTATTTACATTCGGTAGTTTTCAAAACTCTTCCAACATAATAAGTGATGGAATCTATATTATGGATTCTTGAACCATACCTTATGTTACAATTTGATGAACAGTTAATAAGTATAATTAAATATATTATTTTTGTTAGTTAGAATTTTAGATTGAGTATAATTAAATTACTAATTTATTTTTTAGTTAGAATTTTATCTAGAGAATACTAAATTATATTTGATGACACATCGAGTTAAAGCCAAGGAGTGGAAATATCAATAAAATCAAATCCAATACTATGATTAAAAACTGATGCATTCGAGATAAAACACCCCTTAATATCGAGTTGTGAAAAATTTGATTTGTCTCAATATCGAGCTATAAGAACCTTAATGTTCTCAGCTAATTTATGAGCCCTTTTATGGCTTGGTGGACTTGTGAGGAGGTTGCACTAAGTCCTCCTGCTCGAGTACTTCAATAAAGATAGAATAAAGATGGGACAAATACGAGATCTCGCTTAAATTCATTTTTGAAAGTAAAATTTGAGATATTCAAGATTCACAATTCTTTATGAAAAATCTAATAAGGTTGTAATATCAAAAGCACAAAGTCATAATATGCAAAAACTGTTTGACAATATATAAATAGAATTATACTTAGAGAGGTAAAAATTAATATCCAATTGTTCACTCTACTTCCATTATTGAATAAATTTAATTTGAGCATCAGAGTAGTTATCGCAAGAGAATTCTAAATAATTTTTTTCATGATTTCTTTTTCTTCTTAACTGATCAAGAAAAAATCTAGCAAATCAAATTTTCAAAAAGACATTTCAATTGAAGCTGACATAGCTTAATCAATAATACTGACTTATTTTTTTAGTTAGAATCTTATTTAGACTATGCGTTGAAAAAACCTAAATAAATATATTTAAAACAAATATTGAAACATCATGGGCTCAATTTGAACGCGGCAAGTGAAAATTTTGAAACAAGATAATGGAGTGCATAAATTGGAAGAAAATATCCAAGAAAATCAAAATGGTCTCGATGTAATTTTGATGAATGCATGGGGGTATTTAGTATTTACAGTTCGGGGCCAAAATCGGAGCACCCGCCCTAATTGCGGGGACCCCATCCTCGTCCACTTATATGGAACGCTCCGTCTAGCTCAGCCGAGCCCTCTCATCCTCGATCTCCGCCTTTCTTCTCGTCGTCAACTTTTGTCATGGATGCCTACCCAGATCGCGCCGTCGCCGGTGACTCCTCCGCCGCGGCATCCTCAGCCGATCACGGCTGGCAGAAGGTCACCTACACCAAGCGCCATCGCCGCCCCAACCCTCCTCCCGTAGCCGATCGCCGCCCTAACGGCGTCCCCACTAACGTCTTCGACTCCGTCGAGCGCTCCGCCAACGAACGCCGCAAGGCGATCGAAGCTAACGCTTCGGAGTTCGCGGCTGCTGCCACCGTCGCCACTTCATCCCCCAGATCGCGCCCTGCCCGTGGCGAATCGGAAGATGAGGACGACGACAGCGCGGAAGAGGGCCCTAAGGAGAACGGCGGGCCCGATGTAGAGAAGAAAGCCAGGCAGAAGAAGCCGAAAAAGCCCAAGATCACGGTTGCAGATGCAGCGGCTAAGATCGATGCGTCCGATCTGGCGGCCTTCCTCGCCGATGTCTCGGTTAGATCTTTGGATCTGAAATTTGATTTATCGGCTTGAGTTTGAAGTTTGAACTTTTGATCTTTAATCGATTTTGATTTGTTTATTTATGGGGAGCAGGCTTCCTATGAAACCCAGGCGAATATTCAGCTAATGAGATTCGCTGATTATTTCGGGCGAGCATTTGCACCTGTGAGCGCGTCGCAGTTCCCCGCCAAGATGTTCAAGGAGTCCCCGGTTGCCAAGATCGACGTGAGTATAGATTGACTACTTTTTGACTACATTGATCTGATTTTGTGGAGAATTTGAGTCCTCTTGAATTGCACATTGTGCTATAATTTTGCTGTTTAATTTTTCATTCTCAATTTCAAGAAACCTGAATGATTCGATTACTCAAGGATTTCATGAATAATGCATTCTCCTCTTTTAGTTCTCTCTAAAAACAATTTTTGTTATCAAATTACGTGTTCTGATGGAAGCATGAGATCGATGCATTGATGTTATTGTGGTGATGGTCATACCCAGATTTGAAGTTGTTTTCTTACTATTTGTTTTGATGGTGTGTTTGGTGTATGAATTTAGTTATAAATTTCGTTTCCCTACTGACTTCTGTTTCCATATCCTTTTTCAATTATTTACATATTTACTTTTGCTCACTTGGCTTGGTTTCCTTGGGGTTCATGAATAGGTATTCTTGATGTTTCAATTTGGTTTTAATTTATAATAACAACAAAACCAATGGTTCTTTGCAAGGGTTATTGAGTCTTTTGCAATCTGTTTTGATGCTTCCATACGCTCTTGGTGAAAAAATCGAAAATAGTCTGTGGGAGATTCACAATTCGTTGGTGAGTCTTGATGTCAAAGCTGAACTGAGAAGTGCATGTATGATTTCACCGCTGTTGTCGTAGAGGTTCCACCGCTAGGTCTTACATATTTTTAAGATTCTTGGATGGTAAATAGAGTTCAAGGAATTTCCAAATTGTGCTTAATGAATGATCTTGATGTGAACGTTTCTTTTTGTAATATTTTATGCCAAAGCTTATTAACATTCAGTGCATTCAAGTTCAAACTAAATATAATTACAATATTCAATTGGTTGATTTGCAAACACCCTGCAGTTTATAAAGCTTAAATAACTCAATAGTCAAAGTTAAACCATCCATTAAACATTGTTTCAAACCAATTAAAATTAAGACGGCCAGCAAACTTTATAGGTCCAGACCAATTTTCTCAGCATGGCCCAGACGCACTCAGTCTCAACAACCTTGTCACTATGTTAACATTGCATGTTTGGACGTCCATTTTTCCTCACGATGATTTCCCTTTCTCGTGTAATTGAACATTGATCTTGTATGAGCTTCATATTTATTTGTATTTATCTACTTGATTGTTGAGTCCCTTATTCTCTGATATTGGGGACAGTTCTTTCTCTCCTTTGACACATTTTTGGTTTTCCAATTTCTTCTGCCTTAATGGGCTACCTAATGTCCTTAAAGAGATATTTCGGATTATTAGTTGTATTCTTTTTTGTGTTGCTTGTGCGGCTACTCTCCTTTGAAGAAACATGTTTATGGAAGGCAATAATTTATTTCTTAAGCAGGTATCTTGTAGACAGAAGCTTCTTAGTCAACGCACAGAAAACTGACTTGTTTTTTTGTACTAGATTCCCTTGTCTCAGATCCCTGAGCCTGTCTATAAGACCTCAGTTGATTGGATTGCCCAGAAACCTGCTGAGGCTCTTGTTGAATTTGCTTTATGGTGTCTGGACAATATTCTTGCTGATCTGGCAAGTCAGACGATAGCTGCTAAGGGCTTAAAAAAATCTGTTTCACAGCCTTTGCCAAAGGCACAGGTACAGTTATCCAGATTACTTCTCAATCTGTAAAGTTAGGCGTGATTTTTATTGTAGTTTCAATGCATTATCTTCTTGCATGGATATGCAGGGATATTTTTTATGGTTTTTGCAGTAATTTTCTCATCAAGGTATAGAAATATCTTGTTTTTGCTTTATTAATGTTTAAGGCTTTGTAGATGCCATTGGCATATCTTTCTGATAAATCAATCCATACTCAAACCAAGGAAAATTTCATGTCAAACGTTGTTTTCTCTCCCGTTCTATTTCACTTGGTATTTGTTGAAATATTGAAAAAAAATTTTCTGCCCATGGTCTAGAGTCTAGTTTTATTCAATTAACTGGGTCTTACTAACCTTTGAGACTCTGCTCTTATGTTTCTCAAGGTCCTTGATGCGAAAGAAATGCTAGATCTGTTTTAATACGAGGCCATTTAACCTTTCACCTTGTTACATAAAGGTTTCATGATTTAAGCTTGAAGTGTTATAAAAGCTGAGAATGTGTGTAAAGATCCTGGCATGCCAGTTAGAGGGTCATGGATTGTTCCCTATGCTGCTGTTCCATATGATTTTGCTTAACATGGGGTTATTTCTGGGAGGAAGAACTGGTTTTTTGGGCTGCTGTTTATCATGATGGTTAAAACTACACTTGGGTTTTTCTCTCTATATATTTGAGAGGAATCTTGCATGTGATCTGTCTGAAGCATAAATGCAACTTGTGTAGAGTGGGAAATAGCTGATAATTCCAAAGGTTTCATGCAGCTAATCATGGTTGGAAATATTCTTGTACACTGCAAATGTTCTTACTGATTACAACTTGCAGGTCGCAATATTTGCTGTGCTTGCTATGATGTTAAGGAGAAAGGCTGATGTACTAATTAGCCTTCTTCCAAAGCTAAGAGAGAACCCCAAATATCAAGGCCAAGAAAAGCTTGCAATAATCATATGGTGTATCGGTCAGGTAGTTTGTTGTCTCCCCTTTTCATATTATAGCCATCTTACTGAAAGAGTGAGAATTTGTAATGCTGACATCCAGTCAGATGATGATTCCAACTGTAGGCTTCTCATGGAGATCTAGTTGTGGGGATGTATATGTGGGCACACTACCTGCTGCCTGCAATCTATGGAAAATCTGGTGGTAACCCACAATGCCGGGACTGGGTTTTGCAGTTGGTCGAGAGGTTAGCTTTGAAAAAGAAAAAGCTTATGCAGTCCTATTCTCATAACTTTAGGTAGTTTGACCAAAAGATCACATTTTATTTTCTTCACAGATTCTTATCTGGGAACAAGGCTCGATCTATCTTACTGAATGGTGCTGCGAGAAAGGGAGAACGCCTGATCCCACCATCTGCATTTGATTTTCTGATGAATGCTACTTTTCCCCCTCCCTCTGCAAGAGTCAAGGTTGTTTTCTCGGCATTGAGTTCACTATCCTTTGTCCTTCTTTTCTCCTTAAATTTTCTTCAGCAGGTTAACCAATGGTTTGTTTGCACTTTGCAGGCCACTGAGAGGTTTAATGCAGTTTACCCTACCCTTAAAGAGTTGGCCCTTGCTGGTTCTCCTGGAACTAAAACCACAAAACAGGCATCACAGCAGCTTTTGCCTTGTGCAATTAAAGCAATGCAGGAAGGTTTGCACTGTTTTTCTGCATTTGAATTTGTTCCTACATTCAATTTGGTTCTCTATTGTGGTTGAACAATTAGTGGCATGTACTCTGCAGACAACAATGAGTTGATGAAAGAAGCAATTGATGTTTTCTTCTGGTGTTTGGCTCAAAATGCTGATTGCTATAAGCAGTGGGTAAGCAGTTCTATCACTTTCTGGATCATTTTGTGTGCTTCTGTTGTCTCTGCAGCAAGTGGTGTTCTATTTACATGCTTTTTCCTCTTGTGACCACTGTTACCAGGAGAAACTTTACCTGGAGTACGTAATTGCAAGTGTTGCTATTCTTCGGAAACTGTCTAATGAGTGGAATGTATACTCGCTCAAACTCTCTCATTTGGAACCTCTGAAAGAGACTGTTATTCACTTGAGGGCAAAGGTAGTGTATTGCATTCTGCATTAGTTTATTTGTGCAGCTGATCCTCAACTACTTGTTCTCTATAAAGTTGGTTAAAATGCAATCCTTTCCTCGTGATTCGTGCCAATATCTGATCAGAGCTTCTGTTTAACTGCACAGAATGAAGAGGCTCTTTCTGGTTCTTTGGATGCCAGCAGCCAGGCATCTGTTAAAGATGCCGACAAGTATTGCAATCTTATCTTGAGAAGATTGACTCGTGGTTTTGGCTGCATTAAGGGCAGTGTTTGTATACTTACCCTGGCAGTTGCAGTTGCTGCACTGGTTTTTTCAAAGGAAGCTCAAGAAATGGCTCAAGAAATGTTTGAAAGCCTTTGAATTGCAATCCCAACCTCTTCCTGGCTACCATGTTAAACCATATTAAAGTAGACAAAGAGTGGGTTCCATATTTAAAAGAGACCAGTGGGTTCAGCAAAAGATTGTGCCTACAACAATATCACCTGTTGTAATTTATTATTTTTCATCTTACTAGTTGGTCATCAAGCAGGTTGGTCAATGCTGTTGAAGCTCTTGGGCTAGCTCTTGTTTTACAACTTTTTGTTCAGCAAAGATTTCTTCCAAGCTATGATATTCTCTTTTTTTTTTTTGAAACAGAAACTGATTTTGATTTTGTAGTTTTCACCACCACTAGGCCTTCTCAAGATAGAGCGGAAGTTGCGGCCAGTTGTAGGCAATTGTGGCTTTGATCTCTTTTCGGATTAAAGTGGACTGTTTTCGTCTGATTCCTCTTCAACCTAACTGGTGTATTGTGGCACTTGCGGAGGATGTAATGCACAAATATTCCTTACGATAATTGTGAAAAATCCTGAAGGCAGAAGCTGTTGTTGGTTGTTGGTTCAAGTTTTTTCTTCTGCACTTAATTTGTTTTGGAAAGATATTACTTGATCAACAGGCGAAAACTTATTCAATGCATGCTTATCTGATTTAATCGTCATCACCAATTACTGTTATGCTCTCAATTACTGATATTTAAGATCTTGATCTTGAGATTATGCCATAGGTTTGTATCCTTGGAACCAGATTAATCACCCACGCGAGGGCAGTTGCTGCTCACATCATCTCCGGATTTAATTGGAAACATCTTTTATGGACTTCAAAGTTTGTCTGTTGTGATTAAATCCATTTAATCTGTTATAATACCTGTGTTTCGATACGAGCTCAATAACAATTTGGATGACATCCGATACACCACGCCCAGTACCTCACTGTAAAATTCAAGCTAAAAAAGGATTCTAAAATCCATCTGTCGCCTGCCTTGGATCCTGATCGTTGTTTTCCTCGAGTAAAATCCTGGCCGCTCGATGCTTACATGACAAACTCCACTACCGCCCAATCGTGGTCCTCGTGAATGGAGCCGACACGTGAATGGGGCATGACCTCAGCACAAATGACCAGCGCCAGGCCTACATCGTCGACTTCCCCACTCGACCACCTCCTAAATCCAAGCGAACAGAGCTCCTTTAGAAGAGGGTGATACGATTTTACTGAACTGCCCTTTCACCAATTTGGTAAGGAGCGTGGTCGGCTAAGAAATGGCACATGTGCTGTACTTCCAAAGTGCGCCTGCATCCGTCCAATCCGATTATGGTTGTCGGGCTGTCAATGATTCGGAGAGGCACATCTTTTTCCGTCTTCCCACTAAGACCACTCAGTCGGGGCTTTCGCAGTTTAAAATGAGGCACCGTCGTGGGACGGTGACGCCTCGGACTCCAGCGGGTGGCCAGTCCTTATGTCTCTCTTCCTCTCCTGCTCCGCCGTCTCCCGGATCTCCTCCCAGGTGCTCTCATTTCTTGCTTTTTTTCTGTTTTTCTTTTGTTATGGATTTGTATTGCTCGATTGCTCTTCACCTGTTTGAAGAAATTACTCAATGAAAAAGTTTGGTGGCAAATGGATTGCTTTTGGTTTTGCTGTCATAGTGTGGTCCCTTGGATCCCATGTATAGCTCGAAGAACTTTTTCGTTCCTTTTTTGTTGGGAGATATGGAGTATGATGATGTTCCCCTTGTATTCTGCTGCTGATTGGAAAGCCCCCTTGTTTTGGGTTCTAGCTTCTAAATCTAACACTGTTAATTATTTTCTACCATTGCATTTTCTTTGAATTGTATAAAAGAAACCACGGGAGCTCTGTGATTTTTCTGGCGTTACACTGTTAATTATTTTCTGCCATTGCATTTTCTTTGAATTGTATAAAAGAAACCACGGGAGCTCTGTGATTTTTCTGGCGTTTCTTGGTTTTCGTTGGATTTGTATCTGTAAGGTCTATACCAGTGCAAAAAGTTCATTCTTTAAATTATTGTTATTCCATTGCTAATTAGATTATGTTACCACTTTGAATTGGTGGGAAACAGAAGAATTACAGTTGCAGCAAAATTCATCATAAACAATAGATATCCTGAGTGACAACTAATTTTATTCATGTAAGCGGCACCATGGACAGTAGCAAAGGGTACCCTAGCCAATAATCAGAACCATTTCTTACCAATGCATCATAGTATTCTTGCATGAGCATGTATTCAACATTGTTTTTTTTTGTTTTGTTTTGTTTTTGAGTCATTAAAGCTTTGGTTAAGTAAGATTTAAACCAATGACCTCTCACATACGAGCGATTGTTACAATCATCAAGCCAATGCTTGAGGTGTTATTCAGCATTGGTTTTGGGAGTATGATGCAAGCAATTTAATGAACTCTGTGGTACATTATGTTGTAGAGAAAACCATCATGGAACACCATGCTACATCGGCCTTCAATTGGCAAGGAACAGCAGAACATGCTTGCTTTGAGAAGTATAGGCAGTCCATTTCTAGGGCCACAGATTTCAGACATAGGAAGAAGGTTCAGATTTCAATGGAGTTTTTTAGGTGGATCGAGAGTTCACATCCAGCCAAAGTTTGACAGAATTGCCTTCATTCGAAAAAGCCCAACACTATCAGCTTCATGTGACAATCTATCGCTCAATTTAATTTTCTTTATGGTTTTATGATATCTTAATGGTGAATTTTGTCCTGTTCACCAAGCTGTTAACAGGAAAAAATAATGTTTATTAGCCAAATGTGGTTTATGCTTTGTTTTCTGTTAGAAGACAGGGTAGCCTGCTGAGTCTATTTGCTGATTACAGCATTAAATAAGCATCTATTGACGAACTGTCTGTCAATTTTTTTCTGAAATTACTTTTTTGCAGGGCTTACAAGTTCTCAAATAGCCAGTAGTGCTTTCACGTGGGGTACTGTAGCTGTTCTTCCATTCTATACTCTGATGGTTCTGGCACCGAATAGTGAACTGGTGAGCAGATCACTAACACAGTAATTTGGAGTAGATTTGAAGTTACATAGAAACAAGTTTTCTAAGTGGCCATGGCAAATGTTTTATTCTGAATTCATCTATGACTATCTCTTCATATGCTTGATTTTTGGTTTCCCAAAACCAGACCAGAAAAACAATGGAGAGCAGTACACCTCATGTTCTACTTGGTGTCCTGTACGCATACCTCCTTTATCTGTCATGGACCCCTGACACATTACACATGATGTTTGCTAGCAAATACTGGTTGCCTGAGGTTTGTTTTCTGTTTTTACAGATGTATCAGTTTTGGAGGTTTAAGTTCGGAAAGCTGTCTTAAACTTTGTGTTCAGTTTGTATTTTCTTTCATTGCATAGGTATTGTGAACCATAAGAAATGAACTTATTTTCAATATTTTTCAGGGAAACCTGTATATCTCCTTCTTCTCATCTTCTACTAGCTTTTATGATCAACTTACACCCGTTGTGATGTTCAATGCAGTTACCTGGAATCACAAAAATGTTCTCAAATGAAATTACTGTGGCTTCCGCATGGATTCACTTATTGGCTATAGATCTCTTTGCTGCAAGGTTGATACTTTCTAGATCATGGTTCTCATTTCTTCCGATTTTTTTATCAAAATCTTAACCTTGAGACAGTATTTATGTTTCTTTGTTCTTTTTTTCTCTCCTTTCTGCATATGGCTCCAAGCTTCTGAGATGTTTGATATGTTGTGATTTTGTTTTCCAGACATGTGTTTCATGATGGTCTGAAAAACAAGGTAGAGACAAGACATTCAGTTTCCTTGTGCCTGCTTTTCTGTCCTGTTGGAATCTTGACTCATTTCGTCACCAAATTACTAATTCAGATGGCCAAACGGTCTCATTGAACCACTGAAGCATGAGCTGATGAATACAGAGGCTTAATCCTTAATGCATAGGTTGGTGCAATGTGATCTTAAATTTCTACTCCCATTTAATTACGACCACTGCATTTCTGTTCTGCCCATTCATGTTGAGTGAATTGTTGTACTTGGATTTGATTGCTAATTAATTGAATTTTCTTCAAGACAAATGAATGTTCTGGCTTCCATGAATGCTAGTGAATTTGCGGGCAACTATATTCATTTGTGGATTACATACTACAAGATGTGCATGCTATTTGAAGGTGCTTAGATGGGCTTTGCTGTATGCAAAATTGCAGATTTTGCATGAGAATATATGAAAAAAAAATCCAATAATCTTGGATTTTTAGTTAATTTATTCAATGAAGAAATGCACAGAATACAAAGCTTGTATCTGATCTTCAGCAGGGCAGCACGGAACTCGAGATTCAATTAGATCACATCGACCAAACTCTCAGTGAAAATCCGGTTGAGGATCAGGCCCAATCTTACTCCTGCTTGGGCAATCCTCTTCTCCACGACGGGAAGTCGAGTGTTGAAATACGCATCTGCAAGTCGCCTCTTCATCAGGAACACGTGGAAAGAAAATCAAGATGTCACTACTCAATTGTCATCAAATTTGCAACTTACCTCCGAGGGTTATATTTTGCTCGACATCCTTGTATGCGTAGTTGCAAGCCAAGTGCTTGCTCTCCAGCGCATAACTGCAGGCATTAACAAGATGATTAAGTAATCGATTAAATGATTCATAGACATGTAACACTGAGATTTATGGATCAGAAATAATAAATCTCATTCTTACTCGTTGGCACACGTCGCCCTTTTATTCTGACAGTTCTCCCAGCTCACAATGTCATCTGCCCATTGTGCCTAAACAGAGATTATCATGTTCAGATTAAATCCCAATCTGTTTTCTGTTCATGTATAACTGAACTTACAGTAATTTTCGCGCGGATGGCTTGAATCATTGTACTCGGATCTTCATTATAGAAATCTTTCATCGCGGTCTCTATCATGTCCGCGTCCCACAGCTTTCAACAATGAGAATCACACTATCAATTACGCAAGTTCGTGCATTATCTAATAATTTGGTGGTGAGAGATACTTAACATGATGAAGGTTTGTTTTCCTTCTATACCAATGAATAGTGATGGTGTTGCCACCTGCGTCATCCTCATATCCTGCATGCAGAGGTTGGTGCACATCTCCCACGAAATGGGCGAGGAACATGAGGCTCTCCGTCAAATTATCTGAATTTAAGTTCAATTAACTGTAATTAGAACCAAAAATACATAAATTAAGCTACAAGGTAAGTAGTTTTTACATGTATTGGAGGGATCCCCATAACTTCGAAGCTGCTCGGTGTAGTTGTTGATTGCTCCAACCACACACATACCCTTCACCCCTTGCGGATTGTGACAATCTCCTGCTCATCAATATGTGGTGGATTAAGGAGCTAATTACTATCAGTGCTATAATTATTTTTTTTTAAAAAAAATGTAGGAGACGTACTAGAGTACGTGTAAGCACAGTCCGGAGTATCAACGAAATGGAGAGCACTCGACCACCGGTAACGGAACCGGATCTCGTCAGGCCACGAGCACATCGAGGCCAGCTCCCCCTCGGCCTCTGCCGGAAGAAGGTCGGCGACCGCCTTCATCGTCTTCTCCGCGAAGTATTGCTGCATTCACAAACAACCATTTCAGCTAGTCTGAAAAAGCAAACTAACGGGCATGGGAATGAAGAAACTCTACTACACACAGATACCTCTGCAATCTTGCAGACCATGAAGTGGCCATCCTTGCCCCATGCTTCTGCAGAAGGAGCTGTAGCAGCAATGGCGATGAGGAGGACACGGAGAAGGAGATACAAGTTCATGTTTCTTGCTGTTTGGGTTTTGGGAATTGAACAATCCGGAGTGAATGAGGGGTAATATTTATAAAAGGAAAAATAAAGTATGATCAAATCTGTAGTGTCTCTTTCTCGAGTTGCATCTAGGAAGCAACGTGATCCGCACATGGAAAAAAAAATCTCACGGTAAGTTTCGTTTTTAATTTGTTGTAAAAATTCCATTTGAGGGGGGCCAGTTTTGGGATTTTCTCGGTTAGCTGGGGGTTTCTGATTTGAGGATGAGCTCTTGCTCGGGCAGATGTGATGTCGGACATGTCACACGAGAGAGGTTGCACGTGAGATCTACGGCTCTGATTGATGGGTAAATTCTAAGGTAAACGAGTTCCCGAAAAAACATGGCTCTGATCAAAGATGTCATGTGTTTTCGGATGCCAATAATTTAAGGCGAAAGCTGTCACCTACCACGATTCCTGCTCCTGATCATCTGATCCTCGATTCACTGTTTTGTCCTTGTTAAAATGCCGACCGCTTGATTTACGTCCTACGATCTAGATTAACCGATTTCTATCTACGGTTGTTGAGACGGATGAGGGTATACGGGTAATTCTACATCTCACCGCACCCACTTCAAGGTTCACCCTTAATTTTGTAATCAAAGCCCAATCTGTGGGATATGGACCCTCGATTCAGATAACAATCCGGTCCCCGCCACGCGGTAGACGAGCCCAATTTATATAATTGCTAGATTATTATCACTATTCTGACTCCAATCCATTCCTCTTGAGAATGCGGCTGGAGGGGAAGCATCATTTGCCTTAAAAGACTAATTAATTAAGATTTTAAACAAGGTAAAAAATATGTTTAATTCGAAATTAGAATCAGAATCATTCTCTCTTAATCAGTCTATCATTCAAATACCGAAATAATAATTAGACTATTTTTACGTTACTTAAAAAATAAATTACCATACTATTCTTATATTTATTTATTTAAATTTTAATAAATAATATACCCAATGGTGCCTAATTCTCTCTTTATTAATTATTATTTTTAAATAATTACAAAATAAATTTGTTTGTTCAAAAATTTTGAGGGACTTTTGCATAAGTGAACCTATAAATATTTTCAGAAATAATTTTTGCACGCGCCTTTCATTTCTGAAGACAATTTAACTCCAAAGGTTACATAACTTTCTTGGAATGTATTCGAATTGGAAGGAAACATGCGCCTCATCAATCCAAGCCACACTTTTAGACTTCTTTTTTGTCGCCATAATGGAAAAAATGTCATTTAACCTCAATGGCGAAGTAAGACAGAAATTAAGTAATCATTTAACCTCAATAGCAAGACAAGATAGGAATCAAGTGAGAGACAATACAGTAAAACATAAAAAAACATAATGCCATGATCTAATATAATTTATAAATTAGGAAGTTCTTATACATGAATACTTACATGATTTTCAAGTTCAATATAAGAATCTAAATAAATTTCAAAAGATAAATAATATTTTCATAAATTCATATACATGATTTTTATATTTTTAAGATAAGTAAATATATCATAAATATAAGATAAAGATATAATTCTCTCATAATACCTTTAGATTATCCAGAAGTATTTAAAAATAAATATAGTATATAATCATACTTCATACTTATCAAAAGATATAAATTCGCCAAAATATGTCGTTAACTTAATATTATCGAGAGTCGCTCGAGAGAATCGCGATAAGTACAAAAAAAACTAACTTAAGTTTTCTCGTCCGAACCTAAAGTATAAAAGAAACATAACTATAACTACCAATATCAAATAATATAATTCGTAATACATAAATTCAAAAACAATTTTAATTAGACTCTTTGACCTTAATACAAACTAAAAATATTATTAAAATTTCGATCAAGATCGCATACCATTATAGTTTTATCTTAAATTCATATCCAACATGCAAATCAATTATAATAATTTCAAAGTCAAGACTTATAACATATATCTATTATACCTTAATAGTAAGATTAATGAATATATGTTACAATGGGCCTAATTCGATCCCTTGTTTAATACTACAATAATTTTAAAATTGAAACTCTTAATATATATAACTAACCTCCAAACCATGTATTTGAACTTCTATAATTTTATAATTAAATTCTAATTTAGATAAAAACTTGACACAATAGTCTGTTGATCTTATTAACGGCATTCTAAATCATATTTAAAGATCATAATTTTAAGATATCACATGAATCATACTAAATTCTAATCAAGATAGCTTCCAAAAACTTACCAATAAAATTAGATTTAATCTTAAGATAAAAATAACTATAATAAGACTACAATAGGATAAAAAAATTTAGATTATAAAATCAAATATACTGATTCAAAGAATTTTCAAGAATAGGACAACGATTGATATAAGAATAAAACCAAAATCAAAGTCTCAAATTTAAGAACATAGAAAATATGAACTAGACTTGATTAAGAGAAAAGATGAGATTGTTAGCTAGGCTATTTTCAAAAAAACCTCTGGACTTACTAATTTTATATTTTGGTCCCTAAAGAAATTTTGGTTTTCCCATCTTCGGCCTTGGATGTTGCAGCTGTGCATTGGCATATTTACTTAGTTCTACATGAGACAACACAGGTCTGGGACAATAGCATTATTGAGACAGCAGAAAAAAAGATTGGCCACGATGTTGACAATCTCGTGGATGCACTCAAGCAAAACATCACGCTATAAGTTGGTAATCATTCCTTCGCAGACTTTCTAGTCAGCATTTGAACCTCTTTCCAATAAAATAAATCTCAACATCGATATGTTTGCATAAACAAGGAGTTCGGTCAGACCAAACAATGAAATGGGAGACGTGCAGCTACAAGAAGACTGCATGTCCTAATGTGCATGCTCTCATTTCGTTTTAAAATCTAACAGAAAGATATATAAAAATCCTACTCAATGAACAAAATAGGTGATTGAATCATCAGGAATCAAATACTTCGAAATTTAAAGTAGTTTCAATTCAAATAAATTGTTTGAATACATTAATTTTCTTCAATTCATAAACCCTGCAACTCAAGCGCAAGTATATTTCAAAGAATACAGAGCAGCAATCAATTGTTCCTTTTCTGCAGGTACGCCTCTGAAAGCATCACTGCAGCCCGTAACTGGGCATACAAATACGTAACGGAAGGCTCAGTGTTAGAAGGTGAGGGACATTGCTGCCTCTTGTCCACATTTGTTCCTCCTGTTCTTTCCACAGGATTGCTAAATCTGTGAATGCTTGTGCATGCAGATGACTATTTCCTATCTAGATTGTCAAAAGTTAATCTGCGACTTGCTGAAGGCGGAGTTAGGCCAACAGCAACGCTCAACGGGATCTTTGGATGAAGTTTAAAATCGGAGAAGACAAGATCGAACATTTTTTTTTGTAGTATCAAATCTATGAACTGAATCATCATTGGATTGAGAACTTGATGCATGCTTGCTTGACTAGTGCTTGTATTCGGATAAGGTTAACATAGGCAATTAAGCTTTTTCATCTCATTCTCTTTCCTTCATTTCCCACCGAGGAATAAACTAAAATTTTCTCTGCCTGTAAAGTTTCGTGAACTCCTAACCACAATCCAACTTCTCTGATCTTCTCTTATCTCTGATCTAAAATCACAAAACAGAGACAAAGATTCAAATCATTACACTATCTTCTTGCAAAGAAATTCCAAATTCTTCACAAATAGGAGCATCATCAGATCTGCTGCGCGAAGTTCATCTGCGTCGGCAGTCCAATTGTCATTCTTGTAGTCGTCGAGATGCCCTGTTGTATTGCTGAAAATTAAGCTTTTGAGTTCAAGAACGAGGTTTATCTACAATATATTATTTTGACGTCATTTTTTAATGTTAATAAACTTGTATTTGCGTTCATAGGTTATGAGTATGAACAGTGAGATTGTTGGACTGGGTCCATGATACACTGAAGCATGCTTGGTTTTTATTTCTTGGTGTGTACTTCTCCTGGCCACAATTTGGTATAAAGAAGTTGGCATTGATTCTTGGCGCTTTCGATGAACCATACCAATTATCATAGATATCATTGAACTCATGATGGAAGATGATAGACTAGAATTGAAACTAGAAAATATTAAATATATAACAAAACCATAAAAATAATGGCCCACACATGTGCAGGAAGAAGAACACGTCCGTGTGTGCACGTGTGCCATGTATGGGATTAGGGCGGCAATCTTGTAGCCTTGTACTGCAACGGAGTTGACGAGAAAAGACGATAATTAAGCATGTGGCTCTATAAATCGAGTCAAAAGGGCATTGCTGAGTGAAAGCTAGTGCATGCACCATAGCCTTCTGTAACTAACCTCTGTTCCTCGTGGGCATCAAATACATTGTCTACCTTTGAAACAGAAAAAAAGACAGTGAAAGAAATTAGAATATCATTAGCCCAACTTCCGTACATGTATGTTTTCAGGTATTGTAATTATGAAATCGTACCCCTGGGAGAGCTTCTTGTGTTGCAACCGTTTCCAAGTCCAAGTCGATGTCATAGAAAGAGCTGGCTGCTGAAAGCTTCATTGAAAGAAACTGTACACGGACCAAAATTAAAGACTGAAGAGGAAGAAATACAGACTTGGAACTTGCTAAAAATTACATTAGGTTTAGTTTCCTCAACTCACCTCAACCTGTTTCTGTAGTGATTGAACATAGTTAATTGTCTCATCGAGCATCACTGTCATGCCCATGGACTAGAGTTCAAACGTAAACACAAGTGTTAATCCATAGAACATCATAACCAGGGAAGAAAAGTTTCTTCTTTTAAGGAGAACCTTATAACAGCCGGGGACAAGTTCTTGTAAACATCTCATCTTCTCATTTATCTTCTCTCTTCTTACCTGGACCAAAATGTAAAAGAATACTTAAGCTCATAGAAAATGGTTCCAATAAGGTAATTCCTTTTAAAAAGTATATTGCATGAAACATTAGAACCAGAAATGATCATTATTTGGTGGGGTCCGTTAGCCAATCTGTCAAGCAGCTCTTAGTGGAAGTACAAGCTACCCTTTCAGCTAAACTATGGCTGTCAGTTGCTTGGCCTCTTCTTGCCCTCACATGAACTACTTCCTTTGGCTTTTGCCCATCCTTTGAGTTGCATCTCCCTCTCTTCCCTTTCCCTAATTCCTGCAATCCAAGCCAAACCAAGAGATATTTCTCTGTTCTGAATGTATCTCGAGGATAACGGCAGGGTCCAAATAGCATAACATAAAGAATTGAGCAACACAAAAGCATGCAAAATATATAGAAATGAAATAAGTTGTGAAGATGAAAACAGAGCACTAACATGCATAAATTTGGAAAGAATTAGAGCACCTTAACCTACATTCTTTCCTTTAGGCTTGTCATCTGTAATCACTGATTCTGAAGGAAATGCAGTTGAGTTCCGGAAGCTATTCTCTGGTATCACTTCTAACTCATCAGTCTGTGCTGTGACAATCTGTTTCGGGTTACAGTCTGGCAACAAGCATGGAAGATTCTCCGAGAACAGCATCGAGAACTCATGCTGCTGAGGCGAGTAGCTTTCATTGGAGAAGCCCATAAGTCCCAAGTTTGGATTCTCCATGGAACACTCATTCATGTCTGCAAACTGAGCCATCAGCTCCATGCTTGGATCCATGTCGGTGAAGGGAAGGGACCATTTGAGATCACTGAACTCTGCCATGAATCCAAAGAGAAAGGAAGAGAGAGAGAGAAGCAAAGGAAATAACTGTATGGAGGCACTTCAGAAACCTTTTGATTGTGGGGTGCCCATAGCTTTAGCATAAGGTATATAATGAGCTGTGTGCAACTCTAACGGAAGTTGGCCATGTAGCAATAACCAGGTTCTGTGGCTCGGTTCATCCACCACTTTTTTTGGATTCAAGCTGGATAGATTGCATACAGAACAGGAAGTTAGATTTGGACAATTATGGGGACACTGATTGGTAGCTAGAGACTAGTACAGTAGCAAGTAGTGATCATGAATTATTTTTTGCCTCCAGTATGGACCTGCGTTTCACTGTAAGGTCCATCTTGCAGTAGGGAACAGTTTAGGTCACAGACTTCGAAAAAAAGGAAAAAAAATGGAAGCCGTTTGTGCATGTACCTGTATGTCTGTTAATCTGAATATGAATTTGATACAATGCAAGTTCATGATTTTAAAAGTGTATATAAAGAAAAAAAAAAAGAAAGAAAAATGCCCTAGTTCTAATTCTGACAGAAGTTTTATGATTTTTGATAGTGAAGTTACTCCCCGAGAGAATGATAAAGAGTATGACACCGAACTGGGATGTGTATTTGAACCGAAGAATTGAAAGTTTCCTGCCACATTGAAACCTCATGATTTTAACTTTTGATGTTACCTTTTACTTGCTAGTTGTTGGTAGTTTGGTGAAGAATGTGACTGACTTCAAACTTACTTTAATCAATGATAAGTCAAACGCCAACTGGTAGGATATTCGTCAAGTTACCTGCTTTCCGCACGCATATTGTATAGATCAAGAAGCTATACTGATTCCAACCTTACCGCATGTTTCAATATCCATGGATTTGGCATCAATTGCATGTTCGACTTTGAGCGGAAGATAAATGTACTTGTCCATCTTGTGCTAGGGTTCACATTGCATTTGTCAAATCTTGCAAAAAATAACTAACCGGGATAAAAAGCTGTACCTTACAAAATAATTTTCCACGAGTGCTACACAATCCAAACTTGCTCTACTTACCTCATTGTCTAATACTTGTTTCAGCTTTCATATTGTCCTGGCTTTGTTTTGGACAGTATAGCAATCACTTTCGCCCGTTTACAACTGAATTGAATCTAGTAGCTTGCAGGAAACAGGAGAGAAAGAAAATGGATGCTTGGGTAGTAACCACACAAGCATCTCATTTATAATGCCTAATTGGTTTTGAAACAACGGTCAAATGGCAATCAAGCGAAACTAGAAGATATTTTTACTACAGCAGACAAAGTGAAGAGGGGAGGAGCACACAAGCGATCACCTTTTTCCTCAAGGAGGCACAGAGCACACAAGTCCCGCAAGCAATGGGCCCGAATATTCTCTTTGTACAATCAAAGAACAGAACTTGTTAACATACTGACTTTCCAACATGGAAGAAGCAAACAACCCAAGTCTTTCTCAAGCATCTAGCTTAGCATGTGTCCAATTACCATGACAAGACGCCCCATTGGAAGCAACAAAATCCTTCATTCTCGACAAGTAACAATGTACTATGAGACCACCAAATGAATGTCAGTGGAAGAACACCAGCGGCGGAGGCGGGATGGGTTCGGCATGGCTGGGCAAGGCCTCCTGGACGATGGACTCCATCTGCAGGCTGGAGGGAAGCCGGTGAAAGATGTGGGAATGGCCTTCGCTAAGCTCGTACGCCCGCCCTTGTCTTGCATTTATACGCGGAGAGCACGGTCTGTGCCGCTGTGGGCCTCCGGCAAGGTAGAAAGCAACGGGTTGTCCGGAACGCGAGGAGAAGGGTCGCCATGGCTACCAAGGAGAGGGTCGTCCACGTAATTTCAGTGGATTTGCAGGGGCGTAAAGCCAATTTTATTGTCTATGTGCAATTCCCAATTGTTTTAGGGTATGGACGCAAATCTTCTTTTTCCTAAAGTCAAAGGCGATAACCCGCGTATTTGACGCAACCCACTGGGCACGTGCTCTCTATTCCTTTCCTTACGTGATCCCATATGAACCGGAAATAAACCGATTCAAACCGGATTTAGATTCGGTCTGAATCCAATCCATGAGGATTTCATTATCATTCCCTCTCTTGAATCCCCTCCTCTTCGCATCGCTCTCACCCAATGCCCTTCTCTCTCTCTCGCGGCTCTCCGCCGCCGCTGGCGCCGCCGAAGTACCTCAAAATGGCGAACCCCCAACCTCCAGAGGATGAATTATCGGGTCGTCGAGCTCACGGGGAGGCAGCTGCATCAGGTGCTAGATCTTGTCCTTGGCCTTCGATTTCCTTCTTTTTTAAAATTTTTCTGATTGTTTTTCTGTTTTTCTTTTGCTTTCTCCTTTTTTTCAAATGGATTTCACCGGAAATGGCTGTTAATATGTTGGAGAATGCTATTTTCTTTTGCTTTTTAAAGTTGTTTGAAGATTTTTGCGCTGGATAAGATCAATTACCTTTTTCTTGATTCTGCTGCTATAATACCCAATTCGAAGAATATTTTGGTGTTCAATTCTTTCGACGTTAGGGTTTCTGTTTTTTATGTTTTTTCTTTTTTTATCAATGTACTTTCACCTTGGAAATGCGTGCATTTTTTCTTTGACATATTGTGTTTAGTATCCAGTTGTTACCTGGATTTGTTGATGAATTCTTTCGATTTTTTTTGAGTTTTCTTTAAAGATTCTTCAGCCTGATTACTTATGAGATCAGTGCTTTCTTTCTTTTTTTTTTTCTTTTCTTGATAAGAGTTGTGAATCTCAAGTTTTCTCCAGTGTTCGAATAGTCGTTTAGTTCCTATGATATTTTTCTGTACTCCCAATTATTTGTTTGTTAACAAATTCTATTTTCTTTTGGTTTCTTCAGTTTTCGTTGACAAGATTCACGTGTTCACTGTTGTGATATTGATACTGCCTTGCTGATCTTTCAGGATATGGCAAAGCCTGATAATTGTGTAGTCGATGATATCTCCTACCGATTCTTCTAAAGGCACTGTGAGATCTAGACTTCTTTTTTTGGTGTTTTCTGTGTCCTTTTGCTGGTTGAATTAATCGAATCAATATAGGGTCATTTTTTCTGTTGTACGAAATATGTGAATGTGGCAAATAAGGTCCTAATGTAAATCATAAATGCATTGAGATTTCCTTTGAAAAAACTATTGGTCCATGCTTCGAACTTGATTGCTTTTGACCTTTCTGTGAAGAAATAATGTGTCAGATGTGCCCTGCATCTCAACAGAATTGCTTTTACTGTCTTATATTGGTTGAACACTGATCTGGACGAGATTAGTTTTCACTCCTGGTTAAACCTAAGAATGGAAAGAAAGGGAAAGGGAAAAAAGAATAAAACTGCTGTGGGAAAGACTGGTTTGCCTCAATATTGAGCTCATGGTTTTCCTCTTGCACACTTTCTTATTATATAAATAGGTAGCGAATATTTCCTTGATCTCATAAGCATATGCTATAATCACTCTATGGATGTTAATTACATCTAATTTATTATCCTTCAAATAGGCTATTCTTTTGGCATTAGGATTGAAGGGTCGCATGCTGTTAATTGTGCATAATGCTAGCCATCTCTTTAATCTCTACCACAATTTGATCATTATCTTTGGCTTATCAACCTGACCCTCAATATAGGGCAGATAATATGTGACCATCCTTAGTAGTCTTGTCTTGAATAATATGTTTCCATTTAAAATAATGCATCTGGCCAATAAACATCTGTTTTGACCTTGAAATGGTAATCATCATTAGAATGTGTAATTGAAACTGTAGTGTTGCTCAGTGTTGCTTATTCTTGTTGATCCTCTCAAGGGTTTTGGTGCAGCCCAGAGAGTTGATGAATCATTGCAAATACTGGAATCTATGGAGCAAAATGCCTGTGTGGAAGCACAAAATTGTCTCCAGAACTTGTATATGCTCTTATAAATGACTACTTGATGCAGATTAGCATGACATATGTTCTTATTGTTTGTTCTTGTATGATACACTAGCAATTGGTAATCTTTTTCTTTGCATTCTATATTAACGTTGAAACCTTGAGATTTTCTTAAATATAATGAGATACATGGAGTTTAGTTGTCTCGTGATTGAGAAAGGTATCCAATGTCTTACATGGCAGATCTTTAATTAAATTGCAAATCCTATACTGTCACTTATAATAGATATATAAAATTTCAACTTAAATATGTTTTATGTTAATCTCATGAGATATATTGAATTGATAGCATCTGTACTTGAGGATGTTTCTAGTAACATATGGATGCATCGGGAAAGTGCTTTGTTATTTGCATGTAATTAATCAAGGAATTGCTGAAAAACAGTGGGTAGCCATTTGTGTATTCTTTGCTTGATTCCTCATGAGTATGATAAATAGGACTTGAGTTAGTAGACATGAGTATGATAAACAGATGTATGATAGTATAAAGAGCATAATTAGAATTGGTACATAAATTGTAAGCCTTAAGAGTTTTAGTTTTAGCTTTTTAACATTTAAGTCTTTAATTTATGGTTTATAAGGCTTGAACATTTTGTTAGTTCCTGCTTCTTTTTGATGTCTATAATCAAATTTTTAGGATTTTATTATCACTGTAGTGTTAAGTTTTTTATGTTCTGGTTTATATATCTTTAACATTTAGTTTAAGTTTGATTTTATCTTTTCAACCTTTTTTTGTATTTTTCTATTCAATTTTTTCAGAATTTTGAGGCCAATAGCCCACTGCTGCATTCCTTCTTGATTCCTTTTTTTTTTTTAAAAAAAATTCTATGTATAAAAGACATTCACATTTTTTTGAATATTTTATTTTCAGAGTTTGGTTATTCGGCAACAAAGATATTTTTATTTTTATGAGTTTGGTGTGGGCACTTATAGTCTGAATATTCCTCCTACTTGCGTTGTGCAAACACAGGAATGTGCGCAGTGCTAGTGGTCTTGTTGCACATTACCATCTTGTGCTTCAGGAAGAGGGTGAATTGGTCTTATTGTACAACCTGTTGATGAAGGTATACATTTCTTTCTTATTTAAAAGTCAATAGCATAAATTCTTCAAATGCTTTTACTGATGATCCTTGTTCCCCTCCATGGTTTTCAGGGTTATGTGAATGCTGATTTTCCTCTTGGTGCATTACCAACATTGGATGAGATGTTGTGCCAAGGGCTGATATCTGCATTTGTAAAATCTGAAAAGACAGATTCTGCAGTTCAATTTCTTGCAGAAATGAATGTCTCAACCAAGTATTTGAAATGCCAGTTTTAGTCTATACAAACTATTCTTCTTGGAACCAAAAGATACCTGTTGAATGAATGAAGCTCAAAAGGCTAATAGCAATGAACTGCTTCCTGATGCTGTCACTTTCACTACTTTGCTAAAGGTAAATCATCAACAACCATTTACAATTGTTGCCTTGTCTGAATTAATTTCTATTCAGTTAATGTGATTTGTATTTGGCATGATATTTATTTCGTGAATGGTTATTCAGGTCTACATCCTTTCTGTAATCTAATTCATTTTTGGTCCATTTCAGACAAATTTGAATAACAATGAGGCTTTTTTTATAACGAAGATATAATTTCACCATATGGCAACAACTAATGAAATTGCAATTAGGTAGAAACTGGGCACAAGAGTACAGTGTCAATGCTAGAAACCAGGATTTTCAAAGCAATACCAGATCCAGCCCAAAAAAAGGGCATGCATTCATGCATCAGGCTATACCCTTCTGTTAGGCTTTCAACCAGATAAAGTTATGCAACAAATTATAACAATTTGGGAACTTCCTGATTGACTATTTCGATCGGATCCTTTATGGCAAGTTATTAGTGTATCTTCAGTTTCATTAAGGTTGTTTCCAGGTCAAAGTGCTAACTTTCTTGTGGAATGATATCATTGAGGTTTCAAGTGTCATTTCAAAAGTAAAGGCAGGCTATATGCCTTAGACCTGTTATAAGTTGCATTCAGCCTTTTCTAGATGTATAAGCTTGATTCTGTCTCCAAAAATGGTTTAGATTGATTAGTGCAGTTCAATTTTAATGGAATACATATGGCTGTTGCTTCAAAACTGTGGAGATAGTCTAAACAACATACTGTTTGCATGTACTACCTACATAGAAGATTATAGTTCTGGGACTCGAACAAGTCCCAATGTGATGCACTTGAATAGCTTATGTTCTAATAAAGAGTCATTCTTTTATGTATCCCCTCTTTTCCTTGTGCTGCTTAAACAATAATGTAGAGTGCATAGGCTCCATGTATAGAAGAAAATATTTCCTGGATTAGAAGAACAAATTTGATGGATGTAAATTGCTTTTCTGTTTTTGAGTGTATCACATTTTCTCTTTGTCAAAACCACCACCGGTTGACCCGCCCACCCACAACGCCCCTCACACCCAAAAAGAGAGTGAAAAAACTGCTACTCTATATAGATTGAAGCATTACCACATTATCAGAATGTTTAGATTGGTGGTTTGTATCTTTAATCTGGGTTATTTATTTTACCTGAATGTTGCACTTTACTTGTTCGGAGAGATAATAAAGCTAGCCAACAAAGCAATAAATGATAATCAGTAGGTAATTCTCTCCTTTGACCATTGATGTAGAAATGATGAAGAGCTGCATATTTTACCACCTTCATCTTCATGAAACTTAGTTTTACTCGTGTCGGAATATAATGATCACAATGTACGGAAGTCAGCAGGAAATCTTCAGTGAACAAATTCAGAGTGCTTATTATGCTCTGCGATCTAGGAAGAATCAGCTGCTATGTCAATTGAAAATTTTCTGTTCAAATCACTTGGTTTAGAAGTGATATTTCAATTTTCCAATAGTTGCAAATAGCACAGCATTAGTCAACAGAACAAGAGCAGAAATATGGTAATTTCATAGATAAAAACAATTTTCTGTTGTCACATTGAAATGATTTAGGTAGTAATTCCAAAAGACACCATAATGCGGTTGTTACACCCCTTAATTCCAGGAATAATATAGATGTGTCCATGGGGGTTTCTTCCAACAAGTTGAAATCTGATATTATCGTGTGATTATTACTTCTTTGCATTGGTTCACATTGATACTTTCAATAGAAGTTTCTGTTATGCTTCTTTATTCTCTAATTTCATCCTCAGAAAGTTCTATTTCCTTGTTTCTACTTTTATATTAAAGTAAAAGAAAACAATAAGATTCATAACTGGACAAAAGTTTTTGTAACATGGAGAATTAGTTGTGTACCTAGTGAATGGTATTGTGTTCTTTAATGATGTCTTGCAGTGATTTTTTTTTACTGGTTGAGTTTGCTAGAAAAACTCTTTCCAGGTTCCAATATTTTCAAAAGGGGTGATGGCTCTTGGATAAGTAGAGGTGGAATGGTTTGTAATGAATTCTTTCCTTGTAAATCTATGAAAAAGTGTGGAATGGTCAGGAATGTGTTTATTGTCTTGGCATTTTCTTCATTTTCTTCATTTGGTTCATTTACTGTGAAACAAATGCTGTATCATAGCATTCAATATGATCAGGAATATGTTGATAGTCTTTGGTTTACCCCTATTTCAATATTGGCTTCAGTAAACTAATTTGGCCAAGTTGGGACACTTATTAAATTGTGTTCATGGCCTAATACTCAGGTTGTCAGAGTTGAGGTCTTGTCTGGATTTGGTAGTTCCATGTTTGCTCCCTAAGTCCTTCCTCAGGTTTTTGTTTCACATGATTTATCATTTTCTTACCCTCAACTTTGTGAAAACATTTATTCTGTGATGAATACATTGGTTTTAGGTTGTTTTGGATGACCTAATTGAAAAATATATGACTCCATTTGAGGAAGTTAATATATTCTTACTAAACTGGAGTTATCCGTCTTGTCAATGATGGATCATGTCAGGATAATTGCAATGAGGTATGTATCCAACTTTGCCAAGAGATTGCATTTATTTCTAAAACTTACCAAGAGGTTGATTTATTTTTTTGAGTTATTTATTAGAGCTCAAGTTTAATTCCTGGAAATGTGTTTTCCATGATTATTAACTCTATATTGCATGATAGTGTTCTATTTTTATTTTGGCTTAAAATTATAGATAAAATCCAGAGGGACATTTGAGTGCTTGTAATTATGATTTCTTCTGTGGTCTAGTATTAGACTAGGGTACTGTGAACGCATGTGCTGCAGTTGGATCGTTTTCTCTCATAAATTATAATGTTTATGTTGTGTGCTACAGTTGAACTCCACTTTGGACGATGGTGAAAGCCTCCCCCAGCTGTGACCACCACGACTTCAATTGACATTGTTGCTTGCGAATAAGCATTCAATCCTCATAATTATTAGGAATAGCAATGCAAAGCAGAAGCGGCTTTTCTCTTTCTTTAAAAAAATTAAATTTCAAGTTCTTATGCATAATAACTACAGTGAAATTTGATGGTTTTTTTTAATTATTTTTGATCGATTAGTTTTTATTGTTGTAGTTGACCAACTGGTTTAGTACATGTAGGAAACGAATTTGTGTATAGTCATTAGCTGATATGTGAACTTGGCTAAATTTGTTGTGCAAAAATAACATGGTAACTTGCAGAACAATAATAATCTGTAGAACAATAATAATCGGTATACCAATGGGCTGCTAATGGCCCAGGCCATTATTGGGTTTCAACTGGGCCGGTAATGGTCTAATAGTCTTGATTGGGGCAACTATTGGACTAATAATAGGCTCGCTGATAGGCCACCATTGGGCCATGATATAGGCGCCATTGGGCCATTTTTGTCCGCATAATGGGTTTGTGTTCGGTCAATTGTCAGCCTCTATCGGTCTGTTTATGGGCTGCGCCGCGATCGATAGTGGACTGTTAATGGGCCCAAATTGGCCCGTTAATGGGCCTACAATTGATATTAGGCCGGAATTGAAAGACGCTGGCCTTCAGAGCTGAAAATAGGATTTTGCAATGTCTCCACTTGGGAGACAATTAGATCAATAATGGGCTCCAATATGCCAAGATTGGGCCAGCCACCCTTTATATTCCCGATCAAATTATTTTAATTCTATTTAACTATATTTTGACTATAATTTTTTTAAAAAAATATGTAAAATAATTTACATATTTGTTAAATTAGTCAGTAAATAACTACTTTTTAGGTAAAACATTTTTTACAAATTGAAAAAAATGAAGATCCCAAATCGAGTCACTTTTACCCGGATAAAACCCTCAATAACTCCTCTAACTTCCACACGTGATACAAAAAAATATTAAATATAATATAATATAATATTAAATTTGAAATCAAATTTTAAATCAAAATATTATGATTTAGAGCAGAACAGAAATGTTTCAACCAAAATTTTAACCCTAGTTTATCAGTACATCTAGTACCCGTATGGGATCTTTACAGATCAGAATAATTGTGAGGGTGTTTACGGGCCACAATCTCAGCCCAAAATTAAAAACTATGGAATGGATGACCAACCAAGAATAGGGTTTTTGCGGGCCTACAACTGAGCTTTTACATGTCTGGGCCAAAATGTGCAGCATTTCGTTGGTGTTTGTGGGCTAGTATCTGAGCTATTACACATATACCTGACAACCGGTGTATTATTCTATATAGTAGATCATCATACATGCATTTATGCTTTTTAGCTAAAATAAAAGGCATCGAAGTAACCTTTTAAATTCTCAAATATACCAAAATATTTCAGCATTTCAACGAGCAGCCAGTTAATTTTAAATATTTAAAAACTGTCAAATCTAAACATGTTATGAGACAATAAAAAAATAAGAATAAAAACCTAACTAGTAGGAATGAAGTAAACCCGAGCCAAACACAAACAGTAAATAGCAGCATAGGCACATTCAAGTGGGAAATACATACAAAAAAATACCTATAGAGAACTACAAACTGATCAATTAGAACAGGGCACTCGCAAAACCATTTTGCAGAAAAAATAGACAAGCTAACTTTTTGGAATAAAACCATTTTCTTCCCAATTAAAGTGAAAATTCAAAAAGTCACCGAGCACTTCAAAACTTTGCAGTCAAATACATAAAGAAAGTGTTACCTAAACATACCCAAGGTCCAAGGATTTCAAAAGCTAGAAGATACTGGAGGATAAATAGGTATAAACATTAGTGCTATGAAAAATCACAAAGAGATGAAAAGTACACAATGTTAGTTCGTCAAAGAAAGAATAAACACATGATGAATTTTTCTACTCAGTAATGAAACCATTAAGGTAAATTTTGAATTGTAGACTTTTCTGATCATTACCCTGCTTATTGCAGCTAACATTCATGAAGTCCTGGACAGCATAAAGCAACATATCAAGATCCCAATCAAAGTTTTGTATTTGTATCACAAGCCAAAATAAACAACTGGAATGTCGCAATTCCTTTCGTTACAGGAAAGTGTAATCATGGGTGCAAATGGGTAAAACAAGCCAAACCTATTGGTGTAGGACAAGGGTTACAATGAAACAAGCTAAACAGTAGGTTGAGCCAACAAAGAGCTGATGTAATGCAAGACTAAGGCTAGGCCTGTCCATTAACACCACAAATCAGGTTGGCTTATAACTGACATGATTGTAGAGTATTTGTCTAGCCCTTGAAAAAATGTGGGACTACAATAAGATCTGGTAATATGCCCTAAACAAATTACTCAAATCAAATAACATAACATTTCCACAACCATACAACAACACTATTCTACTAGTATTTATAAGGTAAAAATCTACCAAAACTTGAAGTATAGTTCTACTTCAGGGCCAAAGTATGGCAAAAAAAAAGACTGGAAATTGAGCTGAAAATGTAGTAGAATGGTGGTTATGACTAGCATGTAATAACAAACATGCAAACACACATTCGTGCAACTATATATCTTTAAAATTGACAAACGGCATTCACAAATTTTTAACATAATAAAGAGAACTATAGATATATTACAAGAAAATTGGAGATGATTGGTTGATTTTTAGTTCCAAATTAAAACTGACACAGTTTTTGACACCATGGCAGACATCAATGGATGTCAAACCATCTCTCATGTCAATATCCAACCAACGTTTAACTTCCTTTACTACCTTTTACAAGTCAAGGAGAAAATACTAATTTATTAGCAGAAAAAGTTAACATAAAAAAATTGAAACATAAAACAAAAAATTAAAGGACTTCAAGACAATATTAACTAAAACACAAAGAATAAAATCCAATATCTAAAACATTAAAAATATGATACAGAAGAACTTAAAGATAAAACTGAAAAATTAAGAAATAGAAGAAGATATTGTTAGAACTTTGAAACTCAAATTCAAAGAAACCTAAAACAAAACATGAAAAAACTTAAAAGAACTTTAAAGAGGAAGAAGATAGTTATATTTGGAGAGGGCTTTATTTTTCTAAATTTAGTCACATCATGTAAATGCCTAAATGGGTCATTAGTAAAGCCCATTAACCTAGCTATATAAACCTGTCCAAGTGGTGGCCGTGCACATGTATCTAGGGTTTTCTATTCTGAGAAATGAAGTTTGCTCCCTTCATCTTCGTTCTTCTCTTAACCTAGTGTTGATAACATCAACTAATGAAATCCAGAGTCTATTACACAAAATACAAATATAAACTCCAATTTAGGGATTTCAAATGACTGGTTATCTAATCCAACTGCACGTCTACGATGAATCTTTTTGCAAATCTGCTAATGAAAAATAGAGAAAAACTAGCAACCAGAGAAGGAAGTATCCATTACCCAGAGTCTCGAGATGTCGGAGTCGGTTTAACTCGCCCTCGTCGTTGGACTCCTCGTGCGCCTCCTCCTCTGGACGTCTCCTCTGCAAAGTATCTATCGTCAGGTAAAGCGAGAAATAAAATTAACCGCGGCAAGAAACATAAATCGAAGAAGAAATTAGGGTTTGCGGATTACCAAAGACCGGGACGTCAATCTCCATGTGGCCGAGCTCTTGCGTCCCCTAATTTCCGAAACAGTGAAATCAAATCAATGAAAGCAATAAATAGAATTCGAAGAAGAGAAAGAAGAAGAAATTAGGGTTAGGGTTTGTTTGTTGACATCACCGATTGAGATGCGGTACAGCGTGGGGTAGCAAAGGGTGGCAAAGGAAGGAGGAGATCTCCTCCGACGGTCTCCTCTACCTCCGACGTCTTCGCCGGCGACTGGGAAGACGACGAGACAGAGGAGAACGTCGGAGGAGATCACCCTCCTTCGTTTGGGACCGACGCTCGGACTTGGAATCTTGCTCGCGAAGAATGCGGGTCCAAAACGGGTCGGATTTTATTCGATGTGGCGGTTTCGAATCCGAAACAGAGCGGATTCGGTTACGTTTTTGGTGTTAGATCCGAATTCGGATCCGAATCGAGATATTAGCTTGTAAATATTTTCCGTACACACGATGTCCCAAACCACCTTTGTTATAGTAAATTTGGAAAAAACCGTTTTTCTCATTAGTATTAACAAAAAACATTACATGATTGTGATTAAAATTTACAAACTCAGTTACTAAAAAAATCATCTCTTTGATCAACATTCTTTTATTTAATTTAATACGAATAAATTATTATACCCTCAATTAGTTAAGTTAAGTATAAAAAATTATATCAGTAATATCACATAGTATAATAATATTAACTTTAAATTTTATTTATAAAAAATCTAAAATTAATTATTTTTATATATTGATAATTATACTTTTAAAATAAACCATTTTTTATCACTTCTAAAAAAAAATTATACTTTTTTGCACTTTCATTCACCTCTATAAGACCAAACAAACCATTTCCATAAATGAAATATTTATCTTATTCTTCAAATTTTATATTAAGTTCTTAAATTTAATTCTTATATCTTATTACCAGTGAATATGGATACGAAATCGGCTAATATAAGGTGTATGGATATGGATAAGGAACCTAGTAACAAATCACAATTACAAGAATGATTTATCTAAAAGATTTTTGCATGAAATAAAGAAACTTAAGGAAAATTACAAAAAAAGAATCATACACTTGGCTGCTTGTTTGAACTCTTCAGCCATTCCAGGATTATTTTTGCACAGTTATCCCCGAGGAGTCGAGCATCATATCATGAGCAACTCCTTCAACACAGACTGGTTGCAAATCATAAAAATTTGGCTGTTTCCTTTACTCCTTCCAAGTCCTGCAAAAAATATGTGCAAATGAAAAACTGTCTTGAAGAAATGGTCCTTTTTAGCTTTGCAGGTCATGAAAAATTCTTTTCTCGAAAATGAAACAAACTTAATTCCAATTTTATACTAGAACTTCAATGTTTCTTGACTATCACCACCTCCTAATATTGGATGTATTTGTAAGGCAATGTGAAAAAATGCAAGTTTTATGTAGCATATTTATAAAATTAGGGTCTATTGGAAAACTTCATGGAGTCATAAATTCAGAATATGTTAACCTTATCATCTGTGACATGTGTGAACTGCAATAGCTTGTAGCATCACAAAATTTTACAACAGCAAAGGAAAGAGCTCCATAAATTGAAAAAGGATGGTGAAATTTTAACATCCAAAGTACATCACTCACCACTATGAAGTCATCGCTTGCACCCATTACAAGGAGTGGAACCAGTTCATTTGATATTGAAGGAACAGGCAATGACAAATTAAGTTTTGTCAGATTGAACAGTGGCAGCTTTGAACTCTCTCTCATTAACTTCTGATATCCGCAATAGAATTTACAGCTGCAAGATCTCCAATCTACATTTTGTAACATGAACACAGGAACATAAGATGCTAAAGGTGATAATGAATCTAAATTTGATATTGACTGTTGCAGAACTACAAAAGGGAAGGGCTAACTGGTAAAAGGACTAATCATGTATTCATGTACCTGAACATGAATCTTTCAGAAGTTGCGAACTGCATCCGCAAGTTACTGGCTTGTACCCCATCACACAAGCATAGAAACCATAAATTTTCTTGTGGACAGCCAATTGGCATTTTGGGAAGAGTTATAATGATTATCTTACTTAAGCTCATGTGACGTGAAAGCATCCTCTAAACTCTCCCTAAATTGAACTGCTAAATAAAATGTCCTGAAAATCCAAAATTAGGAGTGGTTTGCAATCACAGGACTAAATTATATGTTCTAGGGTGAAGCTTAACTACTATTTCCTGCAAACTATTTACATTCCTCATATTAAAATGCTTGATTAAGTGGATTGAGACCATTAGCATACAAAACATAAGATAATTATGAATTTAATTTGATGCCTTGTTTGGGTTAACATGAGAAGGTCAGTCATTGAAATACCTCAAGACAAGGTGACCATCCATTGCCGAAGAGAAAAATGTTTCCTTACAGAGGGGTAAAGAATTTGCAAATGCTCTTGCAGCCAAGCTGAGTGTTACCTGGAAAGAAAACCAATTAAATTATGTTCAATTGGAAGCTGAAATAGTAAGTATATCGATTTGGACTAGAATATCTTTCTGTGTTTTTCACATATCTCAGATAGTATATAAGATCACAAATATGTTTGTTACCAAAAAGGTAGTATTAACCTAGACAATTTATATTCACAACCTTGTCATAGTTCAGGATCATGAACAGCCATACTTATTGCTGTGTTTCAGCAAGGTTAATGCTGAGAATTCATCACAACTGGTCAAACAAATGAACCAACAAGATAAAACATAAGGGTTCTCTTCACTGAAGGGAGCTTGCATGCTCAAGGCAAATAAGAAGTCCAGAGAAAATAGATCCATCCAATGTAGTGAAATGACTTATAACAGAAAGCATACAATCCATCAAATTGGGGCTCCACTGCTGCTCTATCAAGCAAAAGGCAATACAAGTAGGGGATTACTCCCCGCCAAAACTAAATATATATTAAAGACATTATAACTTTTACTAATATGCTTTTTAGGAGTATAAAGTTTACCACAATTTCCAATGCTCCGGTAAAAGCAGGAGAATACAGATACAAGGATTGCTTGAACGAACAGCTTTGTCCTATCCACCAAAATGCGCAGCATTCCTTAATGTCAAATAAACTACCTTAATAATAGCAACAGGCTTGGTCAAGAGGAACCGCCACACTAATCCATTGAAGCAAAGAAGATGTTATTAATAGGAAACTGATGTAGCTGAAGAGAACCAAAGACTCAATGTCACATTAAAGATTGGACCACCAACAACTCTAAAGCATATGTAAATCGATAAGCAATCACCTATTTCCTGAAGGAGGCACAGAGCACACAAGCACAGCTCCCGCAAGCAACGGGCACAAATATTCTCTTTCTGCAATCAAAGAACAAAACTCGTTAACATATTGACTTTCCATCATGGAAGAAGCAAAGAAACCAAGTCTTTCTCAAGCATCTAGTTTAATATGAGTCCAGTTACCATGGCAAAATGCCTCGTTGGAAGAAAAAACATCCTCCATTCTCGACAAGTAATACTGAACTACGAGACCACCAAATGAATGCCCGATCAACACCGGCGGCGAACTGATTTCTTTCAGTATGAAATCAGCAATATCATTTGTATGCGTCTCTTGCAGAGATCCTTCAAGTTCATGACTAAAAATGCAAAGTTTCTTTAATCAAGAACACCTTGATCTTACCTGAAGAGTGCCAGCGAATGAACCCTGCGGAACATCGCTCTTACGCTGCTACAATCAAGGAACACCACCAAATTAGCTACATTTTCAAACATCCCAACTTGTTATGTAGCAAAAGGAGCGGAATTGGGGATTGGACCCGGGCCAGGCGGCTGAGGGTGAAGCAGCGGTGGCCGGCGCGGGAGAAGAAGGGAAGTTAATGCTCGGCCCAGCACCAGGAGGGGTGGAAGCTCCCGTGGAAGAACACGAGTGGCGACGGCGGGCTGGGCCCACCATGCCCGGGAAAGCCCTCCTGGACGATGGCCTCCATCCGCAGCCCGGAGGGAAGCCGGTGACAGATGCGGAACTGGCCTTCCCTAAGCTCGTAAGCCGCCCTCGTCTTGCATTTCGTGGCGGAAAGAACAGGCCGATCCTCCTTGGGCCTCCGGCAAGGTAGGAGGCGATGGGATTGGGCTGTCGGGAGCGCGAGGAGGAGGGTCGCCATGCCTGAGAAACAGAGGGTCGTCCACGAAATTTCAGTGATTTGACAGGGGCTTAATTTCAATTGTTACACAAAATATCCAATTCCAAATTTTTATAGGGGTATGGACGCAATATCTCCTTCTCTAAGGCCATGACCCACGAGGCCCAATGGCCCATTATTTTGCTTGCGGGCTGGTCAATCATCCAGCCTGAGTTTCAGAAACAAAGGAAAACAAGCGCCTGTTTCCGCAGAAACCAGGGAATACTCTTTTGAATATTGAAATTCGCACGTGACAGTATAATTGTGATTTTCACGTGTAAAGCCGGAATCCTCTCGAAGATGTACACAATTGTGTTCTGATGAGGCTTGTTAATTAAGTTTAGTCGACGAGTTTATCATACTAATGTAATAAGTTCTAGAAAAAAGGCGTTGTTGAATAGATTCCTTGAGTTAATTACCATATCCGAGTAGTTACAATTAGAATCTTCCTTTCTTTATTTACCCATCAGTCTGCAACAGTAAAACTAATCTTCTCGGGTTATCGGGTCAACGTTCTGAATTCAAACCCGATAATGGAGTGTACTTGTTAGCTTCCTATAATGAAACATGCCTTAAAGAGTCAATGATTGAACCTTTTGAAATTTAGCATCGACGTTTGAACGTTGACTAATCACTGTACGTCTATTCTAATCCAAAACTTCATGTGCTAATTATCTCGTTGTCAAGGGCGGTGGTCGCGTTTACTGGTTAGGCATCAAGGATTACATTAATTAATGTGACATTTCGCCATAATATCTAAATTAAGAACAAATTGTGGTTATTATAATGCGAATAGCTAAGGTCTACGACTGGATTCCTAGTTTAACCTATGATTAGATGATCTAAAAGTGAGTGCACTTTAGAGCCGATACACATTTATTGTTCCTTTTGTTCATGTCTTTCTGTGACTAATTAGCGTGTTCCGAGTGATTAGTAGTAGCAAATTGTGAGGCTTAAACTAATCATTTTTGTCACCTAAAGTTGATGCTATTCACATTATCATGTCAAGCTGCTAATCTGGTTGGAATATTTTTCATGTACTAATATTTCTTGACGTTGTATGGGATGTTTGGGGACCTAAATGCACCTGTCTTCCGTCAAAGAGGTATAAATCCACAAGCATTGCTTTAATTATGATGATTCATGATCATCACTATTCTGAACGTATTCGTCATCTGAGTCATCATCCAGCGGTCATTATCATCACCTTAGCATCAATCTAACCCTAAGTATAGCTAGCTTTAGACTTGAGCACTATGGTGAGAACAAAACAATAAAGAAAATTAAGAAAGCGATCACCACATTCGTTTCTGATCCCTCAGAACAGTGTGTACAATGAGAACTATCGCAACCGGTTGCTTTGACGAGGTAGCTTGGAAGAAACACCAAGAATCAATTCAACCTGCCGAAGCAAGTACGCAAGAGTTCATTGACAAACAGTATCGGATTAGTTTATTTATGCAACTCAATACTAAACAAATTGTGGTCAGTTATGGTTTTTAACTTTAACCCTAATTTCTTGGAGCTAATGAATCATGAACCCTAGGACTGTGAAGCTTTGAAACAATGTGTCAGAGGAAATACCATACAAAGGATCACCAAACATGTGTTTTAGAAGCAATTAGCGAGATAAAATAAAAATAACACAATAATACATGTGATTTATTCAAAATTAAATTACATCTATAGAGTAACGAGAGATGATAAGTTTTACAAAAATTTATAAAAAATACTTTTTTTTTTTTCAACTAAACTCTTAATCAAAATTTAGAAGAACCACACACACAAGTTAATATATATATATATTATTTTTCTCCAGTTCAATCATAATATCACCCATAAATATTATATATTAGTAGAGTATTTATAAATCTTATACATTTCTATTTTTGCCTTAAATTAAATTCGAAATTATGATATCCAAATTCTAAAAGTCATCTTCACATGCAATGAGAGAATCTGAAGATATGGAAGCGGACACACTAAAAATGACATTTCTGGAGAGGATATTGAGCTAGCAGATGTGTAGGGGGAGGGTGGTGTTGTCCTCCAGTTGAGTATTTTTGTCATTCACTGCACTTGTACTTAGATTTTCAGTTTTAGAGGCCCGTAGGATGGTCCGTTTCAAGGAAAGCTAGGGACCGGACCAATGGAAGGGGATGGTGTGATTTGCAAGATCATAAATGGAGCACATGGGAGATGATGATTAATGAACAGTCCATGTCAATCAGTGACTTGTGGATTCTAGTGCCATCATCCATAATGCACTTTAAAATATTGATATGAGATTTCAGAGAGGGAAAAAAAAAAAAAAAAAAGTCTTAAACAGTTTATTTTGGGAAAAATTAAATGTCTAGGATCAAGCCACTATTCCTATCATATAGGAACTATTGAATCAGAAAAGTGCATCCCAGGCAGAATGGCTGCCCATCCACAGAGTAGATTGATTCCAAATAACGTCTTGTTAATGAACATACCCCATGCGGATGGTTTTTCTTGTTAATGCTACTATTACAGTATACTACAGTTTGATGTCCTGCTTTTCCAATGTGCGAAGCAACCAAAATCAAACATTATGTCATAAATACAACAAGTGCACGCCATCTCGGTAATCAAACTATATCATTCTTGATCAGGGAGGATTAGCTAAGACCGAGACTCTTCTTTAGTCGTGATTCAGTGGATTAATTCGGAAACAATAATGCATTTTCTGATTCTATTCTGTGTCCGATGAACATCTATTTGTGTTCCTTATGATGATAGGATGATGAAATAACAGGGTGATGAACATATATCTAATGTTTACAGAATGAACGTGCACTACTTATACCGATATCGATATCTATTATTTCAGCCATACAGGGACAAACCAATGCTGATACTCTAAACCTTGTTACAGAGATGCGAGAGGGAAAACAGAGACCAAATGGATGTGCAGTATTGGCTTTGCAGAAACATATATAGCATGAAACAAGACGAGTTATATTGCAGATTTTAGCATCACATGAGACATGAGGCCCATTGAAACATGGAGCAGGGGAAATGTTTTCAACATCCCAACAGCAGAGTGCCAGAGAAATGTCACCAGATTATCCAACCTTGGTTGGATCATAAACCCGCACGTTCACCCGATCTAAACATATTTCAGAATCACAAGAAAAGAGAAGAGGAAAAGCGAAGAGAAAGAGAAGGGAAAGGTCAATATACCACCATTGTAATATTTTGGCTAGTCAAACACGCTACTTCATGCAAAAACCAAAAGCGAATCTAGAAACCACCAAAGCCCCCAAACATGCTTGGAAGACCAAATCCCCATGAAACTAGGCTTTTCGCCTCTCCTCTTATTTTCCGTTTTTCTATCACATTTTCGCAAACTTCCCCACCTAGGAGAAGTAGGGTGTCTAGTAAGCTCAAGCCTAGAAAACAATTCCTTCATGATTGGTCCCGAGCCCTCGAGGAAATGGCAAACCCAAGCCATTTCATTAGTGGTAGGTTGTGTTGGGCCCTTGCTGTAGGGCTGGTCTATATAAACAAGGGGTCCTTAGCCCAACTTCATTTGTGAGTGAGCTGTGTGTGTAGATGTGTGTATCCATCGCCTACCCCATATATATATCCATCTAAGAGTAGGGGGCAAACATGTCTGAGACGAAGGGAACCAAGTTTGAGGAGGATATGGAGCTCAGAAGGGGACCATGGACACTTGAAGAGGACACTCTGCTCATTCACTACATTGCCTGCCACGGCGAGGGCCGATGGAATCTCCTCGCCCGTTGCTCTGGTACTTTCTTCTTCTTTGTTTTTGTTAAGCACGATAAGACCTTAGGTGGCGAAGTATATGTATTATTTTCTTGGATAGGGTTGAAGAGAACTGGAAAGAGTTGCAGACTGAGGTGGCTGAACTACTTGAAGCCTGATGTGAAGCGCGGGAATCTCACGCCGGAGGAGCAGTTCTTGATTCTTGATCTTCACTCGAAGTGGGGGAATAGGCAAGTCTTTTCTGTTTCAAACAAAAGATGCTATCTTGATCAAGCCTTCCGTGTTTTAAATGTTTTTGATGGATATAGGTGGTCAAGAATTGCACAACATCTTCCAGGGAGAACTGACAATGAGATCAAGAACTACTGGCGTACGCGGGTGCAGAAGCAGGCACGGCAGCTGAAGATTGACGCGAATAGCACGATGTTCAGAGACGCGGTCCGGTGCTATTGGATGCCGAGGCTGCTGGAGAAGATAAGCTTTTCTGCTTCAATCCAATCACTCTATCCAAACACTGGAATCACCAGTACTACTACCAATCAAAATTATTTTCATGCTCCTGCCCCGCAATTCTTCAATCCAGCCATGCAATCCGCATTTGATAGCTCCATGCATTACGAGCCATCGGGTTCTGAGAATTGCAGCCCAAGCGGGTCTTCAAGCTCGACGGCTATCCCCCAGCTTCCTCAGACGACAGAATTCACACCAACACTGCAAGAAGCATTCAATTCAGGCGGCGACTCCTTCAACAACACATACGATGAATTCGACGCTCTAGACCTCGCCTCGATGTCGGCGCTGCCCGATTGCACACTATCAGGGACCAATTATGCAAGCATTACGGTCGATTCGCCATGGCCAATGGATGAGTTATGGCATGTTAGAAAGCTATGCGAGTGGGGTGGTGGAATCTAACTATCCAAGCTTTTTGTTCAACTGTGTTGATAATTGAGTTCCATAGTGTGTATTGAAGAACGAGTCATGTGGATTGTGCGTGCGTGCGTGCGTGGAGGCTTTGATGCTTATTTCATTGTTACTAGGATGAAATGGATGGCTACTTGACTAAGGCTCTCATCCCAGCCAAGAGGCTCCCAACCCTTTCTTTTTCTCTCTCTCTCACGATTTTAGTCACTTCACTTGTAATCGGATTGAGATATGGACATATGATTGGGTGTGGACCATGTTAATAGCTTATCTCAATCATCTGCGACTCGTTTGTTGTTCCGAGTGATTCCATTTGTTGCAATTTATTAGCAAACAAGATTGATGTTCTAATCGGAGACTCAACTGCCTTTGGACGGACCATGTGCACTTTGACTAGCACATCTTTATGCATTCGGATGGAACAATTCTCAGTCTAATTTCAATTATACATAATAAAAAGGGACAAAATTAGTTGAATCTTAATGTATCGAGTAGTTTTAGTCTGTAATCTACACTAAAGAGAAATTTTAGAGATCGAATTCATGGACAAAAACCGTGGAACTGGAGTTGTTGAAGTGAAGGGGATAATGGATGCAGCTCCCTCTGGGTGATGCCACCATCTTTGTTTGGGTCCGGGTGGAACCATATTATCACGGTTGATGTGATTGATCGGTGACCGCAACCCCTCGCGATCATGCACTGCTGTCTGATGTCCATCTCGAGGAGGGTGGATAGGAGGGCCAACACGGCACGCGCGGGACCTGGGACACACGACTGACACGTGCGAGTGCGACAAGGGCCTCTTCGCTTTTGTTATGCGATTTGATCCTTGTCGCCATCCCTTTGATTGCCTCAACACAGTTACCAATTACAATCGCACTGGACCTCGAAATCCAAAACAATGTATTTCTAGTCCATCAAGTACGGGCTCGAGGCCTGTTTGGATTCATGATTCTTGTTAATTATGCTAATTAAGATAATCACAGTAAGCGGAGGGGTACGGCAATCGGTCATAAATCACGATAATAAACTTGAAAAACTGTTTTGACTAAGTGAAAGATAAACTGGAAAAACACAAGCTAACAGAATCTTTGCTTGAAGTTGAGAGCACTGCCTTGTCGAACAGGACCTGAGAGATTTAGCGGAGTCGATCTATCGACCAACCAAGCCACTCTTGACCTTTGCCTGGAGACTTGTTGCAAACGCGGGTTGAAAGATCAACCCCCTTCGCCCTCAAAACGTTACATTCATGTCATCCTCATGGGACCCTACTTGACTAGGAAAATCTTCACCCTGGGGCTTTCCCGGGCGGCGACGAAAAGAAGAGCTTCTTCCACCAGACACTGAAGTGCAATGTGACGCGCTTTGAAGTCCGCAGCCTCCTCAGTAGCACGGGAAAGAAACATGGACTCAGCCTCCACCAAGCCTATTCACTTCACACTTCTATAAATGAATATAATGATGTCTAGAGTGACAAATTTCTTGAGCATTGACAGAGTCCTCTAGAGAGCAGTTTCCTTGCCCATTGAACATTCTCCTCTGTCCCCAACCACATATTGCTACAAAACAGAATCTGATCAATGCAACAAGTCCTGTGAAGAATTGAAGCCATTGATCAGTTTTACAGACGACTAGAAAAAATTATGCAGTTACACTAAAGACCAACAATTTTTTATTCATCTTTACATTTTAATACTATTACACTATATTTCATAGAAGGGGCCGTATAACAAGGGGCGTAGCAACTAAAATAGATGCGTCTTATTCTGGCACAATACAATGTAATTTAATCTACCATCTTCTTTTAAGGTTCATGATCCCGTCATTCAGATCTTCCAAGTTGGCACTAGTCAAAGAATCTACTGTTTACCCCAGCTCTGTACAGTTGCATGGATCCAGTGGCAGCAGCACTGACCTTTATTTCATTCTGGGCAGGCACAAAATAAACATCTCCCTCTCCGATCACATCCTGATCTGCTGCAGAACTCATCTGCATGCTCCCTTCCCCAGCAACCGCAATAAAAATAGCTGGACCAGGGATAGCAGGGAACTCTACAGACTCTCCTGAAGGGAGTGAAATGTGGTCCACCTCAAATTCATCAAATGGAGGAGTGTACCTTGACACACAGTTATTCACCTGAGCACCTTGCAAAATCCCAGGAAAACCCTGCATAAAATCAAATCATTGGAGTGATTCCCCTGTAATGGGTCACCGAAATATCCAAAAACAGAGGTTTGAGAGTACTTAATGTCAATTAAATATCAAGTTGGCTACAACATCATATAGTTGGTTATCAAAAGTATATGCAACTGTTACAATTCAACCATCTAATTTGACCGTGGATATACATGTGGAGATGGTGAAGACTAAGAATATAAACCACATTTAAATATGTACTTCAGAAAATTTTCCTTGTTCAATCTTTTTGCATGGCACAAAAAAAAGACCAGGACTTTGGGTGGGTGTGTGGGTAGGTGGAGTCCTCGAGATCTGGATCTACAAACACTAACCTGCTTGTATGTGAGCATAGAGCAAAGAGTCTGCACATCCTTATATTTAGGAGTCAGCCCAGCACGTATGACATTATCTGATGTGGCCATACATTCGATGCATTCACCCGAAACATAGGCATGGGGCTCATTAGCATTTATGCACAAAGCTTCACCTGGACTGAGCTTCACATAATTAAAAAAGAATGATGATAAGACACCAATATCGCCTGGATATTGCTTCTCCAACTGCAGTGATAGTTGTTCTTTCTCTGTCAACATCCTAACCTGATTTGAGCAACACAAAACCAATCTATGAGTCAAAAATAAAACAAGATGAATCTTGACCTCTTTGTAAGAGCATTTCTAGGCAATTGCAGACAAAATTTACTTTAAGAACCTTGGTCTGGTGACTTCATTACTCTTCCAGAAACAATACATTCTTTGAAAAAAAAAAACCTAATCTGTAGCTTGTATGTGCAAGGATTTGTTTGACTCAAATCATGATAGAACATATTGGCATAATTATCCAAAACTTTACTACAAGATAAAGTAAACAAAATATTGACGTGGAATTACATGAGTGAGGTTGATAAGCTACCAAGTTTCAATCTAGTGTGTCCTGTATTAAATTCAACCATGTTAAAAATCATCTAAAAGCAGTACTGTTTTCAGGCATATTAAAAGTTTACATGATAATTTATTTGTGCAACCAATAATTATTGTAACAGAAAAAAATTTGTTGCCACATGAGAGGCTGCTATACTTGTGGATTCATGCTAGCTAGCAAATCCAGTTTGTTATCATATACATTACGGACACTACACCTATATGCACAAAATGGGGAAAGTGGAAATCATCTGAACAGCTTAAAATTGATTCTTCCATTAATTGTAGGCCATAAGTATCTATATCAATAATTCAGAATTGCCAGGCAGTCAATATACACATCTTATTGCATATTGTTTTTTCTATATATCCAGATCAACATCAGAAAATGTTATGCACACGGTAGGCATACCTTTTGCCCTTATTGCAGGAATTTGAGGGACTACAGCAAGCTAGGGTGAAAGCAGAAGTCCCCTTTGTCTAACAAGTACAGCTAGCAGCATTAACATGTGGCCACGACTCACTAATATGGCCATATTTTTTTCAAATAAAAAAAATTAAATGATATAAAACTCTACCTTATTTTCCATGCTTAACCGGCGCTTCAGTTTAGAAACCAACTCAGAAACTGTCTCGTTTGGTGTTGACATTAGCTTTGTGTAAATTGACTGAAGAATGCCTTTTACTTCTGCAGATTCATCAGTCTCCTTGATGCAAAGGATCTTGTTTACATCCTCAGCGCCAACCATCTCTGTGACCTCTGATACATTAGCCAGGACATCCTTGAGCTCCTGCAAGATGAGTGATTTGCATGGGCAGGCCAGCTAGAAGGTTTAACTGTTCAACGTTTGCCTTAAAATGATCCAATAATCCCATACAATGACAAATATCTAACCATATCAGAGAAGAAGTACCATATCTCAGACTTTATACACGCATCAAATGGAGATCTATATGTGCAAATTTTGCTCGTGAACAGTCATGACCCAATAATCCCATACAATAACCCATTAAACCTACTTCATGAACAAGAGAACCCTTCGCATTACAAAAAGAATACAGCTTTCAGTTAACAAAGCATTAAAGATGTAATCTTTAGTTGAGATAAGTTTTTATAAAAAGAAGAACTGCAAACAACACGCTTGAAGTGGCACAAAATTGTAAGAGGAATCTCGGCTGATTCCTTCAATGGCAAGACTGATCAATATGCCAGAACGTTGCCATCATAAAAATCAATTCTTTCCCTCATCTCTTAGTTGCTTACAATGCACATTCTTTGAAATCAGCACAAAAAGTTGCAACCTTCTCAAGCATCGTCGAACGGTAAATCAGAGCACAAGTTCACTCCCAAAGCCAAGTGGAAAAGAATTGAACAACGAAAAACTCAACAAAATCTCAACTTTTGAAAAATTTACCTCAAGGCTGACGAATCCACACAGAGCCTTGAACTCTGTCAGAGCAACTGCCATCTCTGGCTTGTGATTCGAATCCTTGTAAACACTGGGGTGAGTGTTGTGCAGCAACTTAGCTAATTCCTTATCCGGGTGCGCCTGTATCGACAGCGCCTTCGACACCGATAAAACCTACCTCCAAAATCACATCCTCAAATCAAAACCTACATCCCGAATCACAAAAGACGGCGACAATTACAAGATGGAAGAGAAGAACAAACCTTAAACAAGAAGGGCAAGTCAGCCCCCCACTGCGCCGAGACCTTCTCCCCCAGAATGGCCCCAGGCTGTTCCCGAATCCAGAAGTTTAGTGGCACAGGCTTGCCGTCCTCGAAGTCGGGGATCAAAAACGAAGGGCCGGAAGGGTGAGTCCCGATCCAAAACTCGGCGTAGGGGCGGGCGGGGTCGACCACGGAGTCGGGGTTGTTCCGGGAGAAGAGACGCGCCACGGTGGAGTCCTGGCCGGCACGGCCCCAATCATAGTTTTGGACGGAGCAGCGGAGGCGTCGCGGCTTAGGGGAGGCCTCCATTGGCGGCGGCGCACTCTAACCGACGAGAAGGAAGAGGTCGAAGAGCAAAGAAACCCTAGAAACGGAGATGAGAAGCAAGGAGAACGCCATTGACGAGGGGAAGAGGCGAGGGTTTTAAGGGGGAGGGAGCAAGCGGTGCGTTTTGTCAGGAATGGAGAAGACAGAGGCGAAGGAGAAGAGACGCATTGGTGTGGTCACCGGCTTCATCCGCTTGGCTCCAGCTTGGCTTCAGCCGCCCGCCGTTTCACAAAATCTGAGGGAAAATAAAATTTATAATTGGATCAAATATTTATGGAAAAAATTGAAATTACTTTTAATTATTCTGATGGAATTATATAATTTTTCAGAGAAATTGAATTAATTTTTGGACATGTTTGTTTTAAGAAAAATCAAGTCCTGATAGAAAATAGCATTTTTTTATTTTTATTTTGTGAAAAATTTAAATTCACAAAAAATGAAATTGTTTATTTTAAAAATTTTGAATTTTGATCAAATGAACGAAAATTAATATCCAAAAAACTTTAAAGATCAAATGAGTCACACCCATGCTGAAATAATTTTCAATTTTTTAATAATTTAAAAAATATTTTTTTGGAAAAATTAAATATGTGGAAAAGTTTAAAAAAACTAAATATTTTAAAATTTTAAAATTTTAAAACCCTCGTTCTATGAAAAATGGACTGAGTGGAATTAATGAGGGGCCAGAATAGATTGTCGGCTTTGGCCAAGCCGCGTCACGTGACTCGGCGGCGGGGAATTGACGCGCCCGAGACGGCACGGAAACAGTTAAAATTTCGTGAGCGCCGCCCTTTTAAAGAGTTTTGTATGCACTCCCTTTTTAGGAGGTGACGAATTTAGCCTTAGGATGTGGCGGATATTCCCGGAATGACCACATTGGGTGGACGGAGGATTTGATGCTGGTTTACCGAGTGGACGGCTGAGATCGCATGGGGTCCGGGGAGTGGACGACAGAGATGATTGCTAGGCCAAGTTGCGGCGTATGGCACGACGCGTCGATGCTGTTCGTCGGCGGATAAGGCGCACTCCACAAAGTCGCGTCGCGTTTCGCGAATTTAGTAAAAAAATTTGGATTTATCCAATGAAATGCTCATTTTTTAAATTTTTAAAAATTTTTTTATCATGAGGCGAACTATGTCACCGACTGGTTTTCGAAGTATGCGTATGAGCTGGATTCAAACATGTATTTTAGAGGCACTCGCGAGTATTTCATTTATTTTAAAATTTAAATTTATCATGTTTATATGAAGAAAATGCAATGCTTACACGATCGAATAACATGAACGGCAGCTGAATTTGACTCGATCAGTTTAGCCAAGCGTGTAATCCAATTATATATAGTGAACTGTCACACGAGATCGGATCACCAACACATCGGGATCAGCGGATCAGAAACTTCAATCAGCATTGTTTAATTTAAAATAAGGTCATTTTTTATTCAAATTAATTAATTTTAACTTAATTACAATTAAATTAGAGGCGTTATTTTAAAATAAAGTTATTTTATTTTTAGTTACAAACCGAACTCCCCCTCATATATTATTTTGTTATTAAACTCATGTGTTGCCTGCTTATAGGTCCCGGTTCCATTTAATAACAACTAATTAAGAAAATTTCAAAAGAACTTTTCGGGTTCTATTATTATTAACAAACAAATAAACAATACCCAATTATTTTTGAATAAATATTTTTCCACGAAAAGACGGTGGGAGCTTTGCTCTGGAGAAGGAAGCATGTGGGGTTGCCACCTGTTGCTAGCAAACAAAGGTACGGTTTCTCGGATGCCGATCGAAGCGAAACGGAACGGAACGATGCCAATTTGGGCCACGTGTTTTGGGTGCTCGTGACGCGAGCCAAGACGAGACGAGGCACGGATTCGGTTGAGAACAAACACGCGGTGCGGACACGTTTGCGTGATTCATCTGGGCGGAACTTGCTGGACGTGGAAAGGATCCCATGCAGACGTTTTGTCTGTCGTGGCGATGTGGTAGGCCGAAAACGAAATGGGCTTCACTGATCTAATGACAAACACAAAGCGAGACCCTAAGGTCTCGTTTGGTTGGGGTCAAGTCCAAAATCATCTTCGATTGATCGAATTATTATTTAAATATAAAAAATTTAACTAAATTAATATTATTTAATTTAATTAAATTATAATTCAGAAATAACTAAAATGCCCTCTGCATTCCGGACTGATCGCGCCAGCTCGCCGCCAGAGCTGGCCGGGCAAGCTCGCCGTCCGAGTTGTCCACGTGAGCTCCCCCAGTGAGCTCTCTGCCTGAGCTCGCCCGACCGCCGTACCTCGCTCGAGACGACGGAGTCAACGATGAGGACATAAACGTAATTAAAGGAAAAGATAAGAACAAAATGGTTCAAAAAAAATTTGAACAACTCGTTAGTCAGATCAGCAACGAGACAAGATTTACTGACCACATTGTATTTTTACACTTTACTCTTTTTTTTGACTTTACCTTAAACTTGACCCCCCAACTAAATGGCCCTTAATGGCCTTCCAGCTGAGAAAGCCCAAGCCCCGGCCCGTTTGATACAAAACTGGATATTATGATTAGAAAGCCTTCTATAATAATCTTATCAATAATCAACTGATAAAAGCTAATACCCTCTTAATTCAACCAAATTATGTCATTACAGTTTACCCAAAAAGAAATTACATGGCAACGAGCGGCCATCACCTCAAACTTCGCAGCAAACTATGTCTGTGCCTCTCCGACGTCTCTGATTACTGTCCTCGCGATTAGAACAGAGAAAGCAAGTGATTGACTACGATATCAGACAAATAGCGCACAAAGATTCCCTCAAAACAAGGTAAACTGTTTGATCAGCAAGAGAAACTGCAAACTGTGACGCCAAAATATTCTTTGCCTTCCCGTCTCAACTCCAACGCAGTTTACCTGTTATTTCATCGATTCAAGAGCAGCTGCAGCTCCAACGCTCCATCGGACAAGATTCGATTCGCTACTCTTCCATTCGTTTATCATTGACCGAACAAAGAGCGAACCGACACGATTGATTTCTGATTGCGAATCGCTGCTGCGGCACAAGAGGAACAGCTACATTCAAATTTGAGGAAGATTCTGTTTCCTTCAATCACGTTAAAAGGATCAAAAGGCTGCCTTGTAATAGAATGGAATGGCACCTACGTCTTAAGACTCCCGGCTTCTCGAGATTGAAACGGTCCCGACTTCGCCCACAGAGTCAGTCCATGCGGCCCACGAAGAAGGCCTGTTGCGTGGTCGACCAGTTGACTTTGGTCTCAAACATCCAGAACTCAATCGTCCGAATGAACGTTGTACTCTTCTCATGGCTACATCGTCGTCTTCGTCTTCTTCCAGAGTAAACAATATTTCAGATGTTGCAAAGAAGATCGAAGTCGACAATCGAATCCCTCTCCGAGACTACTATCGACTCGCAGAAGATCTCACCAAACAGGTTCTCTCTTCTGATTTGTGTGTCATAATTTTTCCTTGTTTTTTTTACTAAATAAATTGTTGGAGTCGATCTTACAGGCAGACATTTGTAGGAAGGAGAAGAACATCATCGACTTGTACGCCGTGCTTCTACGTTTCACAAGGTCCGAGCTTCGTTCTTTTGATTGCATGTTCTTCTTTTGTTATGAAACTTAATTCGTCGCATTCGTCTATGGCGATATGCTGCAGTTTGATCACTGAAACAATACCAGCCCATCAAGACTACCAGATTTCTCAGCACAGAGAGAAGAATGCGTACAAAAAGGTATTTTTCACCTAAAAGATTCCGATAAGAAAGGTCATGAATTGGTCAAACTAAATGAAGATAGTATCGCAGAAATTATTAGGGGTGTTGGATGAACTGGAGGTCTTGAAGCCAGATGTAGAACGCCGAGTTTCAGAATTGAACGGGAAATCTCTGAATCAAATTGGCGTTCAGAAGCATGCTCCAAAAATCAACAAATTAAAAGAGGTAAGCATTACAAAAATTGATCAGAGCAAGAGATTTTCTATGTATCTCTCTAGAATTCTCTCAATTTGATGATATATTATGGAACTCATGATGTAGAAAATCACAACTTGTGCTGTGCTATGTGCAGTAATGCACGGTTTATCTTCAGACTCATCTCGTCCCATTTTGATTGATCATGCAGGCCCAAAAATTGTTGGAAGAGATGGCTGATCTGCTACATTCACTCAAAGCTATAGTTTCAGAACCAAACTCTCTGGCATCATGACGAGTGAATGTCGCAGTGATCTTGCTTTTTATGACAGGACAGCAGTTCTCTTGTACATTCAGTACAGTTTGCTTCTTCTCCGACCATATTCTAAACTTCATCAAATCTTGTATACATATATGGCCTTTTACATTTTTTGAATTATGGCATTTTCCATCAAATCAGTAGAATTTTGGTGTTCATATGCAAAATTCACTATTTTTAATAGGGATTTTTCCATATAACACCTCTGAATTGTTATTGTTGAATAAAAATAACATTTATTATCTTTTTTTGGTTTGTGAATAGAACTCCTTTAGATAATATTCTGTTTAAGGAAAATAAATATTCCTCGAATATTCTGTCCCCATGAAACTGCTCAAATTTCAGTGATAAATTTGCCCATGCAATTATAGCTATAATTTTTTAAAAATTATTTTAAATTTTGGTGAATGAAAAATCGTAATTTCTTAAATTGACCCGATCGGCTGTTGCTCGCTGTCATCTGCATCCCCCGCTCAGGCCCATTGGTCCTCGCTTGTCCTGCTTTTGATGTTCAGCATTTGCCTCCACCACTTTTTCTTTTCGTTCTTCTTCCTCTTCTTCTCTCTTTTTCCCCCATTGAATTTAGCCTTTTTCTTTCTCCTTCGCCTTCGGCCGCTAGTTTTCAGATTCTTCTCCTCCTGCTCAATCCTTTTTATGTTATTCTCTTCTTCCTTCCCGCTGCTTGTGAACCGAAATTAATTTTTTTAAAATAAATTTAAAGTATTAAAAAAAATATAAAAAAAAAGGAAAATTCGTCAAAAATCTAAGCAGTTATTAAGATATGGAATATTCATGAAATATCCTCTCTGTTTCGTGAAATTTTTGTTAAGGAAGATTTTCATCAATAAAAATGGATAATGGAGAGTGTTTATACGCAATAACAATAACGCAAAGGGAATTATTTGAAATAAGAACGAAATATAGAAGTTACGTGGAGATGAGCGAAGAGCAGATGCAAGTGCAAAACTAATAATTTATTTGACAATTAGAGATAAGATTAACATAATTAATCAAAATGCAAGTACAATCACGCAGGTCGAGCTGGTTCCGATGACGCAGTTGTAGTATTATTAGAACTAATTACCTAATCAACAACAAAGGGCATCGCGCTTAACAAAATCCTCGAGCAACTCTCACATCACCTTTTGGAGCGAAAAAGAAAGCGCTTACGTCACACAGATTTAATTTTCAGGAAAAAGTTAATCGGCCTTTTCTAAGTAATAAAAAATGGTCAGAAAAACGAGTGATTCTGAACAAGACGGAAACAACCAGCGATTCATTGCATTTCAATAACAGGGAAATTGAAGATGCCGTCGGAAGGTGCAATACTTTTCAATTATACCCTCTGCCAATTGATAATATCAAGAAAGTAAAAAGGTTAGCTATGATTACCCTGAAAAGCCCAAATAGCCAACAGCAACTGTTTAAATCAATTATCATTTTTTTTAAAAAAAAAATTAAATATTAAAAATATGCAATTCTAATATTATTTATTTTTTTTAACTTTAAAAATATGTCTAATTAATTTATTAATTTGATATTTATATTTATTTTAAAATTAAATATAAAAATTATTAAAAAATAAGGGTAATATCATCTATTAAAAATTGGATGATGATATCTCCAATTTCAAATCTAATCAAACAACGAAATTTCAAAAATTGACAGAATTCGTTGATTTCTATTCACATTCCAAATAATCGAATTTATAAAATTGGCTGAATTGATAATTTTTTTCTTTATTATAAAAATATATTTAAATATCGAAATCATCAATTCGACAAATTCTTTCAATTTCTCGTAATTAATCGAATTGATAATTCCCTCTATTCCAGATTCGGAATTATCCAAACAACCCTAAACAGCTGATCTCTGGCCAAATGAAATCGCTCGCCTGCCACAGAAACGAGTATTTGCAGAGCGACTTCATGTAGAGCTCAAAAGAGACATCCGAGAAATCCATTTTCACGTTAATTCTGACATTTTTTTATATCCTCTCGATATGAGTCGCGGCGAGAATATAGTCTAAAACCGAACCAAATGCTCGGAAAATACTACTGTTGCGAATACTAATCGGGCTGGCCCGGCCCAGGCCCATTGAAAGCACGCCCGTCGGCCGGTGGGGTCGTGGTCGCCACGCTTACATAATCCCCACCCCCCGCCCCTCCCCGCGCCAAACCCGCAAATCCCGTGAGACCTTTTCTTAGCTTCATCTACGCACACTTCTTCACTCTGGCTTTCTTCTCCTTCAACTCCAGATCACACACACTGCGTTTCGTCTCTGAATTCTTCCAAATTCTTCACCAAATGGCCAGCCCCAGGCTTTCCTTCTCGCGCGACATCCCCGAATCCGAACTTTTCGCCTGTGCCGACGGCATCCGTGAGCCCGAGTCCCCCGCCTCCGATTTCGACTTCAGCTCCGCCTTCGAGGTTTCCATGCAGGAGCCTTCATTATCATCCGCTGACGAGCTCTTCTCCGACGGCAAGATCCTCCCTCTCCCTATCAAGAACGCCCATCTGCCACCACCGCAACCGTCGCTAAAATCTACTTCGGCCGCAAACAGCCTCGGAACAGTCATGGATAAGAAAGAAGAAGAGGAAGATGAAGCCAGCGTTTGTAAAAGGACGACGGAGCGCAAGTTTTTCTGGGGGTTCAGTCGCAGCGGCAGCGTAGGTAGCAGCGATCACAAGCCAAAGCCAAGCACTCTCTGCCCGTTCCGGCGGAGCAAGTCTGCCGGATTCAGCTCAAGTACGAATCCGATATCAACCCCCAACACAAACACGAAAACAAACAGTAAGTTCAGCGGCAGCAAAAGCAGCAAAACCTACTACTACTCCGGAGTGAAGCGGTGGTCGCACGGCACTGGGGTGCGCATCAACCCCGTTTTGAACGTGCCCACCGCTTATCTGCCGCGAGTGGGCAGCACGGCGAGCTGCAGCAGCAGCAACAATAGTAGCAATAGTAACAGCAGCAGTAATTCAAGCATATTTGGCTATCTGCTGTGCAAGTGCAGCAGCAAGGGAATGGAGGTAAGGGAAGTAACGTGTTATCCATAAGGGAGATTGTGGGAGATGTTTGATTTGAGATGATTAGGAGAGAGGCAGGAGGGTTGTTCGCTTGTGATGATAAGGGGTCTGCTTTATGACTTTATTTTTTTTGGTATCTTTTTAGCTTTTTTTCTTGCTTTCGAACAGTGTTGTGGAGGATGAGTTGGTTAGCTGTGTGGAGGATGTTGAAGTAGTAGGGGACAGGAGGAATAGGGTCCCCCACCATTAATGGCAGCTTGGTTTCCTATTTGGAATGTCTGTGGAGACTTGGAAGCTGGTGAGATAAAGATAGATAGATAGAGAGAGAGAGAGAGAGAGAGAGAGAGAGAGAGAGAGAGAGATCTCAATTTTTTGGTTTTTTCGTTTCCTATTTCAATCTTGGTTGGATTCAACATGGGCTTGTTGGTTTGTTGTGTGGTTAGGAATCCATTAATGTACTTGGTTGGCTGTTTTTTGTTTTTCACTATTGAGTTCTGTCACTTGTGAATAGATTTGGCTTCAAGCTTGAGAAAATTACTGCTCAAGTTTTCTCATGTTGCTCTCGTCTCTGCTTGCGTCCATAAGCTTGCGTATTTGCTCAGAATTGTGTATTTATGTTGGTTAATTGCATTAACAACACTTATTCAAAGTTAAACTTTGAATAATTACTGAAAATGCGGTAGATTGGTTAAAATCTTAGTGGAACGCTAATCTAATGGTTTAATGTCAGTTTGAAGTTGTTAGAACTTGGTATTATTTCACTTATCCAACTACTTCATAATAATTATCTTAGATTCAGATTCTAGAAAATGCAGTTTTCTTGTCACTTTCAAGTGGAATAATAAACTGAGCCTTATAGGCCGCGGCCAAGGCTAAATCTCTCCACCTGGCACCTAATTCTTGAGCTAAACTTGTAATTCTAATATTCCATTCTCAAAATTAAATTAAAGTTATGAGATCATAAAAAAGACCATTTTCCTTCTCCAAAAATCGACAATAACTTGACCAAGATCATCTCTTCTGAAATCCAATATACTTATTTTCCCTCGACAGTGTTTGATCCAATATTCTTGCGTTTGAAGTACCGTTCCTTGTCCTGGATGCCGATGGTACTATGAACACAGTCACGAGCGACACATTGCAGCACAGTCACAGCGTCGGCCTCGGACAGATGCATACCGTTTGATTTCTAATATTCTACGTCTAAATGAATTGAATTTTCACAAGAAATTAACTGTGTCGCGACCAGAAAATCTTTCTAAAAAATATTTATAACAAATAAGGTACAATAAAAGCAATTCCAAATTTCAATAAAAGGTGATGATGCTCAACCAAGCAATGAATTGTCTAATGCTAAGGTTTAAAAATGAATTGGACACGTATAGCACAGAGACAAGTGGGTCTACCATACTATATCTAAGACTGGGCTAATTGTTTAATAAATGCCACAAACAATTCCCCGGCCCATGACAACGGAAAATACAACCAATTAACAATCCCAAGTTGTTTCTGTAGAAGAAAAAGTCAAGTACTAGTCAATTCTGTCAGATGTAAACCAGATATATACAACTTGGTACTAGAATAGTTTGCATATGTCCATACTTTTAAAAGATTCAAAAATAGTGACCTGAAACTCTCAAGAGAGAAGTTGATCCGGATCATTTTCACGCCAGATAAGTACCAACCTTTTCCATCTGTTCCTGTCAAAGAAGCAATAGAATCATCGCCATTCTGCATATAATTCAAAATCATTGCTCCATAAAACAACATAGACAATATAAAGCAGACCCACTACTATTCAATATCTACAGAGCACAATGAATGGTACTATGTTAGGTACAAATCCACTAAATGTTCTGGAACGATTTAGGAAGCAGAAACTCAATGACATCTCACAATCCTCAAGAAGAATGAAATCCACACGCCCCAACCTTCCATTGAATCACAGTTTCTTACAGAGAACAAGTTTCAGTGAACCAATTCCTTTATACTACAGAGCCACTGGAAGATATAGAATCCAAGATTTCCAGGACCAAGAACTTAGTAGCTGCTTTCTTGGAGTAGAACATGGTAATTGGCCTTCAAGGTCGGCTCAGTACTATCCAATCTAACCCTTGACTTTAAATTTTCCACAAAAAGAAATAAAAAAAACTGTCAACTGAAGCTTTATAAATACCAAAAACATCTTATTCAATAAAGCCAAAAGCAGGGATTTTGTACATTACCGGTGAAATTAGTTATGTTATGTGTACCAATTAATGCATTTGCATGGTGCATAACTCAAAATCAAACAACCATGGAGGAGAACAGAAAGACAAGATGTCAGGAAAGAACAAAATTGCAAACATAAGACAATGAGACAGATGTCCATCTGAAATAAATTATGTAGATCTTCAATGTGATACAAACAAAAAAATAGGAGCATTAAGAATAACACGTTTACAAAAGTGACAAAAATATATACTCCAAGAAAATAACACACTTTGGAAGTTACCATCATTTAAGAATAACGTGTCTAAAGCCTCCATCTTATCATAGTTGAAGATGTATAAATGCCATATTGTTCAAATGTAAAATAACATGAAGCACTTTCACAGAGAGATTATAAGCTACACGGGGGCATCATTAAAAAAATGACCAGTTGAAATGGAGGTCAGTTCCTTCAGTCAATATAATGTCTTTGTTTTCAGCAAGCACCACTCATTGTAAGTGAATGAACAATGAATGAACAATCTCATGTTCCATACTTTTCATTTCATTTTAATCAACAATAAGTCTCCTTGAAGTCAACCAGAGTAAAAATAAAAACCTGAGGAGACATACTCATTTGGTTCACTGTCACTCCTTTTTAAATGATAATACAGCAACCAATGAAGTATAATGCCCAAAAAACAGATAATCAAAGGGAAGAAATTGTTAATTGTAAATAATTATGCTCTTTTATACCAAAAAAAAAATAAAATCATCATAAATCCAGAACTGTTCAGAGACCTTCACTGAATTTCAAAAAATATTAACCGGATCACAGACCTGAAGCAAACGAGCAGATCAGCTCAATCATTTCAAGACTTCCCTCCATTTCTGAAGAGACACAAGAAAGATCTACATCATCACAAATTTTGCACGAAAACCATTACTGGCATATGCAAAAATCAACAGTCATTCAGTCAGACAAATCGACACTCATGCGTCAGAACGAACGACATATAAAGGAGAAAAGTACTGGTAATCTGTGAGATAAAAAAGTAAGAAAATGGGAAGAATAAAAAGAAGAAGAAGAAGAAGAAGAATAGATCAAGGTGCATATTTTTTGAGTTCCTGTTATTCAAAACTTTTGGATTTACAGATAAATAGAACGTGCTGCAACACATTACTGACCCATGTTACAATATTACAGCAGTCAGCATCCCACAGCTAATCTTCTGCCCAAAGAATCAACTTCTTCACCAAGCCCTCTTTTGCTTCTGTAAGGAGATAAAATTTATCAAAATCCTCATCTCGAATCAGAAAAGCAAAACCCCGATACAAGCATAAACCGAAAAACAGAAAAAAAGAAAAAAAGAGTTCTCAAAGTTGATCACCTCACTCACTAATCTTGTATATGTCCGGCTTCACTTCCGGCAACCATAACCCAGGGAAGAGACTCTGTGAAGAAATCATGAAAATCAGCCGCAATTCAGAGAAAACGAAATAAAAGAAGATCATATCTCCAGAGAACGAAGGGTCACAAGAGATGGATACATCGAGCTGCCGCTGGATGATGCGAGGCCGCTTCTTGGGCCGTCGAGGAGGCTTCGTTCCCTTGAACAGCTGATCTCTGGCCAAATGAAATCGCTCGCCTGCCACAGAAACGAGTATTTGCAGAGCGACTTCATGTAGAGCTCAAAAGAGACATCCGAGAAATCCATTTTCACGTTAATTCTGACATTTTTTTATATCCTCTCGATATGAGTCGCGGCGAGAATATAGTCTAAAACCGAACCAAATGCTCGGAAAATACTACTGTTGCGAATACTAATCGGGCTGGCCCGGCCCAGGCCCATTGAAAGCACGCCCGTCGGCCGGTGGGGTCGTGGTCGCCACGCTTACATAATCCCCACCCCCCGCCCCTCCCCGCGCCAAACCCGCAAATCCCGTGAGACCTTTTCTTAGCTTCATCTACGCACACTTCTTCACTCTGGCTTTCTTCTCCTTCAACTCCAGATCACACACACTGCGTTTCGTCTCTGAATTCTTCCAAATTCTTCACCAAATGGCCAGCCCCAGGCTTTCCTTCTCGCGCGACATCCCCGAATCCGAACTTTTCGCCTGTGCCGACGGCATCCGTGAGCCCGAGTCCCCCGCCTCCGATTTCGACTTCAGCTCCGCCTTCGAGGTTTCCATGCAGGAGCCTTCATTATCATCCGCTGACGAGCTCTTCTCCGACGGCAAGATCCTCCCTCTCCCTATCAAGAACGCCCATCTGCCACCACCGCAACCGTCGCTAAAATCTACTTCGGCCGCAAACAGCCTCGGAACAGTCATGGATAAGAAAGAAGAAGAGGAAGATGAAGCCAGCGTTTGTAAAAGGACGACGGAGCGCAAGTTTTTCTGGGGGTTCAGTCGCAGCGGCAGCGTAGGTAGCAGCGATCACAAGCCAAAGCCAAGCACTCTCTGCCCGTTCCGGCGGAGCAAGTCTGCCGGATTCAGCTCAAGTACGAATCCGATATCAACCCCCAACACAAACACGAAAACAAACAGTAAGTTCAGCGGCAGCAAAAGCAGCAAAACCTACTACTACTCCGGAGTGAAGCGGTGGTCGCACGGCACTGGGGTGCGCATCAACCCCGTTTTGAACGTGCCCACCGCTTATCTGCCGCGAGTGGGCAGCACGACGAGCTGCAGCAGCAGCAACAGTAGTAGCAATAGTAACAGCAGCAGTAATTCAAGCATATTTGGCTATCTGCTGTGCAAGTGCAGCAGCAAGGGAATGGAGGTAAGGGAAGTAACGTGTTATCCATAAGGGAGATTGTGGGAGATGTTTGATTTGAGATGATTAGGAGAGAGGCAGGAGGGTTGTTCGCTTGTGATGATAAGGGGTCTGCTTTATGACTTTATTTTTTTTGGTATCTTTTTAGCTTTTTTTCTTGCTTTCGAACAGTGTTGTGGAGGATGAGTTGGTTAGCTGTGTGGAGGATGTTGAAGTAGTAGGGGACAGGAGGAATAGGGTCCCCCACCATTAATGGCAGCTTGGTTTCCTATTTGGAATGTCTGTGGAGACTTGGAAGCTGGTGAGATAAAGATAGATAGATAGAGAGAGAGAGAGAGAGAGAGAGAGAGAGAGAGAGAGAGAGATCTCAATTTTTTGGTTTTTTCGTTTCCTATTTCAATCTTGGTTGGATTCAACATGGGCTTGTTGGTTTGTTGTGTGGTTAGGAATCCATTAATGTACTTGGTTGGCTGTTTTTTGTTTTTCACTATTGAGTTCTGTCACTTGTGAATAGATTTGGCTTCAAGCTTGAGAAAATTACTGCTCAAGTTTTCTCATGTTGCTCTCGTCTCTGCTTGCGTCCATAAGCTTGCGTATTTGCTCAGAATTGTGTATTTATGTTGGTTAATTGCATTAACAACACTTATTCAAAGTTAAACTTTGAATAATTACTGAAAATGCGGTAGATTGGTTAAAATCTTAGTGGAACGCTAATCTAATGGTTTAATGTCAGTTTGAAGTTGTTAGAACTTGGTATTATTTCACTTATCCAACTACTTCATAATAATTATCTTAGATTCAGATTCTAGAAAATGCAGTTTTCTTGTCACTTTCAAGTGGAATAATAAACTGAGCCTTATAGGCCGCGGCCAAGGCTAAATCTCTCCACCTGGCACCTAATTCTTGAGCTAAACTTGTAATTCTAATATTCCATTCTCAAAATTAAATTAAAGTTATGAGATCATAAAAAAGACCATTTTCCTTCTCCAAAAATCGACAATAACTTGACCAAGATCATCTCTTCTGAAATCCAATATACTTATTTTCCCTCGACAGTGTTTGATCCAATATTCTTGCGTTTGAAGTACCGTTCCTTGTCCTGGATGCCGATGGTACTATGAACACAGTCACGAGCGACACATTGCAGCACAGTCACAGCGTCGGCCTCGGACAGATGCATACCGTTTGATTTCTAATATTCTACGTCTAAATGAATTGAATTTTCACAAGAAATTAACTGTGTCGCGACCAGAAAATCTTTCTAAAAAATATTTATAACAAATAAGGTACAATAAAAGCAATTCCAAATTTCAATAAAAGGTGATGATGCTCAACCAAGCAATGAATTGTCTAATGCTAAGGTTTAAAAATGAATTGGACACGTATAGCACAGAGACAAGTGGGTCTACCATACTATATCTAAGACTGGGCTAATTGTTTAATAAATGCCACAAACAATTCCCCGGCCCATGACAACGGAAAATACAACCAATTAACAATCCCAAGTTGTTTCTGTAGAAGAAAAAGTCAAGTACTAGTCAATTCTGTCAGATGTAAACCAGATATATACAACTTGGTACTAGAATAGTTTGCATATGTCCATACTTTTAAAAGATTCAAAAATAGTGACCTGAAACTCTCAAGAGAGAAGTTGATCCGGATCATTTTCACGCCAGATAAGTACCAACCTTTTCCATCTGTTCCTGTCAAAGAAGCAATAGAATCATCGCCATTCTGCATATAATTCAAAATCATTGCTCCATAAAACAACATAGACAATATAAAGCAGACCCACTACTATTCAATATCTACAGAGCACAATGAATGGTACTATGTTAGGTACAAATCCACTAAATGTTCTGGAACGATTTAGGAAGCAGAAACTCAATGACATCTCACAATCCTCAAGAAGAATGAAATCCACACGCCCCAACCTTCCATTGAATCACAGTTTCTTACAGAGAACAAGTTTCAGTGAACCAATTCCTTTATACTACAGAGCCACTGGAAGATATAGAATCCAAGATTTCCAGGACCAAGAACTTAGTAGCTGCTTTCTTGGAGTAGAACATGGTAATTGGCCTTCAAGGTCGGCTCAGTACTATCCAATCTAACCCTTGACTTTAAATTTTCCACAAAAAGAAATAAAAAAAACTGTCAACTGAAGCTTTATAAATACCAAAAACATCTTATTCAATAAAGCCAAAAGCAGGGATTTTGTACATTACCGGTGAAATTAGTTATGTTATGTGTACCAATTAATGCATTTGCATGGTGCATAACTCAAAATCAAACAACCATGGAGGAGAACAGAAAGACAAGATGTCAGGAAAGAACAAAATTGCAAACATAAGACAATGAGACAGATGTCCATCTGAAATAAATTATGTAGATCTTCAATGTGATACAAACAAAAAAATAGGAGCATTAAGAATAACACGTTTACAAAAGTGACAAAAATATATACTCCAAGAAAATAACACACTTTGGAAGTTACCATCATTTAAGAATAACGTGTCTAAAGCCTCCATCTTATCATAGTTGAAGATGTATAAATGCCATATTGTTCAAATGTAAAATAACATGAAGCACTTTCACAGAGAGATTATAAGCTACACGGGGGCATCATTAAAAAAATGACCAGTTGAAATGGAGGTCAGTTCCTTCAGTCAATATAATGTCTTTGTTTTCAGCAAGCACCACTCATTGTAAGTGAATGAACAATGAATGAACAATCTCATGTTCCATACTTTTCATTTCATTTTAATCAACAATAAGTCTCCTTGAAGTCAACCAGAGTAAAAATAAAAACCTGAGGAGACATACTCATTTGGTTCACTGTCACTCCTTTTTAAATGATAATACAGCAACCAATGAAGTATAATGCCCAAAAAACAGATAATCAAAGGGAAGAAATTGTTAATTGTAAATAATTATGCTCTTTTATACCAAAAAAAAAATAAAATCATCATAAATCCAGAACTGTTCAGAGACCTTCACTGAATTTCAAAAAATATTAACCGGATCACAGACCTGAAGCAAACGAGCAGATCAGCTCAATCATTTCAAGACTTCCCTCCATTTCTGAAGAGACACAAGAAAGATCTACATCATCACAAATTTTGCACGAAAACCATTACTGGCATATGCAAAAATCAACAGTCATTCAGTCAGACAAATCGACACTCATGCGTCAGAACGAACGACATATAAAGGAGAAAAGTACTGGTAATCTGTGAGATAAAAAAGTAAGAAAATGGGAAGAATAAAAAGAAGAAGAAGAAGAAGAAGAATAGATCAAGGTGCATATTTTTTGAGTTCCTGTTATTCAAAACTTTTGGATTTACAGATAAATAGAACGTGCTGCAACACATTACTGACCCATGTTACAATATTACAGCAGTCAGCATCCCACAGCTAATCTTCTGCCCAAAGAATCAACTTCTTCACCAAGCCCTCTTTTGCTTCTGTAAGGAGATAAAATTTATCAAAATCCTCATCTCGAATCAGAAAAGCAAAACCCCGATACAAGCATAAACCGAAAAACAGAAAAAAAGAAAAAAAGAGTTCTCAAAGTTGATCACCTCACTCACTAATCTTGTATATGTCCGGCTTCACTTCCGGCAACCATAACCCAGGGAAGAGACTCTGTGAAGAAATCATGAAAATCAGCCGCAATTCAGAGAAAACGAAATAAAAGAAGATCATATCTCCAGAGAACGAAGGGTCACAAGAGATGGATACATCGAGCTGCCGCTGGATGATGCGAGGCCGCTTCTTGGGCCGTCGAGGAGGCTTCGTTCCCTTGAAAGCGTAGAAATCCTCCTCGATCTCCTCGAGAGAGAGTTGCACCGAAAACTTTCGTCTCTCCCCGCCTTCTTTATCGACGGAATCCGATCTCAATCTGAAGGTCCTCCCGCCATTGGCCCCCTTTTCCATCGGAGCCGGAGACGGCACCGGAGACGGCACCGGCGACGCCGACCCGGGGTTCTTCATCCTCGCGCGGCCACCGGCCCCAGTGCCCTCCATCGGTGCGTTGCAGGCGGCGAGTCGTGTGCGGAGATTCCAGGGTCTCGCCGGGGGGGATGAGGCCTCCTCCTCGGCCGTAGAGGCGGCGGCGGCGCTAGGCTTGGGATCGGAGGACAGAGGAGTGGCGGAACCGGCGGGGAGTTTGGAGCATCTGTATATGCGAGTGGAGCCCCAGCTTCGGGTGGGGAACGAGAAGTTATGGAGCCGGGACTTGGACCCCTGGGGCAGAGGGAGGGGCCGGGGGAGGTGGATGATTGCGGTGGTTATCGGGGAGAGCTCAGCGTAGTCTTCTACTCTGGAGATAGAGAGCATCGTTACGGCGGCGGCAATGAGCGGATCGCGGCAGCGAGACGGAGGTAAACAGCGCGGTGCCGCGGCTCGGGACGAGGTAGGGAGAGATATAAGAGGGAAGGGGAGAGGTGGGGGCGTTTTAACGAGCGATATTAACATTCTGCCCCTTCCAGATTAGTTATTCCCACACATACAGGTGGCACAATTGTATTAGCTACTTACAGAGTTGGGCTAGCCACGTAGATCATGTTACCTTAGATTATATCTAGGAAGAGCGGGTATTAACTCCGTTTAAACGTTGGTGTGCGTCTCTCTTTGGCGATTACAGAGCGCGGTGATTCGGTGCCCCGGGAATTGCAGCAAACTTCTGTACATGATATCCACGTTTCATATTTGTTTGGTCTTTTGCAGGCCGCTCGCGAATTAAGTGGGGCCCAGTGCACCAGGTTTCTCTGTTTGCGCGTTCTGGTTTCTGGGCGCACGGTCTTCAGCCATGTAGGTCATCGGCCGCACCTACTAGGTTTTTAAGTTTCAGTTCAAATATTTCGGTTTGATGGAACTGTAGCAGTTCGATTTCAAAGTTCATAAATTTTTTCATTTAATTATATATACTATTTTTATTTTAAAACAATAGTTTGGGTGAGATAGTTAATGGTTCCAAATTTTTCGCATTTGATTTGGGCGATGCAAGTTTTTTTTTCAATATTTTATATTTTTTAACTAAAAAGTTTATATATTTAATATTTTTAAAAAATATATTTAATTTTTGATTTTTAAAATTTTTTTATAGTATTTAAAAAATTAAGATTAAATTATGGTAACAAAATTAAAAAATAAATTGACTCAAACAAAAATTATTCGATTTTCATCAAAAAGAAGAGAAACATATTGATTTGGGTTTCAAAATTAAAACTTAAAATCTTATTTACTAGAACAAGAGGGAGTTGAGCTTCGTCTTCTCATCGTAGCAGAACTTAGGCACAACCGAAAGCTCGTGGAGCTGCAGCAGAAGCTCTTAGGCCTTTGGATTTCATACTGCGAAAATTGGAACAAGGAAACTCTAAAAGCCAAAACTTCAGAAAACGACCAACTCTTCCGTTGTTGGAATAGATGGCAGGCTCCAAACCCTAGCTAACGTTGATGCTAGCAGTGTTCTTGACTATGAACTACATTTCAAACGGAGGCAAAGAGTTCTAGACTTTGTTCAATTTTTTTTCTTCCTATTGAAGTTCAAAAATTATTTATAATTACGTACAATTAGAAACAAATTTCTTAAGATTATATATATCTCTTCAAATCATCATTTATGCTACTGCCCTAACAGGAAATGGGAATCACTGTTGCAGGAAGAAAGTACATTACGAAGTTGAAAGGAAATTTCTCCGATTTTAACAACATCATAGCGAACTCATTACCACGTACACTGCAACACAAAAGAAAAAGATAAATTCACTTAAATTTCTGTAAATTTTATTGTCATTTCTGATCCTCTAGCCCTTTTGATTTGAAATTAGAAACAGTATTAACTTATTTCAAAATTATTTTTTTTATAAATATAATATTACTTATTTTACATTATTATTAAATTAAATTATTATAAAAAATTAAATAATTTATTAATCGTAGTTCTAATCCCTAACCAACCAAATGATATCCTAATATATTTGACCTTCAAGATGGAAGGCTTCCGCCTTCGATCCCAGCATCATCGTAGTCATCTCCTGCCACTTCTCTCTCAAGAGTTCACGCGAATCCATCTGCAGAACAAGAGAGAGAGAACGGAGACCGAAAGAGATGAGCCGAGTTAATTGCAGCTTTTAGCCGGAGTCCAAGGGCAAAGCCGCAACAACATCCGCCGCACAGTTGCCTCGAGATCTCAAGCCATCGGACGGCTATGATGATCACAAAGAAGTTCTGCTCACATGCGGGGCACGGGAGAAGCAACAGTACTATTCAAACGAAGGAGAGGGAAAAGAAAAGCGAACCTGATTGCAGCGAGCAAGCGAGCCAGGTCGCGTTCGCAAACATGCCCGCCCCCAACGCCCTCTATATAAAACCATCCACGCGCGTGTTGCGCAAAGCCCACGTAACCTAAAGCCGCAACCCCTCTTGGAATCCACCGCCCTCGTTCCACTCACCGCGGTCACCCCACCCCTCCCTCCCCTCTCTTCCCAACGAACGCATCGGGGTCCCGTCACCTTCCTCGCCCCCGATCCCATGGTCATCTCCGCCGACCGGCCCTCGCGGCGGCGGCGGCCGCCGCCTCACCCGCGCCATTCCCAACTCCTCCACAACTTCTCCTTCCCGACCTTGAAGACATGGGGCGCCCAGCGCCTCCTCCGCTGTGCCAACGTCAACGGCAAGAGCGAGACGATCGCCTCCGGCCGCAGAGTCCCCGGCGGTGACAGCATGTCCCGGATCGGGTCGCCGGACGACGATGTGGACGGGGATCAGGACCTGGAGGAAGTGCGGGAGAAGCTGATGGCCCATCTCCGCGAGGCAGCGGACCGGATGGAGCTCCCGGTGGGTCCAGCGGCCGGGGAGCGCGAGGGTGAGCCCGAGGCGGCCCGCCCGTGGAGCCTCCGTCCCAGGAGGTCGGCCTCTAGGGTTTCGTTCGCGACGGAGGGGGATCTGAGCCCCTCGCCGCAGGCGAGGCCCGCGAGGCTGCGGGGGCGGTTCTCCGTGACCCTGTCGAAGGAGGAGATCGCGGAGGACATCTACGCCGTGACCGGATCGCTCCCCCGCCGCCGGCCGCGCAAGCGGGCTCGTGCCGTACAGAAACAGCTCGATGTGCGACAATAACCCCTCTTTTTTCTTTTTCATTTCTTCAACTCTTTTTTTTCTCTTTCTATATATCTTCTCATACTCTTGTTTATTTTTTGGAAATTTTCTTGCCAGACTCTATTTCCCGGCGGATGGCTATCGGAGATCACGGCGGACTCGTACAAGGTTCGGGAATAATTCGGGTTATTTCTTCTTCATTTGGAGCTATTTTGGTGCTGGGAATCGATCAACGTTGGTGGTCTATTGAAGGGACATTCAAATTGGAACCATGAGAATCCTATGTATGATTTCCATGCAAGTTTCCCTCTTCTAATTTTTTTTTTTTTTTTTTTTTTTTGTTTTTTTGAATGGATATGCTTTGTAGTTGTACCTGTGTTTTATAGAGTGGATATTGTAGAACTGATCTCTGATTAAAATTACATCAGGATTTTTAATTATTAGGCGAAAAGTAGATGATGTAGAACAGACAGTCGTGTTTTTATTAGAGGATCGGATTCAGGTAGAGGACAACGATTGACTTGGTCCACACGTGGTCACGAACCGCTAATTTGTGACCCAATTTGAGAATAACCGAGCTAGGTCTGACCGGAGCTGGCTCAAGCTCAAGCCTGTTGTGCGCCAATTGGCAATTGAAATTTTTTTGGCTTCCCAAGCTTGATTTACTTAATTGAGAGGGAAATATGTGTAAAATTTCTCCTTCCTCTTGTTTATGAAGACGACCGATCAGCTAGGATTGGGATGCGAGAAATGCGCTGTGAGGTGAAGACAAAAACAAAACGAGCCGAGGTTTCCCTTCTGTTACCCACACGAAGAGCACGTGATCATGGCCGTGTGTAGCATGCTGGTAGTGGTAGGCGTTGTGTCCAGCACCAGGTCACCATCCAAACAAACAATGAGCGGCGGGAGAGAGAGAGAGAATCTGAGAAAAGGCGGTGCTCTCCCGCTGGCTCGGCCGCCCGTTTGCTCGCACGAACTCCACCGCGATTCCCTTCAAATCCTACGCCTTACTCTGTCTGCAAGGGTTAGGCTCGACGAGGTGCGGCGGAGCTGGAGCGGGAGACGGATGAGGAAGCGACGACGCGGGATCTGAGATGGAAGGGGATCGGCAGCGAGTTTCCACCGGCGCGGCGGAGGTTTTCTTTTTCGCGGGACCGGGTAGCTGGTAGGTGTGTGTCGGAGATCGCTGTGAAAGTGTACGAGACTGCAAGTTCAGTGGTCGAAGAGGGGGTATGCTCACCGTGGGTAAACATGACTCCCTACTTTCAAATCTCGTCTTCATTTTTTTCAAAATTATTGGGGAAAAAAAAAAACAAACGCAAGGCTCAACGAGAAATGAGAAGGCGATGTAGCGGGGTTGACCATCCTTGAAGACACGATCCGAGTCAATAAAGATGATTTAAAAAAGGCACACTTCTGGGGACCCGATTGCTGCCGCATATGGGGAATTTGGCGGTACTGGTCGCGTCAGGTTTTTCAGGTCTGGTGATGCTCGATAGGGCCGAATCGTTTTCGTTTCAACCGAACCCAAGACAACCTCGTGTTCGGCTTTAGTCCAGTCATTCACCACTTACCATCTATCATTACCAACAATAGTCGTCCATTCAAAGCGGAAACATTACGATTAGCATAACAAACATAAAACGTGCTCAACGTGTTTGGTGTTTCCTAACTTAAATGAAACGCGTGTAGTTTTTTCCTCGGACGCAAGTGAGACCGTGGGAGTTGTAAACCTTCTTTTTTTTTTTTTTTTTGAAATTAACTAAAAAATTAGTGTCCTATAATTCAAGAAATCATAATATCAAAATTTTGCATGTGTGGCTTAAACGGGCACGTCCAGCTGGCACAGTTACCACCGGGTGGCGGAAAAGGTCACCGGCCGGTGTTCCAACTCCATCAATCATCACCGTTCAATTCAGCACGCTCCTTAATTGGCCGGGCCGACAATTAGCCCAATTCCGCACACCGGTCATTTATTTTACGGAACAATTTGCCATCGGACCACTAATTTACATTAATATTGTCATTAAAGGTGGGCATTTGATCAAGAGAACCCCAACGTTTTTTTACCGTACGAAGAAGAGTACAGTGTAGTTGTCAGCAATCGAATTTTTTCGATTTACCGAAAGAAGAAAAATCCTGTAGCACTGGCAATTTAATAGAGTATTGACAACCTAGCAATCACGTGAACAAGGGTCCATTTTTGCTCCATTAATTTCTCTATTTTGTACATTTACTTGTCGCCGGTCCTGGAGTGAACTGAGACTAGAGTCTTAATTGAAGATGGATTAGCTCGTCGGTTCTAATTCGCCAACAAAACGAAGAACCACTGTTGGTTTTGGAGCTTTTTAGGAAAAAATTATTTCGTCATAGGAAAGCTTTAAGGGATATAAATGTAATTAACCGCAAAACCCAATCAGCTCATTATTTATCATTCGGATAAAACTCCAATTAGCCCATTTGGAGCCCATAATGACACAGTGAATCAGGGCCTTCGTACTCTTCCCCTTCGACGCAGCCTCGCCACCTTTGCCTTCTCCTCGATTTCTTCAAACCTTAACGCCTTCTCTTCTCGTCCTGCCCCTTCTTCTCAGCAATGCAATTCCCTCCGGGGTATCCCAGAGACTGCAAGAGGCCCGCGCCGCCGCCGGAGGCCGCCTCAGCCTTACCTTCGTCCGGCAACCTTGGTCGAGCGTCGATCTTCAGTCTGCCGCCAAGATGTACCGTGACCAACCTGTTTAGGGGTTTCCGAATTTTTTTTTGTCTAGGGGTATTTTCGCACTTGCATTAATTACTTGGGAGGATGCTTGATGTTCCCCAGGTGCTTGAATCTTGGTTTTTCATTGACATACTCTGAAAATTTGGGGATTATGTTCGTGAAATTACTTCTTTTGTATATGTGGATGTTTGACATAAATTTTGATCGGATAATCAAGTTGATTTTGCAGTTTGTTTCATGATTTTATTCTATAAACGACCGAATTTGTTGATTTGGCTCAGAATTGAGCAAATGACTAAAATTTGCTGAAAAGAAACTTCTATCCACTCCGTCTTCTTCCTCAAGGCACCTTTTTCTGGGTCAAATTTGATTGTAGTTTAACGTTCGTTTGAAACCGAGCAGAAGCTCAGCCATGATATTTTCTGGATGTGCAAAATATAGCTCCAATTGCATGACATATAGAAAAGCTAAAACCTCAAGAATTTGGAAACTAAAAGATCAGATACCCTAAATTTTGTACTTCTGTTTTTGTTCTGTTTTAATGTGGTGGTCTTGTTTATTGCACAAATTGTCTTGGGAAATAGGTTCCACTAAATTATGTTTGTCTGATTAATAGAGGAATTGGGCAACACCTCACTTAAGGTTTGACAGCCAAAGTTCATTTATCAAGTGTCTGATTCAAATCTGGCTGGCTTTCTTCCTAGATGGAGATTTCAGTTTGCTTTTCTCATCTATCTTGACGTGCATATGCCCGCATAAACTTAATATCACAAGAAGCAGCATACTGAGTTTATGGCTTCTTTTGTTTGTTGTTCACGGTTATTCCTTCAAACAAGGATTTCAAACTAAATGAAGCTCAAGAAGGCGCCTTATAATTATGTCACAGACTATACAAAATAACAGTATAGTCTGTGACATAATTATATAAACATTTGGTGAGAGAGCCACTAACAACCTTGTCACTTGTCTTGTCTGTTGTGCACTCTCAGCCCTTTGACCTTCAGTTTTGGCACGGGCGAAACCTTCACCTACAATAACTGGTTGATGCATTTGGTTTTGCTCATATACACAAAATCCATCTATACAAAACTTGCATACTAGCCAGAGGGGGAGCATTGTATACATGAGATTTGGATATGTGAAGTTCTGACTCCAAATGTTGGTAACCTTATCATTCTGCAGATTGTTGCTTGAATTGTTCATTCTTTCTTTGTTACTGAAGGATGTGCTTTGCAGGAAGCGCCAGGATAATACAAAATTGGCCAACAGCTCCTCTGGAGAAAAGAGCAATGGTATTAATACTGTACGCAGAAAACCTGAATTGGAACCTAATTAGTTGTGCTGTTGTAGTTTGACCACCTTACAATTGTTCCACAGGAAAGTCGGAAATTCCTAGATATTCAACTGCAGGTGGTTCTCAAGAGAATGTCCTTAGAACCTCGAAGAATGATGGACATGCCACAGATATTCAGAAAAAAAGCTCAGGAACTGCACATTTTTCGGCTAATGCCTGCCTGTGTGTATCAAAGTGCAAGTCTGCAGTGGAGTTGGCTTCATTAAAGAAGCCTGCATTGGAATCTGCAGCTGTATCCAAGGCTGGGGAAAAGAAGCATGTTGTGGTAGATCTATAGTAGGTTCTGCTGTTTGCAGTTGCATTCTCTTAATACACAAGTTTCTTGATGGATGGAATCACTTGTTACCAGGGAAGAGATCTCTTTCGTCCATGAATTTCATAGTAATATGGAATATATTACTGTTTTTGATGAAACATTCTTGTACAGAATTGCACATTTGCATGAATATGTTAGGGTATGCCAACCCACCATAAGTGGAGTGGTAAGGGATTTGCCCTCTAAAGGAAGGGCCAAGAGTTTGAACCCCACCACAGGTGGGTGAGGTTTTTATGTGCACTAAAGTTGTTTATCCATGTATCAAAAAATAAAGTTGGGGGAACACAATTCTTCTGTCTCAATTGAAATGTCCCTGCTTCCTCTCTATCTTGATTGAAATGTATCACATAATTTATTCTTTTTGCAGTTCAAGGAGCTGACTTTGGATGCATTTCTACAAAAGCTTGACATCAACTTTCAGGCAGAAGCGGTGATTAATTCACATCAACTGCATTGTAATTTTCTTCTGCAGTGTCTGATCTATGCTCAAAGCTAATTTATGGATCCTTCCTATTTGCAGGTAGACATGATTGCTCAGAAACTCATTACTGTTGACGACCTGAAATCCCTAGGTTTACCTGTGGTAACAATTACTTCCAACCTCAAACTTCTCGCATTTTCAATCAGTGCTTCTCGTCTCCATATTCATGTCATCTTCATTGACAGGGTCCAAGGAAGAAAATCCTGAGGGCCTTGCTTCTCTAAAAGTTCGCAAATAAGTTGCTTGGCTGCCTCTAGTACAGTGCAATAGAATGGTTGTTAACCTTCCACAGTTTTACTGGTATCTGATTGACTTTTTACTCAACAATTAAAACCGGCAGAAGTTCTGCATCAAACAGGCTGCTTGCTAATCAGAAAAGGTGTTTGCTTGAATTGGACAGATTCTCAAATCTATTTGTACGTAATTCTTCTAGGTTAAGATTCTTTGTTCTTTGTCTCTTCTAATTTGTATCACGTTGAACTGCTTAAAAGATGACGGTGAATTGCAGCATGACAGCTAGTTTTAGGACAAGATCAGTCTCCTCGAAGGACCTCAGCCCGTAACGTTGCAAGAAGTTAGGCCCCTCTTCCATCACATCCCATTCCGTCATCAGGTAATGAATTGGAAAATGACCGGAGAAATCTCTCTGAAGCTTATTTTTCTGTATATAATACATCTCTTATGTGTTGTGGAACACAAGCTTGTGTGGATCTGATTGGATTGGGGCTAGAACCCAAAGGCAACCTTTCTTTCTATAGAGGCAGAACAGTTGCTTTCAGGTTGAGCTCTGATGGGCCATTTGTTTTCAATCATGATTACAATTAGCTAGGATCAGCCACACGGTACAAGACAATCGTGGTCACGGGATGCTTCAGCAAAGGAAAACCCAGCCTTAAGATCAGCAATCTTAATGATCAGACGGACAATATCCTCATAGGACGATCCGCTCTCCTCCGGTGCCTTCTTTGCCATCAGCCTCTTTGCGCTCTCCTCAGCCCGCCACCTTCATCTCCACCGTTCATCACTCTTCTCACCCCCGCTGCGATCCGCTGCGGTCCGATCGTTTCCTTCCCCTTCTCCTTAAACCCCACTCCCTCGCCCCGACCTCCACGCCAACTCGCACCACATCGATGACAAACCTCTCGTTGTAAAACTGCTCCACAGGCAGCGGCCATGTGTCCATCGGCGCACCGCTGCTCACCGCTTCCAGCACTGAGTTCCTCACGCAGCGTGTCGAGAATCCTCCTACTGCCCCGTGGTTCAGTATCGCCATCTGAGGAGCCCAACCCATTGTAAGCATACCCCACTCCGCTGTAAACCCTCCCGGCATCCACTCCGACTACGTCTTCTCGTCCTCTTTGATTGCCCAAACAAACTGGTGGCCGGAATCCTCAAGCCCGAAGGCTATCTCTGGCTTTTGAGCCGCCGTGAGCCACGACCCGACGCAGAGGTATATGACTCAGTTCGGCTTCTCTCCCTCGAGCCAGGCCAAAAATTCTCCTTCGTGACTGTTGTTATCAGGGAAAGGGACGGGCCCGACATGCCATGCTTTTCTTTCAAATATTTGCTTGTGATGCTCATCGTACTCCGACTCGAGCTCGTAGAAGCTGTTCGCCACCATACCATGGCTGCTCGTCCCGTACTCCATCATCCGCCTCATGTCCTCACTGAGCTGGTTGGGCTCCCGGAGATGCTCAGGCAGCTGCGACCGCAGCATCTCCACCCTGTGAGGAATGCAGGGCAACATAATAGACTTCACTTCCTCAGGGACGATCGCTTCTTGCATCATGATCTCTGTGACACAGTGCGGGAAGAAGCCAGTCCCGTCAAATACCAGCCTCGGAATTCCGAGCTCCCGAGAAGTGTTGCCGGTCCAGGGGAGGAAGGCGTCGGAGACTAGACAAACAGGCTTATGCTCCTCAATAAGTAGCTTGATGGGCTTATCAAGAATGGCGAGGACCTTAACAAATCTGGCAATGGCCTCCATGGATGGGCGGGTGCCGAGTCTCTCCTATCCTTCTGGGAGGCTGGCCTTGGCCGAGGGGAAGCGGACAAGAAGGAGAGTGATGGGGTTGCCTTCGGAGGAGGCGCGGTCGATGGTGGAGCTGACGATGAAGGTGGAGCTCACTCCTCGCCGGGTAAAGAGCCTGGCCACGTTAGTCATGGGGATCAGGTGGCGGTAAGCCACGATAGGGAGGAAGAAGATGTTCACCTATTGGGCTCTGAAGATTGAAGAAGACATTGCTTCTGAGGTTGGATGAAGCTTCTCTCGCACGTATTTTAGTACGATGAAGCTGAGGTTCGGGGTCCCCGTTGAGCTGGACCGCAAATGGTTCCGGGACGTAGTTCAATTGTGGAAATATAATCGACATCATCATGCTAATGTGATTAAAATCATATGTCTAGGATGCGAAATTTTGTCATTTTTATTTTCACCGTATTCAATCTAATGCTTCAAAATCACCAATAAACCGTTTAAGCCATAGTTGTATAGTTCTTCCTTGTAAGCATCGCGTCAGAATGTTTGAAATGGGCTTCGCAAGCTTGGCGGCTTAACCCCACAACAATGGGCTGAGCCGTCTGGGCTGGCAAGCTCCCAGCCCTGTGGACAGCCCAATGTCCACACGGGCACAGCAAATTACCATTGCATGTGCCTTAGGGTTTTCTTTCACTGTTGAAGGAAGATTTCTCTTCCGTCATTTTTTCTCTCTCCATCCCTAAATTTTTTTAATCTTGAGTTAGACAGAATTTTCAACAACATATGTACAGAATATTATCTTTTTGACTAAGAATTTTACGTTCTTTATCTCTTTCGATCTGCATCATCCGAGACTTCTGCTCAAAGATGATGGTGAATGGCAGCTTGATAGCTGAGTTTTAGGACAATACCATTCTCCTGCATGGACCTCAGCTCGCCACGCTGCAAGAAGCTACTCCACGAAAACTCACTTGCTGCCACTTCCACCGCATCCCTATCATTCATAAATTATCAGCAATAGTGCCAGTTTTAATTGGTTCAACCGTAATCATAGTCATAATTTTGATTAGTCAATTTAACCGATTTATACCATAATCATAATTAGGATCAACCACACGGTATTTTGATAGTTTCCTTATTGTATTTTTCAAGCTCGCCGAAATCAGGACCTAATTTTGCATGAAAAGTCGCTGGACAAAAAGTGAAACAAAACAGATAGGAGTTGTGATTAGACCCGTGAGTAGACCACGGGTCCAACACGTGCTTGCTCGCTGATCTCGTCATCATGGGAAATTTCAGGCTCGGAAAACCTAGCCTTGAGATCAGAAATCTCATTGATCAAACGGCCAATGTCCTCGTATGATGATCCGCCGTCCTCAACCGCCCTCTTCGCCATCTCTTTCAGCCTCCTTGCTCTCTCCCTCCGCTCGCAACCTTCGTCTCCACCGTCCATCACTCTTCTCACCGCCGCTGCGATCTGCTCCCGCCCGATCACCTCTTTCTCATCCTCCTTCAAACCCCACGTCCGCGCACCGGCCTCGACTCCAGTACGCGCCACGTCGATGACAAACCGCTGCTCACCGCTGGGCACACCGCTGCTCACCGCCTCTAGTACCGAGTTCCAACCGCAGTGTGTCAAGAATCCTCCGACCGCCTCGTGGTTCAGAATCGCCACCTGAGGAACCCAATCTCTTATAAGCATACCCTTCTCCTCAGCAAACCCTTCCGGGGTCCACTCCGACGACGTCTTCTCGTCCTCTCTGGTTGCCCAAACAAACTGTTGGCCGGAGTCCTCGAGACCGAAGGCTATCTCCCGCTTTTGGGCCGCCGTGAGCAACGACCAACTCCCGAAGCAGACATATATGACCGAGTTTGGCTTCTTGCCGTCGAGCCAGGCCAAAGATTCTTCTCCGTTGCTGTCGTTTTCAGGGAAAGAGACGGGCCCGACGTGCCATGCTTTTCTTCCAAATACTTTCGTATAATGCTCAACGTACTCCGACTCGAGCTCGTAGAAGCTGTTCACCACCATGCCATAGCTGCCGATCTCTATTTCTGTCATCCGCTTAATCTTCTCGCCGAAATCGTTAGGCTCCCGGAGATAATCCGGCAGCTGCGACCGCAGCATCTCCACCCGATGAGGAATGCTAGGCACCATAATAGACTTCACTTCCTCAGGGACCGGCCCCTGTTGCTGCATGATCTCGGTGACGCAGTGAGGGAAGAAGCCTGTCCCGTTGAACACGATCCTCCGTATCCCGAGCTCGCGGGCGATGTCGCCGGTCGAGGGAAGGAAGGCGTCGGAGACTAGACAGTCGGGTTTATGCTCCTCAAGCAGTAGCTTGATGGGCTTGTATAGCATGGTAACGGCCTTGCTAAATCCGGCGAGCATCTCCGTGGATGTGAGGTTGCCGAGGTTCTCGCAACCTTCCGGGAGGCCGGCCTCGGCCGAGGGAAAGCTGACGAGAAGGAGAGTAATAGAGTGGCCTTGAGAGGCAGCGCGGTCCATGGTGGAGCTGACGACGGAGGCGTTGGCGCGGGTGGTGACGAAGGTGGAGCATACTCCTCGCCGGGCGAATAGCCTGGCCATGTTGGCCATGGGGATCAAGTGACCGTCAGCCATGAGAGGGAGGAAGAAGATCCTCGCCTTGTTGGGCTCGGAAGAAGACATTGCTTCTGAGTTTGAATACCTGAAGCCGAAGGCCTCTTCCCGTCGGCAAGGCACGCAAATATATTGCAACCGCGAATGCATCAAGGGATTTCCGTGCCAAGAAAGGATTCATCTGTGGATGGGAATTCTTCCTACTCGTAAAATGATATTGATTTCTCCAACAAATTGATGAAACAGCAACCATAATATTTATTTTGATAGACGGAACAATTAATTGTTACATGATTTTAATTCACTATTGACTTTTGATTTTTTTTCATCAAAAAATGAACGAAAGCTTCGATTAAAACAGGTCATCTCGATGCCCCGTCCTAATTTCATAAAAATGGAGATTTTTAAGGATTTTTTTCATAAAAGCTTTTTCCCGTATATTTCACCTTTTCTTTTAATATATTATATAGACAAATTCGTGATAAACGTAATCAGTCTAGGGAAAGGCCCCAACCTTCGAAAGAAGATTTATTATTAACAAGAAAAAAGAAATCATAGAAAAGCTTCCTTGACCGCCCAGCGAAAAGTGTTCGGAACGGGCTTGATGAGGTGTCGTTCTCAGGCCCAAAATAATGGGCCCACTGGGCTGTCAGGCTCCCAGGCCTGCAGACAACCCAATTAATAGAAGCTTAAGAGATATTTTTCAAAAAAAAAAAAATATGGAATCGCGAACTAGGCCGTGGGAAACGGCTTTTGCAACAGTTAACAATATTATTAGTTTCAATTTATTTTTTTTAACAAACCCGAAGGCCCGCAGGGGGCAAAAGAGCCCAAGTAAAAAGGTCAAAAAATAAAAAATAAAAACATTTAAAGAAGGACAGCTCCCGAGAACAGCTCAAAAATAGATTCTAGGATTTTGGTAATAGCGGATTTTGGTGTTTCGATTTCATGCAGGGCCCATAGAAAAATCGATTTCGAGATCGAGATCCGGATTCGGGGATGGCGTCCTCCGGGAAGATGGAAGGCCCATCGGCGCCGGCCCTCCGCCGAGATCCATACGAGGTCTTGAGCGTCTCCAGGGATTCCTCCGACCAAGAGATCAAGACCGCCTACCGGAAGCTCGCCCTCAAGTGAGTGAATATTCTTCTTCTCTTATTTGTTTCTGGTGTTCCAACTTTGTTTCTTTCTTCTTCGATCGGATTGTTTCTATTCGCTTTCGTTCTGGATGTGATCTGGCGCCTGACTCTATTTCCATCGATGCCATTTTAGATTTGTTGTTGTCTTGGGAGTAATTTGACCCAATATGGAGTTGAATTGGTCGCTGGCTTTTGTGTTTTGCGAAAGCTCATTTTTTTCCCCATGAATTCGTCATCCCTGTTGAAAGTAACCGATTATGCTAGTATGCGTGCTGTTCCTTTGTATTTCAGTTGTGCAACTTGGGTTTGCGTTGTGGCATCACTCCTGGGCTTGTAATATATATTGATTTCGTGTCAACTTTTGGCTACAAACAAAGAGTACAATGCACTGCTATCAGTTGAACATTGCAGGAAGATTCCAAGTAAAATGTAGGTAATATACGTGAGCGTGACCATATCTAAACACCAATTATATGTATTAAACCAAAATTTATGAGGTTGCTTGCTTGGTTTAGAGGTTGCTTGCTTGGTTTAGAAGTAGGTAATCATTTTGTTCAAAATGTTGCTAGTTTTCTGATACTGCAAACTGCTTTAAGAATTTGTTTGTTATGCATATGGTCACTGCAGTGTTTTACGAGTTGGACAATTGTCCTCTTGAATCCTTTACCTTTTTCATAAGCATTTATCAGTAATGTTGAGTGCAAAGTTCAGGTTGCTCAGTCCTTTTATACTATGATTAGACAAAAATTCTCATTGCATTTGACTAGAAATGATTAATTCTTACTGTTATAATCAGGTATCACCCTGACAAAAATGCCAGCAACCCTGAAGCTTCAGAGCTTTTCAAGGAGGTTGCGTATTCATATAGCATATTGTCCGATCCAGAGAAGAGAAGACAATATGACACTGCCGGTTTTGAGGTGAATGACTTTCTATAATCCAGTTCTAATCGAAATGTCCAAAGTCCATCTCTTATTTCTGTTTTGGCACTATGTGTCAAATGTAGAATTGTGAATGAGCCAATATAGATTGACTAACTGTATCCTCAAACACTTCAGGGGTTCAAAAAAATATTTTTCAGAGTCAAATGCTTGCGCATAGTCTCCAGCTGATGCTTTTTTATGTGTCAACTGCTTATGTGCCTCTAACTATTATGTTGTTCACATGCATTTCTTCATCCTTCAATTAGAATAATTGATTGCATTTTACAGATAAGTTACCCTCAAGTGGTTGGTTATTGGTACAGAAATATGATTTGGGATGCTAGAAATAGCCTAGTAGAGTTTATGAACTTTGTTGCTTTTCAAGAAATGTGTTGCAAATGATATCATGACTGAGCCACTGCCTCAAACTCCTCCCCTGTGGAAACTCAGGTTGTAGGCCAATTGATTAGCAATAATTCAGCTATGTTAAATCAATCTCCCTGTCTTTAAGCATTACTTTTCTTTTCTAGACAAAATAGTGCGTTGAGCTCAAATTGCGTCTGGTTGAATCAGTAATCTTGTTTAATTTTGACTCAGGTATATTAGATTCTATTCATGGACACAACATTTTCCCATACAATTTCAAGCCTGATATTGGAACTTTTTATGGTTTTATAGTTGCATAATTCTGTACATATTGCCATGTTTTACATCACTTACTTGTTGTGGCTTTGTTAGGCTTTGGAAACTGATGGCATGGATGTTGAGATTGACTTGTCCAACCTTGGAACAGTCAATACAATGTTTGCAGCGCTATTCAGGTAATGAAAATTTTGAATCATTCTTAGCTATGTCATTCTTTTTGAAACATTTATTTGACTTTATGCAAATCCCCAGTAAGCTTGGTGTTCCTATCAAAACAACAATTTCTGCTACTGTTCTGGAAGAAGCTCTGAATGGAACTGTTACAGTTAGGCCTCTCCCTCTTGGAACATCAGTTAGTGGAAAGGTGCTTTATCTGTTGTCTTTTTTTCTTACAATCTTGTTAGGGTTTTCTGTAATTGCTATTGAACATTTGTTTCTTTTGCAGGTTGATAAGCAGAGTGCTCATTTTTTTGGAGTAACTATTAACGAACAACAAGCCCAATCAGGGGTAGTAGTTAGGGTTATCTCAGCTTCACAAAGTAAATTCAAGGTAATAGCTACTACATAGAAAACTTGAGACAAGCGTTATATTTATTGTTCCCTATTTGATGCTGATTTAACAGCTTGTGTTACCTTTTTTTAATTGATTGATATAAAGTTTGCTTGTCACAGCTTCTTTACTTTGAACAAGAGGCAAATGGAGGTTATGGATTAGCCCTGCAGGTATTTTATTTCCTATTAAGATCTAAATTGACTTAGCACAGGATATCTTTGAATGAGAGAATTCTTTTTATTTGTACTTCACTATGTGCTTGTTCTATTAGTTTGAGCTATTGTGTTGAGTAGATGTCAAAAGGAATTTTGACCTTTACCCATAGTTCTTTCTTCTAACAAAGTTTAGCATTTAATCACTGTAGAATATATCATAGCTGTTATATCGCTCATTGGCTTTCATTCTTTCCAAACACAGCACAATACCGGTTGCAAGGGGTTTATAATGATAATGACTAACTTAGATGATCAGTCATTGCTTGCATTAAGGCCAAGTTAATGATTTATGTGATTTTTTGCTCAACTCATCATGTGCATTATGAAACCCAGAACACTATCTAGGCCCTGCTTTCTTCAGACATTGATCTCCTCAAACGTACTCTTTGTACAGATTGCTGCTTTGCTGAAGGTAGGTGACATTATAATTAATGAAATTTGAACCTAGACATTTGAAACCGGCTTTGGAAAGTCATGCCAAATTATTTGTTCTCTAGTTTCCTAATACCTACCGGGGATTCTACTTTCCAAAATGAATTTGGCCCGTGAAATGTGTTGCCAAGCATATTATTTGCTGTCCATCTATGTACCTGTGTATTCTTTTATTGTCTTCAATTTAGGAAATGATCCCTTAGCGCATATAAGCTGTTACTAAAAGTGATTGCTATCCAATTATGCTGTTAAATGCAGAAAATGGATTACAATATTTGTGATTAAGGATAATCTTAATTGTTATTATTTCTGATGCTGACAGGAGGATAGTGAGAAAACTGGCAAGGTAACATCTACAGGGATGTACTTTTTGCATTTTCAAGTGTACAGGATGGACTCGACAGTTAATGCGGTTCGTCCATATGAACTCTGTATTCCTAATTAATATGAAAAACTAAGCAACCCTATTGTTGATTATTGCATACAATCCCACAATTTTATTTTATTTGCTGCAGTTAGCAATGGCTAAAGACCCTGAGGCTGCTTTCTTTAAAAGATTGGAAGGTCTTCAACCCTGTGAAGTCTCAGAGCTAAAATCCGGTACTCATATTTTTGCTGTTTATGGTATGCACTCCCATATTCTTCTTCCTTCTAATTTCTTGCAGTTTACTTTCTATCTCCTCTATTATCTTGTTAATCTCCTCTTATTTATTTTTCCAGGTGATAATTTTTTTAAACCTGCAGCCTATACTATTGAAGCCCTATGTGCAAATACATTTGAAGATATTACTGAAAAGCTCAAGGAGATTGAGGCTCAAATTCTGAAAAAGAGAAATGATTTGCGCCAGTTTGAAACTGAATACAGAAAAGTAAGAGGATTACTTCGCTGTCATGCACCAAATGATACACCTTTTAACTTGCTCTTTCTGATTGTTCTGCAGGCATTGGCGCATTTTCAGGAAGTCACAAACCGATACAGCCAAGAAAAGCAGTCTGTATGTGCTAACTAGCATTACTTCTTTTCATGTATTTATTTTATTTTATTTGAGAAGAGCATTAGTTCTTAGCTACCAAAAATAACTAGGATTAGTTTTCTTCAATAAAAATATAAAATGATGAAAGGTTCTTTGATGCTATGGCATGTTCATCTGACAGGGTGTCAGGATAGGTGTCTGTGGTCTCCAGTGGCATATCTAATCTGACATAATAGTGGTTTAGGCGACACTAAATTGTGTTCTCTTCTAAAAAGCACCTCTAAGTTTAAGATGCCAACAATTTTGTAATGCTAAGTAGCATACTGTTGTATTATTGGCAGTGTCCTTTTCTACTTTTTTATTGCATGTGTGTCTGTTTTTTGTTTACTCCACTCTTTTATGTTTTCTGGCTCTGTTGGTTCTTTTTGCATTATTTTCTTTCCTTTGTTGACTCTCTAGGATGATAAAGTGCCAATGGTCTACTGTATTTATCATTGTTTGCATGTGTTCATTTCTCTGGTGCTGGTGCAGGTCGATGAGTTGCTGAAAGAGAGAGAGAATGTCCACTCTTCATTCACCAATGTGACAGTAGCTAATTCTGGTGGTAGCACTAGTGGCAGCGGCAGAGCACTGGACGAGGATGTTAGCATTGGGAGCCCAACTGAGGACAGGACTCCAGATGGGAGGGGGGACAAATCTTCCAAGAAGAGATGGTTTAATCTCAATCTTAGCAAGAAGGGTTAAACCATAATGCAAGTAAATTAGAAGGATGAGATAGAAACAGCAAAGTTCTCTTCATTAGTCTACTCGTACATATGGCATCTGATCCTCATAAATTGTAAATCAGCTGAAGGATATAATTCAAGATAAACGTAAAATTAGAGAGGTTTTATCTTCAGATGGGATAATTTCGATTAAATTTATGGAGGATTTTTTTGACTATTTACATTGATTCCTCTTGCGGACTCATCCAAGTGTTGTGAGTTTCGTTGCTGTTGAGATTGATTCGATGGAGTATTTTTGTATCTATATGTTTTCTGTAAGGTAGTTGTGGTCATTGGATTGTTTGGTTGTACACTTGGAATTCAAATTGTTGGTGTCTGACATTTTTTTTATTTTGTTCTTATATTTGTATACATTGTTCCTTTGATAAAAATTTCAAAGCAGAAGTATGGGGCTTCGATTGGGCGTGGTCAATCATGAGCCTTGCCCCAACACGAGCCCGAACCCGTTGTATTGGGCCTCATCGGGCCGATTCAGCCCGTTGTCTGGCATTGCACAAACATTATGTCCTAGCTTTGTCAATGATATGTGCTATCAATGTCTGGTGTTCCAACTACAAAAAATATGAGAAAGAGAAAAAGAAAAAAGAAAAAGCCAATCCATTATCCACATAAGCGAGACAGATGATTTACTCGTTTTTCAAAATGGCCCTACTGTTTTTATTGAGCGCACCAATATCTGTCGAGTGCAAAGCGGATTATGGCTATCAAATCTTCATTTAAATCGTTAAAAAAGCTTTCAAAAAAAAACATAAAAAATATTTAGCTAATTACATTATCCTCTGAAGCCACAAAAGCAAGTAGCCTTTCATTAAACAAATCGGATACAAAATTATCATTATCTTTGTAATTAACAGAGATTAGTGCTTAATTGTGACAGGTGAGGAGTGGCCATCCACGATCTTCCACGCTTGGGCAACTCATGAAGGAGAGAACATTTGACCCACGCACATTTTGAGCGTCTGATAACATTTGTCTGATCCGAATTGGCTCCAAAGAGGAGGAACATTTTGACCCACTTTTGCCTCCCAATTAGATCCATGGAAGTGTGATCATCGTTCGCGTCACCAAACCAACAAGAAAGAAACTTGTTTTCCCCCACTTGCTACCTATTCGAGTGCTCTTTGGTGGTGGGAACCTACTCTTCCTCCTCCTGCTCTAGGGTTTCAAACATTCCTAAAAAGGAACTCTTTCCATCTCCAAGGGGATCCTCCAATCATGCCACATCTCTTCCCAACTAATCCTATCGATGATGACGATGCATGTCTTCAATCCACAAGACGAGCCGTGCCAGTTGCAAAAAAGTTTTCACTGAAATGGAGATGTTTATGTTCTGGCTCTCCTTCGATCGCTGATAGGTGGCAACAAGCGGTTGTGACGGACGAGCAGCGGAGATGATTGGCGAAGGTAGAAGACAATTATTAGCCAAGACAAAATCCTTCCGGAGAACACTTGACAAATGGTTGCGGATTTTGTCGCAGCGTGTGCTGCCTTTCTCTTATCATTTAGGGTTTCGCGAAACATCCATGTTTCCACCCAAAGTCGGCGTCTCATCTCATCTCATCTAATATAATCCTTTTGACCCTCGACCCTAACTTTTGAAACCTCAGATGACCTTTACAAAATTTGATACTTTGCATGCTATTATGCTCTTAATATTAAGTGCTCAGTGGCACCACGTCAGCAAGTGTAGCAGATGCGACTTTCGGCGCGCGACGTGGCAGAACCCGATTCCCCTATGGAAGTCAGATAGGGCCCACCACCCTTAAATTGAACAATGGTGGAGGCGCGGGGAGGGGCCCTTGCTTCGTCTGCCATTTATTAGCTTAAGCTTTGAGATAAGGTTGACAAAGGCGAAGGCGAGGGCTTTCTTTAGCTTAATTAACAACAACAATAATAATAATAATAACTAATTAAGCGGCCACATCACTGCGTATCTTACCTTTTTAAGATATGCTTCTTGTTGGGCGAATCCAATCGATGGAGACCTTGATGACTAATGGAGCCCCGCTTTGCTTTCTTTGTCAAAAAGATTAGCTCCTCCTCATTGGGGGGGTTACTACTCTCCTGGCTTTCAAATTATGCAACTCCTCCGTGGCTAATTAATTTCATTTTCTCACTAATCACAGCTATGACAGTGTTTACCGCGTGATCTATAGTCATTTAGTTGTACTTGAGTCGACGCCTGAACGACAACGAACGAATATGTTTGTAGGCAGCCGTAGGTGTAAACAGACGGTTTTGAAATCAGACTCGACTGATGATATATATAAACTCTTTTTTAAGGAATAAAATATGTATCGTCACGTTAATTATTCGACTAACATGTCCATTTGTTAACTACTCTAAATTAAAAATCAAGACATAAATGTTCTGCAAGTACTGCGATTCGTTCGCCGAAGACAGAACGAGAACACCAATCAAACGGTCGGGTTCGGTCGCTGTCCAGAAACATTCCGTCCATGCCTCATGCATCCACCCAAACCCTAATAAACTATACACCACTGATGTTGATTAGCGGAATAAAGACCTTAATTAAAAAAAGCTAAACCCCAGAGTCAAGGAAGCTAGTGGCCTCTGAATCAATTAATTAACTTAATTATTGAATTAGATTGGCCGGTGAGGAACAGGACCGGGGGGCTTTTAGCAGATGGAACAAAAAAAGACTCGGAGAAATAACTCGTGATTCCTGAAAGATACCTAATTTTTGCTTTACTTAAAAAAGCCATGTGAACCAACTCGGCAAGTTACATTATGTTTAGATTAATCACATTTTGTTTTAGCTCAAAAGCGCGAAACTATTAATTTAATCGATACGAATCTCAGAATGATGATCTACATGTCCGCTTCTTCTCGCTGTTCAATGTTGACTTCTAATTCACGGTCGACTACACGCTTCGGCGACGCTTGAGTTTTATTTATTTTATACTTTGGTAGATGTAGCTGCCATCTGCTTCATTGTTCTCCTTTCAGATAGATTAGGGAATCAATACCATGTTAATTATCTGTCTCCTAAACTTGTCTTTATTCACTAATCACATAAAAACCTATAAAGCAACACGTGAGAGATAACCATTAATCATATCATTATCCGGTTAACCATTCGCTTAATTTTAGTTTTAAAAATTATTGTTTTTTACTTTGGTTATATAAAATCTAATTGGAGCAGAGATGAGACGCGTGTAGTTTGAAGTTTGAACACCAATTCGGGCCGACAGTGCAGCCAACCGGGTCCCATTTGGGATCTAACCAAGATCATAACTCCCACCGCATTACATTACGCCAAAAAAAAGAAAAAACAAAAAAAAAACATGATTTTTAACTTAAAATTCAAAGCAGTCGTGATCGTGACCATCATCAGCATCATGGTCGAGCAAGATTGAAAATCCAATAAATGAATAAAAAATATTACACATTTTCCTTCATCATATCCGTTCCCTTCTCCAACACCGAGTGAGCGAGTTCCAATCGTCCGCCATTCCGGTCCGGCCGAAACCGATTTTTGTTAATATAGTTTACGGATGTCCAGGCTCAAACCTTGCCTTTCCGGGCCGGGGTCGAGTCCGAATCACGAGCCAGCAGGCGCCAGGCTGAGGTGCAGATCCAACCCAACCACGTCGTCGGAGCCGCCTTGCGACTCATCCCTTCCACCGGAATTACCAAACCCCGAACCAGAACCGATCCGGGTTATCCGACCCGAGTCCGCCTCGTCTCCGTTAGAGAACGAGAACAGCTGCGGGGTCCGAACAGCAGACGGTACCATGCACCCATGCGACACGTGTATTCCCTGAGCGGCTGCGGCACGGGAGTAGTAGACCCAGCTCGGCGCCGGAACGACCAGCGGCTGCCCCGGCGGCGAGGAGGGGTCTGGCGAGAGCAGATGCTGGGGCGAGATGAAGGATGAAACCATTGGGTTGCGCGGGTAAAGCGCTCCGGGAGGCGTGCGGTGAGCGGCGGCAGCGGCGGCGGCGGCGTCGGCGTCGGCGTGGTGGTGGTGCATCATCATCTGCGCGCGCTTGAGCTGCTGGCGCTCCTTCTTGTGCGCGTTCTGGTGGCCGCCGAGAGCCTGCGAGTTGGCGAACTCGCGGCAGCAGTACTGACATTCGAACTTGCGGGCCTCGCCGGCGGTTGTGGTGGTGGAAGACGGAGATCCAGCATCAGGCGGAGTTGGATGGTCTGCATCGGGATGCTCTTCCGATACGTCGAAGCCGAAGAGCTTGAGACGCGAGCTGGTGGACTCAGCCATGGTTGCGCAGCAGAGAAGGAGAGGGAGGAGATGGGGAACATATGGGTGAGGTTGGGGTTGTATTTATATGGGAGGACATGCAGGGTAAGGGCCAAATATAATAAGATTTTTGAAGGGAAATCAGTCGCACCAACGCTTTCGAGTAGATAATACATGTTGGATTTGCGCTTGTCTCGGCGTTTATCTGGTTTTAGGGTTTAGTTTACGTATTTGTTTTTGGTTTTGCCTGACCACTCTATGCAGTAGGACATGGGTTGCTTCCTGACCATGGTTTGTCTGTAGTTGAACACTGTGTACAGTGGGGCTGTGTTGGACGCTCTCCGTTTTAATGTCCCAAGTGAGACTACTTCATGGCGTGATTATAAACCGTTATCGATGGAGTATTACATACACGATATCCTTCTACATCAATCTAGTACAGAAGATGATGGACATCAGAAAGGAGTCTCCGGGTTCCTCGGCCCGACATGAGTGGTGACGTGGCGTCAGTCCCGATACTACGTGTCACTATCTTGTCTTTCTCCATTGCTTGTGATTGGATGGAACTCCCAAATGAGGAAAACCCTAATTAAACTGACCTGACATCGACGCATAGCGTGAAATGCTAAGTGTCTCGCGTTTTTAACGAGAGACCGGACATCAGATGCGCACGCAGCAAACGATAAAAGCTTCAGTGCAATCAACATCGCCGAGCTTTTTGTTCTTGTCTTCTAGAAAGCCATTTGTTGTGAATTTGAAGCCAAGAATCTCGATCGACAAGAGATAGATAGATGATGGATATATGTAGGGTTAGTTGGTGATCAGTTAAATTGCTTGCTCTTTGGGTTTGAATCCTCAGCACAATGAAGCTGTAATAATTTGAACTGGCCCTCTGTGAGAATCTTTTGACAGCAACAATGCACCAAACCTTTCGTTCTTGGCAAGATTTATCGGTCGAAGATGCTAATCTCTGCATAGATTTTCAGAAATATAACTCTTTTGTCTTACATATGTGACTGTTGTTAATTCTTTCTTGCTCCAGCGTGTTTCTTTGTTTCTTGTGACATTTTCAAAGCTTCCCAAATGGTTTATTCATGCTAGTGTCCCTAAGGAAACTAGTTTTAAAAGTGATTAGGCTTGATGAGTGCCCTAAGTCTCCCTCTCTCTCTCTAGATTGATTGATGTAGTTAAAGTCACTCCTACCAAGAACTGGGTCGAGTCTGTTTCCTTCTCAAGGGAAGTTGTCGAGGTGACCCCCTTGAATGACGGTCATGTTGCCCATCTACCATTCTAGCTTCTAGACTCCTTAGTTCCCATGAAATGAAATTCTCCATTTTTGTAGATACCAAGTTGCGGTATTGAATAAACTCCTGTAGCTTTTTTATCTAATGAGGCATACGATCCAAACGAGAACGAGAAGCAAAGAACGATGTTGTATCGGGGGGGAGCCCTAAACGTAGGACAAGGCGAGGAGGAGACCTACCCATATGTGAATTGCTTTAGGGTCTTCGAAGCACATGGCCTTGAGAGATTAATTCATAATCATCATAATTATCTCCAGAGTTGAAATGGCTTTCGCTCGTGCTGTCGAAGTGATCGTCATGGTTTAGTTTTTGGTGATTAATTTGGAGATAAAGATGACTACATTTAAGATCTCGCCCGAATCGAATCGGGGACCCGCCAGTCCCTTCTCTCCAAGGAATTTTTTTGGCTGGATGAGACGTTAATCGTAACAATGCAAGATTATCTCGCCCGATTTGCACTTAAATAATGAGATTCCATTAACTTAACAACCATCACTTTCTTGCAACAAATGCTTATAAAGACCCGAAGAGAGACACCAAAGCAACAAGTTTTGGGTTAATAATTGAGTTGATTATCTTCTTTTCAAGTGATCATGGCCAAGTATTCCAAGTGACATTACCTACTTCCAATAAGTAAATGATTGGGACATTGGGTGGATTTCACTTGAAGTCATGTGAAGTGATTCTTCTCTCGCGTTTTTCATTACTTTAATCGCGCAATGATGTACAAGCTACATTTTTAGACCTTACTCCAGAACTCTTGTTATAATAATTTTTTTTTTTTCCTCAAATGCGATTCGATGACATTAATTTTAATATTTTTAATTAAATTTTTTAATTAAATTAATTTTAATCAGTGTTATTGAAGAATCATTTAATACTAATTAACCATGTCATCAATCATTAAATAAGTCGCTTGCAAACACATATTGTCTTAATCTTCAAATCTAAGAAAGACCATTAATTTCAAATTTAAAGTTCTAATATCATTTTGTTAGGAAAATTTAAGAAATCAATATAATAAATTGGATAATAAATTATCTTTAAAATTTAAGATGATAGAATACGAGTAATTATTTGTCTATTTATCCGATATGAAATTAGAGAACTGTTGGACATTAGCAAACTCGGCTATTTAATCACGAGAGAAACCCACATGAATGGCTATCTAATCCGTGAATTAAGCAAGCTTTGTGTGACCACAGATGGATCCACATGGAGTTTAGCGATTATAATGGAGGAAAGAGTATTATTAAATAATCAAGTGTGATTAGAAGGCTAATTAATAAATGTGTGGGATTGATTAGGTTCGAAAATAAGATTAGGCTAAGTTTTTTAATTGCCGAAAAAAGAGGTTGGCCACTGCGCGAGATGACCTGAATGCATTAGCAAAAGCTTTTGGATAAACTAATCTTCGAAGTTGGGACTCCATTCGAGGACTAAACAAAGAGACATCTACCGGCTGCTACGATTCCGTGCGAGCTCTAAACCATTTTAAATATTTGTGGCTACTCGACCACGAAGGTCCGAGCTAAGTCTCTCGACAATGATTGTATGCTCGTTCGTTGTACCCCTTTCACTCACAAATCAATACTAGTAAATTCTTTTTTTACCCCATTCGGCTTAAGCCCAACTTTTTTATTTAATTCAACTTAAACCTTAAACCCTAAATTCTAAATCCTAAACCCTAAATCCTAAATTCTATATTTTTATTCATAAATAAGTCAAAACTTTATCATTTCTTAAATAAAATTTTACAAAAAGGACTTTGAAGGCTTTAAAACATAAAATTTTAAATTTTAAATTTAATATTTATATATTTATAGATAGATTCTTATACTATTTTTATTTATAAATAAATCTCAACTTATTTATTTTTGAAATAAAATTTTATAAAAAAAGGATAAAATTATAAATTATAAATTTAATGTTTATATATCAACAAATAAACATCTAGAATATTTTTTATTTATAATAAGTCTAAACTTTATCAACTTTTAAATAACATTTTACAAAAAGGACCCTGAAGGTTTTAAAATTTAAAATTTAAAATTATAAGTTTAATATTAGAATTTTTATAAATAGACTCCTCAAATATTTTTATTTGTAAATAACTTCAAACATTATCATGTTTTAAATAAAATTTTACAAAAAAGACCTTGATAGTTTTAAAACTTAAAATTATAAATTATAAATTTAATAAAAAAGACTTTGAAGGTTTTAAAATTTTATGGAGGATAAAATTATCGACTATAAATTTAATATTTATATATTTACAAATAAACATCTAGAATACTTTTTATTTTTAAATAAGGCTAAACTTTGTCAACTATTAAATAAAATTTTACAAAAAGGACTTTGAAGGTTTTAAAATTAAAAATTAAAAATTATAAGCTTAACATTAGAATTTTTACAAATAGACTCCTCAGATATTTTTATTTATAAATAAATTCAAATGTTATCATGTTTCAAATAAATTTTTACAAAAAAGACCTTGACAATTTTAAAAATTAAAATTATAAATTATAAATAAGTTAAAATCTTCATGGTCCTTTTTACAAAATTTAATTAAATAAATGATAAAATTTAGACTTATTTATACATAAAAATATTTAAGGTGTCTATTAAACTATTAATAGACTTATAATTAAAATTTATCCTCCACAAAAATTTAAAATCTTTAAGGTGCTTTTTATAAACTTTTATTTGAAAAATAATAAGGTTTGAACTTATTTATAAATAAAAAATATTCGAGGGATCTAATTATAAATATACAAATATTAAACTTGTAATTTAAAATTTTAAGTTCTAAAGCCTTCTAGGTCTTTTTTGAAAAATTTTATTTAAAAAATTATAATTTTGGACTTATTTATAAATAAAAATATTTAAGTGGTCTATTTATAAATTTATAAATATTAAACTTATAATTTAGAATTTTATAGAGGGTTTATTTAAAAATATTTGAGAGAAAGAGTGATGGATGAAAAGTTAAAAAATTCGAAGGTTTAAATGAAAATTTACGGACAGTAAAAGAAAAAAAAATTGTTAAAATTTTATTTAAATGACAATCAGGGGTTGTAAGTAATAAATTTTGAAAAAATGATTGTAGATAATTATTAAAATCGAAGAATATTTTTCGTAACTAAAATAAATTTTGAGATATTGTACATAAAAATTTCATATATTAACCACATTATATATAACAACTATATTACACATGTAAATAAAAATTAATATTTTTCTTAATTATCTAATCATTTATGAATGTGTGATATGATTGACATATGATACATTGAATGCATCAGTGATATTATTTTTACATAATAGGACATAGCCTTTTATAAGATAAAAAATTAAAATGATTAATTTAATTTGCTTATAGGATTTATTTTTAGTTTAAAGTCATCATTTTTCGATATGCATAAATTAATTTTTTAAATTTATAGTATTTACTTTTGATATATGGATATTAATTTAATTGCTTTATTATTTTTACTTTTTTATTCGAAATCTGTATTTGTAATATTTATTAATTAATATAAAATGTTAGGTTCAAGATAGACTGATTCAGACTAATCTGACATTGTTTATTTAAAAGATTTTTTGACAACACGTGGGAAGATGTAAAAAAGGAAGAGAAAAATGGAATAAACTTAGTGAGATTAAAAAATGTCCAAGAGAAATAGAAAATTTGTCAATTAATAATATCTTCTTTGCACTCTAAAGTGAAAAAAAAAAAAGCTTAAAGATTGATGCAGCCTAATCTGAAAGCTACAAAATATTCAAAATATAAAAAATATTTAAAAAAAATAGAATAACGTATATTTTCTCACATAATAGCGAAATAGACGATCATACAACTATCAAATCAATGTTGGGGTATTTATTTAATCAGTGTATTGACACATGGTTTACTCTATATTTTATTTATTTTCAGAAATTTTTACCCTTAATCGAGGAAAAAAGGCTAAGCCCAAAACCCACATTGCCTATTTTAGTTCGTCAGCCTTGGGCCGGGCCAATTGCCCCTCTTTTTTTTTTTGCAATTTAGCCCATTTTTTCGCTGCCATTGAACTCAAAAGACCATAAAACTAAAAAGGAATTAAAACCAGAATGCCCGAGTCTCTTGTTGCCGGATTCTTACTGCCGTAGACGGCGAGCTTCCTCATCTTCTGACACAACAGAAGCTCTTCCTCATTGCGGGCATCCCGCCTCCCCGCCTCTCCTCTCTGCTTGCTGCAATGCTTCCGTACTTCAGCAGCTCAGCCTTTGTCCCCGGCCTGGGCGTCATCACCGGCATCTCGGCCTTGGTCGCTAGCTTAAGCTTCTCTGCTGCTTCCAACTTCGAACCTGCGGGGAGCAAGTTGTACAGCTGCTTCTTATTCTCCTTCCTCGTTGTCGTAGCTATAACCTCAGAGGATAAGAAGGCCTGAGACGTTGCCAAAGGTGATCTTGGCATCGGCGTTGCTCGTAAAGCAGCGCACAGGGTCGCCTTTTCCCTCAGCTTCCACTCGCGCAGCTCGGCGTAGGTTCTGTACAACGGCCCCCGCTGCATGGGAGGCAGATCACACATAATAAGCTGTTGAAGTACAATACAATCATCATCGCCGATGAATTCCGGCCAGATGGAGCGATGGCTTGCGCTCCAGTACGTGAGGTTGTCTCCAAACATATAGGAGGAGCAAGCAGAAGTGGTCATGCTTGCGATTGGATTGGTGATGAGGATGAAGAAGATCTGATATGCATTAGAAGGTGAAGTTTGGACTCGTTCAAGGGAGTGCTCTCTCTTGTTTTTGAGGTTTTAGTGCTCGGCCGCTTGCTTTGATGTGACCGTGAAATTGAGGCCAGCTTATGGGTTCCAGCTTGGAAGGGAAAGAGGATGCCTGTATCGCCTTTGGACGGTCCAAAGAGAGGCCGGCTTCTTCAGCGTATTCCATGAGCTTGCTGCCAGCTTCGACATTGTAGAAATGGAATGCTATCTCAGGATATATTTGTTTGCTGGTATTATAAAATTCCACTTGGCGAGATCAGAGTTGAGTTTGGTTACCTATAGTTTGTAGTCCTTTGACTCTATACTACAAAGTCGAAAGGGTAGAAGTTCCCCTGCTGACAAAAATCTTCTGGCACAGTATCATTGAAACTGAGTTCACGATTAAAAGTATAAATTTGGCCAGACTATTTATACGAAATTTGTTACTTAAAACGCTATGGCATCTTGTTTTCATTTCATCCCATTCACAGCCTGTTCATCCGCCAAATTGTAAACCTGATAAGCTCCAGGGCAAGCTTTATGAGCCTGTTTATTAACGGCTCGAGATCAAAATTAAAACTAAAATTAATAAACCACTTTTGTAAATTAACTTTTTATCAAAATTAATTCTCTAATAATTGAAATTTCAAAAAAGTAATTACTTTTTCATAGCAATTAATTTATTAGCAATATAAAATAATTAATATTAATTCTTTTTTTAAAAAAAATCAAAATCACGACTAGTCATGATCTCAACGCATTACCAAATGGGGTCTATAAGTTGAGCTTCAGCCCGATAAGATAAATTTTCACATCTTTCTTGGTTGTGCTTGCTGAGAGATAACTGCATATTATCCCAGAAAGCTTGGTACGCCTAGGGAGTAGGTATGCACTATCTCTAAACAAGCAAAACTGAATACATGATAAAGAAGGCAAGAAAAGTTTTAGTTATGCACAACCTGAGAATCTTTTATCCGCTGATACATTTAGAAAAGCATTGGATCGCATGGTATACAGAGCCTGAGAAAACTCACGAATTTCATACTTTGTGGTACTTGTATTTTTGGCCCAAGTTGAATCGGCTGACGTGTGTATTGAAGCCTTTGAGTACAAGAGTCCTCACAGCCTCCAATCCTTGATCCAGAGCAGCGTCCACCTGCCATAAGAAAAAGTAGAACACGCTAGGCTTACATTTATAATATATAGAAAACTGAGAAGACTGACTAAAGCAAGACCTCGGAAGGGCTTGAGCCAAATAGCAGTTAAATTTATACATCATTTCTCTATTTTATGCAGTCAAAAGCAACTACATAGAAACACCATCATCATGAAAAAACATAGCGATTAAGTATATCATGCACTTGTTTCCCTGACACATCTCGGGTCATACATTATTCTTTTAATATACATTTCCAGCATTGTCCTTCCCTCGTGCTGTGCTTAGCTTGATTGCTTGAATGGCTTCTAGTTCATTGACATGGCAAAAAAAAAAAAAAATCTTGGTTAAGTGAGGCAACCATGACCTTCTTGCCTGCTTGAACCATTCCAATTCCAAGGTCAAAATTCTGAACAGGATTTTTACTGAGAAGTCTCTCTTCTAAATATAGAAATTAACTCCTTTTGTTGTGCTTGGGTGATGTTGGTTGTGGTTGTGTGGTAGGCTGGGGGGAGAAGGATTAGAGTATGTGTTCGAATATACACAGAAGCTACTCCTCAAGCAGTTAGATTGCATTTTGGCATCCTGCAGCCTAAGCACCGCACTTCAAAAAGATAGCAAACTCACTTGTAGCATTCAACAAACAACTAAACATGGATATGACAGAAACAGTCATTTTGAAATGGTTTTGCTTCTAGCTTTGGTGCATAGTAAGAAAGTAATCAAGTAAAGATCACCTACAAAACTATGCTGTTCTGTTCACTGGAACAAAATCTACTTGAGAATAACAAAAGGCTGCAGGATTATATACACCATATCACAACTTTCTTTCATTTTGTTGTAAAAATTGGCACCAAATTAAGAGGCCAGTTGAAGATCATGGATACTTCTAGAAAAAACTTACCATGATTTTGGAGAACCATATAACCATTTCTCAGAAACACATTTATCAACTGTGTAAACTCTATATCCACAGAGAAAAGAAGCTTGAACTAAAAGTGAGAGCAAAAGTACAGAAAGCACATCATTAAAATATGATACCTGTTCACGCTCTTGTGGACTAAATTTCTGAAGTAAAAATGCCCGTATATCCATGGTCCCAGGTGGGTTGCCAACACCTACAGATATTGTCCGATGGAATCCAACATCAAAGCAAACTCAAAAATAAATTAATGAAATAATGCACAAACAAACCTATGCATAGGCGAGGAAAGTCACGGCAACTATCCAAATGCTGCATCACACTCTTCATTCTGAAAGAGAAAAGAATCAATAATCTAATTTAAAATAACCTAGATCAACACAACCACATGACTATCCTTTAGGTAAAAATTTACTTACCCATTATGATGCCCATGTCCTCCTTTTCCCTGAAGCCTCAGGACACCATTTGGTAAGCTCATCTCATCATATATCTACAATACTTAGAAACTGAAAATCAGCACATCTACATCTAAAACTTTATATTCACAGATTACACACATGAAGCATACCAGTAGGATGTGTCTCAAAGGCACTCGGTAATACGCTGCAAGTGGACCTACCTGCAATTCAGGCAAAACTTCCAAGCTTTATATCATCTACATATTACAACAAAAAGCTTAATTAAGCAGTATAAAATTGTATAAGCACAATCATGAATTTCACATCAAAATAGTAAATATACAATGAAGAAATTAAACAAAGATCACACACAAACTACAAATTATAATTTCTAATAACATTTAAAAACATATTGAGAGCGGGAGAGAAAACCAACCGATTCACCGCTGTAGTTCATGTAAGCTTGGGGCTTCACCAGCAGAACCGGCACTTCTCCTATGCAACCTGCACTGGCTCAAAGCAAAATCTCCATAAAAATCAACAACTTTAAAGAAGCAAATCAGCCCAACATGGGATCGAATTCATTACCAATTCCTAACAAGGCCTTCGACTGGATAGTATTCAAAGCAATTCCCTCCTCCCGAGCAATCTTATCCACCATCTCAAACCCCACCTGCTTCGAATCCCCATCTCTTGAGGCCCATTCCGAGAAATTACCAAAAAAAAAAAAGAGATAGAAGGAACAAGAAGAGGGGTTTACATTGTGGCGAGTGCCATGGTACTTGCTTCCAGGGTTGCCGAGGCCCGCGATGAGCCACGGCGTGTACTCCACCTGCGCCCGCTCCGCAGGGTCGGGCACGGATGCCGAGACGCGAAGTGGCCGCCGAGGTCGGGCGGAGCGGTGGAGGCGACGACTTCTGGGGGCGCAAGGGTTAGGGATTGGAAGCCAAAGGGAGAAGGCGGCGAGCATCGGGGTCGGGTTTTTCTTTACCGCGAAACACAAAATATCTCCATGGCCGAAGGAAGCAGTCTATCTCGTCTTCTTATTGGGTTTTCTTCTGGGGTTTTGTTGCTAGATGGAGCCCATTAAATCTATAACTGGGCTTTTATGGGCTCTGGCCTTTTTCACTCAATCTGGGCCCATCCCACAAAGTGACTAGTCACGTGTTATGTACAAGAACGTGGCGTAGATTCTATATCTGTTTCATTAACATTTTGTGGCGCGAAGTGCATTTATTTTGTGACATTATCTAGTAATCCATTGACTTGTTCGGCACTATATATGATATGATGCTCTGCATTAGAGGTGCATATAAGATGGAGACGGTTTTGGTGTATATCTGCATTTTCCTTTCTCTTCTTCTTCTAAGCTTCGTGTTGGCTTGCGGGAATAATCTCAGCATGCAGGAAGATCTGGAGCTGGAAAGACAACTCAAGCGCCTCAACAAGCTCGCCGTGAAAACTATTATGGTAGTTACTTATTAGCTCTGTCATTCTCTCTTCTTTCGAATTGATTTTTGTTCTTGAAATAATGGAGCATACTGAGTCTGTTTTACAGAGCCAAGATGGAGATATATATGATTGTGTGGACACATACAAGCAACCGGCTTTTGATCATCCTCTACTGAAGAATCATAAATTGCAGGTCTATTTTTTTTTTACCTAATTCTATGATCATTTTCTATTGAGCTTTCAATCATAATTTTTCATACAATTCATTGGGAATGTTTGTGCAGTTAAAACCAATTTCCTATCCAGTTGAAATATCCCGCGAGAATGCATTAGATAATGGCACCGTACACATCGGATTGCCAGATGGAGGATGTCCCTTAGGTACAGTTCCCATAAGGCGAATTAAAAAAGAAGATTTGGTAAGAATGGGAGCATCTCCGAGATACATGAAATATGTTCCTTGGACTACTGATCTGCTTGCCGACGGAAAACGACTTCACCAGGTGAACGAACCATTTCTGTGAAGTTTTTCTGTGTATTGATATAATTTATACAAATAAATCTGTATAAAATTCTTCAATGTTGCTAATGAATTGACACGAGTTTAAAATGCAGTTGGCAGTACTTAAAACTGGAGTGCGAAATTATTACGGGGGCTCTGCGTACATTAATGTCTATGGTTTACCTTTAACAAAACAACAAACAAGCGCCAGCTTGATTTGGGTGAAAAACGACGTCGATGAGCGTGAAGTAAATATTCTGTCAGCTGGATGGGGAGTAAGTCACATATACATCTAAGGATAGAGAAAATCTCTTGTTCTGGTGACTTGTCGAGTATCTTTGCACTGTGCTTTTGCAGGTAAATCCGGTCCTGTATGGTGATAGCAGGACAAGGTTGACGACAAGTTGGACAGTAAGTTCTTATTTTTAACAATACCAATTGGTTGTTGTTCTAAAGATGTCACTTGTGGTAACTTTCTTTTATCTTTTTGAGCAGATTGACAATTACATGAGTACAGGATGCGATGATACGCTGTGTCCAGGTTTTGTTCAAGTGGATAGGCAGATACCTCTCGGATCCACCATAGCCCCTCTCTCCACCTACGATGGCCCCCAGTATGAGATATACATCTGTGTTTACAAGGTAAACTTTCATCGTTACCTCACAAAACTAGGTGGAGCTTATTTTTCCTTTTAGCTTTCGGTAGGTAATTTTTCATCTTTTATATATTTTTCAACAGGATCCGAATACTGGTCATTGGTGGCTTCTGGTTGGAGAAGATAAGCGGACAATCGGATATTGGCCTAGTAATATTTTGACGAGTCTCAGTAAATGGGCAAACAGAGTTGATTACGGAGGAATTGTTGCATATTTGCCTGGCAAAGAAAAACCACCGATGGGAAGCGGTCATTTCTCAAAAGAAGGCACTAACAGAGCGTGCTTCTTTCATTCAGTCGAATACGTCGATGACAAAAATCAGCTGATAACTCTTAGGCGGAAAGATACATATTTTACTGTAACCCTGTCTGAATGCTATGATGTTGATGATTACTTTTATGGGGGGACTGACTGGGGGAATATGTTTCATTTTGGAGGTCCCGGGAACTGCTATTAAACGACGAAGAAGCATAAAGGATATTAGTTAAACTATTTCTAGTAATTTATTAAAATATGAACTGTGTATTTTGGATGTGAACTCTCAAGCAGTCAAAGAGCAAGTACTTGAGTCTATTGCTTTCTGACTCTGAATTCGTACAGAAATCCTCTGCAATATTTTATTTATATCTCAATAACAAAAGAGTTGACAGATAACCCAAAAGTGGTCTTGCTCTGAAGGAGATGAATCTGGTGTGCATCTGCATTTGCAATTCTCTCCTCCTAAGCTCTCGGGGGAATAAGCTCATCGAAGAAGACTTAGAGCTCGAAAGGCAACTCAAAACTTCTCAACAAACAGACTATCAAAACTAAACTATGATGGTAATTAGTTAGTAGTTCTAGCAATTCACGGAGACATTGCTCTTTCTGCTTTCAAGTTGAATGTGCTTTTTGAAGCAACAGAATTTGATGGTATGTTTTTATACAAGGAAGACGGAGATAACTACGACTGTGTGGACGATCTAACGAGAATGGGATCATCTTATTACTGCTAACAAAACTAGTGATTTGGCTTGTGTTTAAATTGCATTTGGCAGTACTTAAAACTGGAGTTGGAAATTCCTGCGTAAATTAATATTTATGATAAGGTCTGCGTCCCATAAATCTTATAAGTATATAAGATTATACTTAGACATACTTATATAATAATAAAATTTTATAACTAAAACTAAAAATTTTTGTAAATCTTAAATTTTAATTTTATAAATTTACATAAATTTTAATTGAACTAAAATATAACACTCTAATTAATTAGTAAATCTCACTCGACTATATCCCTTGTTGCTGATTAAATTCCAATCTATAAATAGATGAGTCATCTGTGTTAATATATATATATAATTTAGATTATAAAAACTAAATTTCACACAGATTCTAAAATTATATAATCATAAAACACAATATAATCAAAGTATAATATATTGGACCAGAAAACAAAATTATATAATCAAATTTAAAACTTCGAAACACATTTAGCTTGTTATTTAAAATATATTTAACCTCTAACATCAACTACGATTACACACATAACTTAGTGACATGGGTCACATACGTAATACCTGAAACTACATCACGTTATAAAATATCACATTTAATACTTGTGGCAAGGTCACAACATAAAATCAAAATCGATCTCTTACAAATATATATATATATATATATATATGTCAACATGGTCAGGATTATTAACAGAATCACATCACATGATCAGAGTATAGATATACTAAGAGACGTTTAATAAAAAAAAATTTTGTCCTTATACAATTTTATAATAAAATAAATAACTATATTTTAGTTTAAAAAATTTTTAGAAATAAAGTTTTAGTTTTGATTTTAAAATACATATAATATAAATATAGTATTCAATAAATTATTTATCACATAATATAATAATATCAAAAATCATAAACATCCAAAATAATCTATATATGCTAACATACGATAGAGTGACTTATTTACTTACTTCAATCATGATAGGAAATAATCTTTATTGATTATCCAAATAAATTTTAAAATTGTTTAACTTCATCTTCCTCGAAATATCTTGAAATCTCTTTTTCCACACACAACAATCATTTGTGTATTTCTTAAACTAAAAAAAACTCTAATTCTTTTATAATATAAAAGACTATTTTTGCATAAAACTCTAACTAAAATAAATAATTTTAACTAGATACAATCTAAATCTAACTGAAACTCTATTTGAGCTGGATATCACATACTTCCCACCTTTTAAAATTTTGGTCCTCAAATTTGAAATATCTGAATTAATAATCAAATATTAAATTCAATTCTAAACCTTAAATATAAATTCAGCATCCCTACTCTAATATAATACTAATGACAATTCTTAAATCCTCAAAAATCATTTGAATTTCAAGTAAAATTTACCGTAATATTTCAATTCAAGTCATATAATCTCAAGATATTTTTCATATAAATCAAATTAGTAAACCATACTCTCTTTAACTTTGATTCCAAATTACTTATAGAATAATAAGAAATCTTAAGAAGTACCAAATAATTAACTCTCAAAAAATTTTACCCTACTAAATCCTTAATATATACATTGAAGGACATTTGAAATTCAATTTTACGATTTAAAGCTTTAATACTATTAAATTGTCATGTTCCGAACCAAAAATTTGGAGAATTAGCATGTGACAACACCGTAGGCTTATGAGGTCGACGCCTCGTAAATCCCATAAATATACAAAATCATATTTAGACATACTTATATAATAATAATATCTCAAAATTAAAATTAAAAAATTCTCAAAATAAATGAGAGTAAATCTTAAATTTTAAACTTACAAATTTACATAAATCTTAATTGAACTAAAATATAACACCTCTAATTAATTAGTAAATCTCACATGACTGGATCCCTTGATACTGAATAAATTCCAATATCCAAATAAATCGGTCATCCGTATTAAAATATACTTATGATTTAGATTTTAAAAACTAAATTTCACACATATTCCAAAATCATATAATCATAAAACACAATATAATCAAAGTATAATATATTGGACTAGATAATAGAATTATCTTATCAAATTTAGAACTTTGAAACACATTTACTTTATTATTCAAAATATATTTTAGTTTTCACTATCAACTACAGTCACACACTTAACCTAGTGATATAGATTACACACGTAATATCTGAAATCATGTCACATTACAAAGTACTACATTTAACTGATGTGGGTAGGTCACATCATAGAATTGGAATCGGTTTGTTACAAACACATGTGCATGTCGACATGGTCAGGGATTTTCATCACTAACAAGTTATATTACACAATCAAAGTATAAATGTATTATGAGATATTTAACAAAGACTTTCTCTAGTCCTTATACAGTTTTATAATAAAATAAATAACTATTTTTAGTTTCAAACATTTTTGGAAACAAAGTTTTAGTTTTAATTTTAAAATACATATAATATAAATCTAGTATTCAATGAATTATTTATCATATAATATAATAATATCAAAAATCATAAACATTCAAAAAAATTTGTATACGCTAACATACGATAGAGTGACTTATTTACTTACCTCAATCATGTAGAAAATAATTTTTATTGATTCTCCAAATAATTTTTCAAAATTTTCAATTTCATTTTTCTTAAAATATCTTTAGATTTTTTTCCTTCACACAGCCGTTACTTATATATTTCTTCAACTAAAAAAAGTCATAATCCCTTGATAATATAAAAGTTTATTTTACATAAAATTTCAACTAAAATAAATCATTTTAAATAGATAAATTTTAAATTTAACTAAAATTCTATTTAACTGGATATCACAGAAATACAATTGAGCACTAGATTGCTAGTTTCATTTCTCAAGTATCTTGTGATGTACTACTATAGGTATACCCAAATGGATAAGATTAATGACTAGTTGGACAATAAATACTCATTTGGTAATAAATCAAAGTCAAAATTAGTGAATCACTTTTATAAATTAGTTTTTTATCAAATTAACCCTATAATAATTAAAATTTTAAAAAACTAATTAATTTTTTACAATAATTTAATTTAATAATGATAGAAAATAGTTAATAGTAATTTTCTTAGAAAAATTTTAAAAATTCCTAACCCCGAACCAAACTGGCCCCGAGTTCTTGTTTTTCTTCCAATTGATTGTTTTGAGGATAATAATTATGACAACTTTTCTCAATCACTTTTGGCAGATTGACATTTACAAGAGCACAAGATGCCATAATATGTTTTGTCCAGGTTTCATTCATGTTGATTCCCAAATACCTCTCTAACTACCATAGCCCTCAATATGTGATATAAATTTTCAAAGTAATTCTTTCTTCTTGTATGATTTTTACACCAAAAAGTTCATCACTACTGGCGGAATATGTGTAGAGTTTATGACTACTTTTAGCTTTCAGCCTGAATATATTTTGGAAAAAAATCATCGCTAGAATTTTCTTCCTATGATTGTCGACAGGATCCAAAGACTCATCACTGATGGCTTGCGGTTGGAAAAGATAAGCGAGCAATTGGATATCGACCTACTTACCTACTAAAGCGAAACCAGAATGGAAAGCAGTCATTTCCCAAAACAAGAGGCTAACAATGTGTCAATGATAAAAATGAATTGCTAGATCTTAGGCGGAAAGTACATATTTTACTGTAGCCCTATCTAGATGCTATCACGCTAGTGAATACTGCTACGCGGGAATGATTGGGGGAATATGTTCTACTTTGGAGGCCTTCGCATTGTTATTGAATATGACATTTGTAGTAAACAAGGAGCATAAATGAGCATTAGTTGTTAACCAAAAAAAGAGCAATTGTTGCAACCTACAATATTGGAAGGGATGTTACTCTCTCAATTCTTGATGGGAGTTCAATTGTCCAAATCCCTGGCTCAACTTCAAAGCAAACCCCAAACGCGTTTTAGATAATAAGGCAAGTACCAATTACAAAATGCATTAGTTTCTTACATTTCTTTAAACATAAATTAAGACTGAATCAATTTATACAACATCATTAAACAAAATCTGCATGTGACAGCAAAACTCTATCTGATTAGCTGCAAAGACAGTACCGCTTGTAGAAGCCTTTTTGAAGTCCCAAAACAAAACAACAATTTGTGTCATAGTCTCAGCATTCATGAAGGTCAGCAACTATTTCATCAACCAGTATCTGAAGTATGTCACTTTGAATTTCCACACCCGTCTCAAAAGTTTCAACCTCACAGCCTGTCCACCTTCTCATCGAGTAGCTCATTTCCTTGTCGATCATGTCGTCTAACAGCTTCCCCGTTAAGCTCTTCCAACTCATTATCTTCTCAGAAAATTCTCTTGCCAAACTGTCTCTGCTCACAAATGAATGCATCCTCAACCATGACTTGTAACTGGATTTGAAGAAGTCATCATATTTTGAATGCAAAGACTCCATCAGGCAGTCAAAGAGGAAGTTCTTGAGTCTATTGCTTTCTTCATCCTCACCAAAGCAAGAACTGAACTCTGAATGTCTACAGCAATCCCCTGCAATATTCTCTAGCACGTCCAGAACAAATGAGTTGACAGATAAGCCAAGACTCCCATCTGATCCACTGAAGATGTTCTCAAGCAGTAACTCCATGTCTGATGTTGCTTTCTTGGTTTCATTGAGTTGACTCTCCAAGCATCTTGCTCCATGAGAAGGGGAACTACTGATCTTTGAGTGTTTATCTATAGGCTGTGGGCTCTGTTCAGTATCGAATTTTATTGAAGTTGCAGAATCCAAAATATCTTGGTCCACCTCTGGTTGTTGTAGGCAACTGCCAAAGCTCTCTGTAAGCCCGACTTCTGGTTTGTGTCCTGAAATCAACATGATAAACAAAAGTTAGGGATTTTTTTTTTCAGGAAGAGCAATACAACGCTATGTCCTCAGATCAGTATGTTAAATAAAAGTAAGTTTTGTTGTTCTTTTTTTGTTTTGTGTGTGTGTTGTTGTTGTTGCAGCAGGCAAAAACCATACAATGCTGTGTCTGCAAAATGCACGGCAGGTAAATAATAAACTAATGCTCAATTGCATGCAGTAAGCATATATGTGCAGAGGGAAACAGGAAAACAAGATGAGGGAACATTGAAATAAACTTGATATTTCATCAGTTTGATATCCACAAAACTAGTTCATGCCTGAGATGCCATTTATACTCGCAGAGACAGAACTCTCATTGGAGAATGAAGCACCAAGAACAGAGACTGGGCTGTATTGATCACTTTCACATGCTGGAGATGCAGACACAAAAGCTGATTTTCCCTCTTCCTGAACATACAGCAAGAACAGCAATCAATTAGATGATACTTTTTTGTGAATGTGTTCTCCAAAAGTATTCAACAAATATTACAGTACATTTTTGTTTAAAAACTTCTAAGAACAAAGTTACAAACCAAGTCCAGAAAAGCATGGTCACCCAGCATAGAAGATGTTTGCAAAAGATTACACAACATGTTTGATAGCAACTTTAAAACAGAATAACCAATAAGACATCCAAAAGGAACAGAAGAAAACATTCCAACAAGTAAGCTAATTTCACGTTCATCTTATAAACAGACACATTTGTCTCCCTTAATCTTTCAATTTCTTATTTGATCATTGACAAAAAGATACTCTCCTCCAAAAAATGGAACACATAAATACAATGCCTTGAAAATCTTTTAGCAAACTAATTAGCAGATATTAGAAAGGAATCAATTGTTCATGAGATTCTCTTTTGTACCCTGGATTTGGCTGGTATTCTTTATATGGGGGATGGTATGTCCTGAACCTAATAAAGAAACACTTTTGTCTTGCTCAACACGAAAGTAAATTTATGCCTTCCAAAAAGGCCATAATCATGTGAATAGATTTGAAGAGGAAAATGCAGATATCAGCATTTGCACTACAAATATGTGCACATCAGAACTTCAATTTAGAGGAAAACTTGTAGAAGGGACCTGAAATGTTAATGAGTGCATTTGCAAAGATGGGTTAATTTTCAGAGAGAAATTCTAGAGTTTCTTAGCACAATAGAACAGTCTTATTTATCAGTTCAGTTAGCTATGCATGAATTTGCAAATGCTTAGCTTTGATGTACGAATCTGGGTTCCAGTAAAGTGCATGAAATATACCATGACCCATTTGAGAGGTGCATATACAAAACCTACAGCCTTACCACGGCAAACCACCAACTACAATCACTCTAGCAGGACGTACTGATAAAAATCAAACAAGATGGTGTTAAATTTCAATTACTGGCCAAAGTTGTATGTGTAAGATTAAGATTAAAGAATGCATACTGTGCATTTGTTAAAAATATCTCAAAAATGAAAACAAAAAGAGAAGTGGTAATGCCTAAACCTGAAAGGCAATGGTATCAAAAGACGTAGCAACAAACCTGGAGGTTTTGGTCAAGGGCAGCTTTCTGATGTGGTCCTATGTTATGTTCACAGCCTGGTGTGGATCCATGACAGAACCCATCCACATTGCTATCAACATGTCTTTGAGATACTGGAGCTCCTGTTGTAAGTGCAGAGATCAGCTCCTCCAGAATAGAAGCAGTTGATCTACCCAAATTACCATTCTCTACTCCCAATTCATCCACATTGAGCGATGTTAACTCTCTTATCTTCTGTTCGAGAAGATCACTTAATGCATCACCTCTTAAAGATGTTGCAGTTTGGGATGTTATATTCCTAGGCATTGTCTCTCGTGATAACCTTTTTGTGTTGAACTCATCTTGAGTTTGCTCGTGGTGGTTCTTACTCTTATCCACAATTACATGTACAGAGGAAGAAACTATACCATTTTCCTTGTGACCACAACTGCTATTGCCTTCTGCTCTTTTCTTTAATTCACCTTTGATACATCGCCGCTCAATAGAATGGGAATTACCAAACCCTGACACTTTTTTATTAAAGGAGTCAGTTCTAGTGCTTCTTTCCCGTGGAAATCTGGGACCTACTAGACCCTTAGTTTCAACCTGTGAACCACCAATTGTTCTTCTTTTGCGGACCAAATGCTTTTCCCCAATGGTTCTTTCTATACCAATCATCCTATGACTGGTGGCAACCTTTGTCGGTGATCTTGTTCCTGCAGACTTGTTTAGATTTTTGTTTAAAGTTACAAAATCTTTGGCCTCATTCAGCTCAATGGGGCACCTTCTACCATCTTGCCTGATGGTGACCTTGTTATCAGAAACAACTTTGTCCTTGACTAATGGCAACAAGTTCTGCCTTGAGTTGTTCAGTTTAAGACCAGATTTTGTGGCTGTGTCCTCTCGAGACTTGCTCTGGCTCTGATCTTTTGCAATGTTGTGTTTCCGTTCCATGAAATCATAACCTTTGTTCTTCATATTCACCTTAGCTTGATCAGCAGGAGAGACCATCTTACTTTGCGTTTTCATTCTAATTTCTTCAGACCCAGTATCAGAACAAGAAGCAATGCTGAAATCTGAAGGAGAAGAACCACACTCAGTTGCCGTTGTTACTCCTGAGCCTAAGTGCAACTCCGAGACTTTGACTAAACCACCACAACTCCTGCAAGATCCCACAAGTGAATCCTTCATACTCCTCGAGAATGAGGCGGCATTGGATCCTCCTATGCCATTGGCTCGTGATGAGCCTACATAGGTAAGTGCACGATTCCTAGACTGAGAAGCAGGATCCAAGATCTTGGTGGCAGCCTCCATGAGACGTGTTGCACTCCTCCTTGACAATGCCCTTGGGCTCTTAACAGGTGTAGGAAGCTTATAATGGTGCTTCTTCGAGCCGATCAACATGCTCTTGTTGGACCGGAAAGCATCTGCACCAAACCAAGCAGCATTGACCGACCGCTTCTCCAAGAACCCTCCAATCTTCTGAATCTTCTGCGGCCTCGAATCAATCTTGCTGTTCCCACTCACCTCTGTATAAAATTCCTGGTCAAGCCTAGAATAATCCGACCTCTCATCCCTCTCATAATATATCTGAGAGTTCAAAGCCTTTCTTGGCTTCTCTTGATCCACAACCGGCATTGTTTCGAGACCCATCAGTCTCGCAACAAGCCCAGCAGTGCGCATGCTATTGCTAGGATCATCTAAAGTTGCACTCGAGGATTTCAACTCCGGTTTCTTCGAGCTCGGAAAACCTCCTCGGTTCTCATCAGCAATCTGATAATTGCAAACAGTTCCAGCAAGAAACACAGAGAAATCGGTAAAACAAGTCAATGGCGAACAATGTAGGTTTCCAGCCAGATCAACTAGCGAAAAAAGAAGGAAAATTACCAATTTCAGCTTGGAAGTCTGCATCTTGTCGTCACCCCCAAACTTCTTCGAGGCCCTTTTCGCCGAACGAACTGAATCATCCAATAAAAACACATAAATTACGAGATTCATCGCAACAAAAATATAAAAAAAAAAATTCTAAAGAGATTAACGCAATGCAGCACTTAAATCATGAGAAAAAACACAAAGCCCCTTTTTGTTTCTCGAAAGGACAGTACCAGGAGGCAGGAGCTTGCGAGAGAAGAGCTTCTTCTTGGCAAGCCGGCGGTTCCAGTCCAGGAGCTGGAAGAAGATGCCGACGCACCCGCCAGGCCGCTGCTGCTGCGCGGGCTTCTTCTCCACCATCGCCATGTTCGTCATTTCTCTCATCCCCCGCCCCAACAAAACCTTTCTCACGAACAGAATCAGAAAAAAGCTCCCACCTTTCCCCAAAACACAAGGCAAAAAAAAGACGTATACAGATCTACCCACCCATCTATCCCACAACAACAAAGAGCAAATCGACGAAGGAGGAGGAACTGTAGGCATTGGGAGGAGGAGAAGCCAACAAGCAGCTGTAAAGCAGCGTCTTTGCCATCAGTGCACGCAGCACGAAACCGGGACAACACCACAGAGAAGGATTCCAATGAAAAGTCTGGGAAAAGCAACGCCTCCTGCTTCCTCGCCTGCAGGCAAAGGGATCTCCAGGAATGATATAGAGCACCGCTATGCGGAGACGAAAGGCTGCAGCGAGCAAGCGAAGAAGCGACGGGAGAGATGAGCAGGCCTTGCGGGGATTTCTTCTTCTCGATTTTGGTTTTCGATTTTGTTTTCTTGTCCTGTTTTGGCAGAGCCAGGAGGGCCGATTAGTCAACCTGAAACAGGTGTGTTTGTCTTTAATCCCTTTTTTAACGCTTTTCAAATTTTTTTTTTATTGGAAAAGGAGCGTGCGTTTGTGTATTTTTTTATTTTTTATTTATTTTGAAAACGAGGGGCTGAGGACAAAAGTGGAATTGGGCGAGGCCTGAGGCGGAGATGGTCCAATCGCTTTCGGCTTGCTTGGAGACTCGGAGTAAGAATCTGAGTTGGTCTGTGTCGCGTACTCTGCGGCTGCGCTGCTTTTTGTAATCTTGTCACGGCTCACGGGTCGGATCTCAAACGGGCGAGTCTCTTTTGCTGGGGACGTGAAATGCACCCAAAAAGTAGTTGGGAAACGCGCTTTTATGAAGTCCTGTAGGATTATGGTAGAGATTCGAGAAAGGAAAACGATCTGCGCGGTCACGTGAACATATTCGCCGTTTCCCGTTTCCTTGTTGTATAGTCTCTCTTCGCTCCTCGACGGGCGTATATTGCACGTCAGGCGAACAGAAGACAAGGAGCATAACATCCGATGGAGATGTTTCCGTGCCAAACTATTCCAATATTTTTTTAAAATTTTATTTTTTTTGTTATTTGGGATTGTTGGAATTTTTATATGGAAATATTTCCAGAAAAGTGGCCTTCTATCTCGGAAGGCCCATGCAGAGGGGGGATAATGGTTAGCGTGGTCCCGGAGCGCCTGAAATCGCCGGACATGACATGAGAGCCCATGGATTTGTCACATTGATATGTCTCGTTGAGCCACCGTGCGAGCTGGTGGCTGCGTGTTTGGGTCTGCTGTGGGGCACTCTTGATTGTTTTACTACAGCTCTCCCTAAACTTTTAGGGCGATTTGGAATCCTGTCCGAATTTGGTCAGGCTAAGACAGCTAGTCAGATCCCAAACACCTATTTGATTTGGAATTAGCAAATGCGATGAAATTTTTTATAAAAAAAAACTCTCTAAATTGAATCAAACTCGAATATGAATGGATTGAATCCTCCTTGAAAGAGCTTACTTGATCACATGCAATTGTCTTCAACAGAGGTCCTTCAATTGGCTTTCACTTCTGAGATTGAAGCAGCACCTTGTTCTTGCATTTCAATCGTTCCCGCTTGTCAAAGGCGAGTCATTGCTGGGGTTTTCGGTATGAGATACCCGATGCTGTATCTCTTGGCCCGGCGAAGAAAACAGGGCCGGCTTCGGAGGCATTTCGATTGATTCTAGTCTCCCAGTTAACATCCCCAAAGCTGTGCTCATTGATGGACGATCCACGGGATTCATTTGTATGCACCACAGGCCCACCATCACCATTTTTCTCGATACAATTGCATCCTCTTCCACCACTGAATCACCGAGTCCCATGTCCTTGCACTGGTTGAGCTGCTCGTATATCCAATTGGGGAAGTACTCGTTGCTAGAATGATCAACTTTGCGATCAGGTATATTCCTTCCGACTGTCATGTCAAGCAACAACATTCCATAGCTGTAAACATCCGACTTGTGAGAAACACCACCAAGATTCCTTATGAACACCTCTGGCGCCATATAACCAACAGTCCCACGGGCGCCCGTTAAAGGCACAACACTGTCCTTTCGAGAGAAGAACTTGGCTAAACCAAAGTCTGAGATCTTAGGATGAAGATTCGAATCTAGCAGTACATTGTGAGGCTTGATATCTAAGTGCAAGATCCGTTTGTCACATCCCTGATGTAGATATTCAATCCCACGAGCAATTCCAATGGCGATTTCAAGCAACTTTGGTGCTTCTAGTAACACTTTGCTTTCCTTTTTAGATAACAGATCCCCCAATGATCCTTGTGGCATGAACTCATAGACTAAAGCTCGACGGGAGCCGTCACAACAATAACCAAAAAGCCTTATGATGTTGACATGGTGAACCATACCAATTGTGGCAACTTCATTCACAAAATCTCGACCATTATGCCTGGATTTCCCCAAAACCTTCACAGCAATGACTGTGCCATTTGCTAGCTTTCCCTTGTAAACATTGCCGTAGCCACCTTCACCTAACTTGTGCTTGAAACCATCAGTAATTTTCTTGAGATCAACGTACGAGTATTGAGTTGGCAGCATCGAGCGATAATTATTGATAAACTCATCAACATCGATACTGTTAGTTCGGCTTGCACTTGTCATACTGAGGCTTCCAAATGTTAATGATAAGACTCTCGTTCTGAACTTGATTAGAACTGTTACAAGTCCTAGAAGGATGATTGCAGTTGGAATGACAACAGCTGCAGCAAGATTTAAATGATTTACGATTAGAGGTGAAGAAAATAAAGGAAAAAATAATTTGCAACCTCTACTCTTTCCAATAAACTTAAAATGGACCATGCTATACATTATAAACAGTATCCTTCGTGAGAATTACCTAGAATGATCTTCCGAGAATTGGACCTGCAAAGAAGAGCAACCATATTATAAAACAATAGCCATAATGTGCACAATCATTTGGCCAACACTGATATAATTGCAAGACCATTTGAACAAATCAGGCAAGCTGCAGCAATAAAATTGTATTGATTTTTTGGATTGTATGGTACCTGTTCGACCCTGGCCTTCCGCCAGGGCTGCAGCCATACTTGCAAAAGCACAGGACATCCCCAGTGCTCCGATTGTACCCGCATCGGCCGCCATCCTTCTCGCATTCCCAGCACTGCGTCATGTTCCGCCACTGCAGCGGGAACCCACCTCCGATCACCGAGAGCACGTCCTCTTTCTTGTTCAGTCCCTGGCTCGAAATCTTCGACAACAGCACCGGAAGAGCGGCATACGCGCAACCAGCCGGCTGCGACACGTCTCCCTTTATAGGAAGCACGTACAAGCTCTCGTTCCCCCTGCAGAACTCAATCGGAAGCGCCTCGGGGTGACGGCCGTCGCTGCACCGTGAGAAGTTGAGGTGGAAGACCCAGTAAGGAAGCTGAAGTGGCGAGAAGTTGACGGCTGGCAGAAAATGGTTGTCGAGACCGCTGCAGCTATTGGAGCGCAGGTTTTCGACGAGGGCGGCGTCGGAGAGGGTGACGATGCAGTTATCGCGGTTGATTTCGTTTATTGTGAAGGTGAGTCCAGAGAGTGAGAGGGTGGGGACGGGGGAGGAGCTGTCGCAGGAGACCTCGAAGCCGGGGATACTGCAGATGGTCTCGGAGGAGGAGAAGGGGAAGGCGACGATGACGTCGCCGCAGGTGGAGGGTGCGCAGGAGTCGTAGAAGTAGGAGTCGTTCTGAGACATGGAGGGAAGTGCGATCAGGACCTGGAGGAGCAGGACGATGAAGACGACGATGTGCTCCATCTTGGTACCTGTGATTTGTGGAGATCATTTCTTTGGTTTCGTTCTGCCATTGCCATTAGCGTTCTTCTTTCAAGTTGTTGACTTGACTATTCCACGACAGACGACAAAGACAATGGATGGTAAAAATTTCGAATTCATATGTTATTGTACAGATTTCGTGTATTTATATATAATATTGAAAGATTTTAGGACTACTATGTAGTTATTTCGCGAAAAGTTATAAATCAAATGGTAAAATAATATTACCTTGTACACTGAGACGTATATATCTCATATTGCGGGAAGTGGAAAGCGGAAAGCGGATGAATATTGATTCCAAAAGATATTTCATTATTAACACGTGCAAAACCTGTGCATTCCGTATCTCGACATCCTGTGTTCTTATCATCTTTCTCCCAAAAGAATTGCTGAAAGAGATTATAATTAATAATTTTCAAAAAAATATTACAATAAAAAAATCAAGAACTAAAATTCACATTATTTATAAAAATTAAAAAATTTTGGCATGAAATCACTTGGTTTGTTGCTATTTTATGAAAATTCATCTGCCTTATCAATACTAGTAAACAAAACACTTTCATAATGTTATTAATTTACAAAGAAATTACCTCTTAATTTTTTTTATTAAAATATTTAATTTGAGTTAATTTTATCCTTTAATTAACGTATAAGATTAAATTGTCATTAATTTCATTCTTAATGAAAAAATGAACATCTCCTTAACGAAAAAAATATGAAGCTGCTTTCCTCTCATAATGTAAAGACATTTTTTCTCTGGTTTGTGAGACTCTGATCTCCTTTCAACTCTTTTTTTTATGTCTTTGGTTGAGTGAAGCCGTATTTTTTCAGTTAAGAAAAAAAATAAATTTTCTATTAAAAACCAAACTAAGGATATCTTAATATATTATATTAATTTAATTGATAAAATTCCATCAAAATAAAATATTCTTTTAATATTTTAACAAAAAAATGGATTTTTTTTCTAAATTTGTAACACGAGATAAGTAATTTTTTATTAATATTAATGAAATGGGTGATGTTTAAAAAATATAAAATAAAACAGGTGGTTTTTTGATTAAAAACTCAAATAAAAGAATTTAAGAAGTTACGAACCAAGAAGAAGCGAATTTTGTCTTGCTATCACGTACAAATCCGGAGCTACGTGTAACAGTACAATACATGTCTACTTAGTAAAATAAAACCAATGAACTTTATTTACGATATTTATTGTATTTATTCTTAAAAATACATGAGACTTACTCCTCATCTGGCAATAATAGCATTTGACTCGATTTTTGTTTTGTTTTCTACTCCAAAATTAACTGCCGCTGGACTCTAGTTCCGTGACTCGAGGTAAACCATAGACATTGCTGTATCAAGAAGCTCCATAGTATTTTCGACCTTGAGTTCGGAGCGTTGTCCATTACAATTATATATATAATAGATATAAAATTTTATTAATAGATTTTTAATATTAATTATATAATATTTTAAACCGTTAGATTATCTAAAAATTAATATGCCTTATATTCTAAATATTTAGGATTTAAAATTTAAAGATTAAACTTTAGGATTTATGGTAAGATTTTAAGATTTTAACTTTAATTATATTAGGTTTTAAATAATTTGATTTATCTAGTGATTTGCATAGTCTAAATTTTAAACCTTAAACTCTAAATCCTACACTTAACCGTAAATTAAAATTATTTTTTAAAAAAATTATATAATTTTTAAAAATTAATCAGAATATTATATATAATTTAGCTAATTTTCAATAGTTATACCTGAAAAACTCTTTACTTTTTTTTTATCTAAAATCAAATTCAGGTGAAAAGGAAATGACACAAATTCAATTATGAAAAATTCACGCTGGTACTTAAAAATATCAATATATTTTTCGCAAATCAAGAAAATTATGGACGAGTTGAGAATCCAAACATAATTAAAAAAAAATTTAATTAGTTACTATCCTAATAATCCAAATTAATTTGAACGATACATTTTTGATAGAATAGAGTCAAGACTTTATTTGAAAGCCATTCGATTTAGTAGTTACATTATTAGGAGCCACCACAATTCTATGCTCCTATGCTCACATAATATAAATAATTAATTTTTACAATTTCCAGGACCTCCAAAGTAGAACATGTTGCCCCAATTGCCGCCCCCATTAAAATATTTACCGATACTGTAACATTCACGGCGACTTGCATAAGTAGATACTTCGTTAAGTCTAATATTCTGTATTTCATATTTTTCATCGATATATTGAATTTTGTTAAAGAAACATGCCCTTTTTAACCCTTCACTTGAAAAATGACCGCTTCCCATTGGTGGCTTTTTTTCATATGGAAAATATTCGGCGGTTCCACCATACACCAATTGATCAGCCCAATTGTATACATCAGGAAAAATTTCACTTGGCCAATATCCAATTGTAATTTTGTCTTTTCCAAAGACAAGCCACCAGTTAGTAGTTGTTGGATCCTGTCAACGATTACATAAGAAAATTTTACTGAGAAATTAAATATTTTCTAAATCATGATCAAACTTAAAAGTTCTAAAAAATTTAAACTCCTGGATTTGAAAATTCTAGTAGTATATTTATTTTGTAAGACATATAAATTCAGAATTTTAAAATTTCGTGTTTGTTTTGTTTGATTTATAAATCATAATAATAAATTTTATATTTTATTTTATTATAAAATTCAGCATATGACTTCACATATTGTACAATCAATGTTGAAGAATCAGTAAATTATATAATTACTAAAATTTTAAAGTTCTAAAATTTCAACGTTTCGTATAAGAAATATTGAATTGTATAATTATCGAAATTTAAAAATTCAAAAGTTTTGAAATCTCACATAATAAATAGACTAATATACAGAGAATAAACTGATTCTTATAAAAAAATATATGAAAATGTGGTATTTTTGAATAACGTTTACTTATCTCGTACAAATTTAACTTGTTGGAATGTGTTTTTATTGTTTGGGTAATTAGTCTATAAACTTAAGATTATGTGTTTTCTTATATTCCTATTGGAATGAGTTGCTTTATTATTTATAGTAATATGTAAATAATAGTCTCTTTTTTTGTATATTTTATATAAAAAATAATTATATGGGAAAAGAATATTACCTTAAATATGGAGACGTATACCACATATTGTTTCCCATTATAAGCAGAGAGGGGATGAATTACAGCTCCGAGGGGCATTTGGTGACTGACATGTACAAAACCTGGGCATATCGTATCCAGGCATCCTTTGTACTTAGGTTTGTCATTCTGCTCAATCTACTCAAGAGAATTGAAGAAACTAATCATAATATGAACAAGATTTTAATAACTACAGCGGATGTAGTTCGATTGGAAAACGAAAACACAAAAGCTTACCATCCAAGCAGTCGCCAATCTTGTCTTGCTATCACCATAAAACTCTGGATTTACCTTTATACAACGCATATCTATTTAATAAAAAAAAAATCAAACTAATGCAACAAATATCTATACATTACGATGCGATAATGATCCTTTTCGATCTAAGTAATAAATCGAGATTTTTTTATTAATTTTAAAAATAAATTAGACTTACTCCCCATCCCGCAATAATCGAACTGATTCCACTTGGGGTTTGTTTTCTAACATAAAAGACACTATGGGTAGCTTGTCTCTTCGTGATTTGGGGTAAACCATGAACATTAATATATGAAGAAGCTCCATAGTAATCTTGACTTCCAGTTCCAAGCGTTGCAAACTACAATTGAAAAAAAATAAAAAAAAAAATTATGCCAGTTCAATAGCTCCTCAGTGAAAATTACAACAGTTGAGAGTATTATTTTATTTTTGAGATGTTCATCCTCAATGAAAATATTTAAATATTATTGAAAAAGATGCACCTGAGCAATCTTGCTTTCTTTATTACTCGAGGAATGAGAAGATGAGAGGGAGAACTTCTGATGATTTAAAGACATTCCCATTCTTATTAGATCTTCTCTTCCAATTCGCCTCGTAGGTACCGTTCTCGGTGGACATAACTCGCCTCGCAGTCCTCCAACCTCTATTGTATAATTATCTAATGGATTCTCATCGAACATTCCAATCGGGTACGAAGTTGGCTTCAACTGCAATGTGTGATTCTTGAGCGAAGGATGATCGAAGGCTCGTTGCTTGTATATGTCCACGCAATCATAAATGTCTCCGTCTTCGGTCTGCGAAAACATATCCACCATCATAATATGTTTTTGTGTGTGAAATAGAGTGAACACATGCAATCGGTAAGTACCGTAATAGTTTTGAGGGCCGGTTTGTTGAGAAGTTTGAGTTGCGTCTCCAACTCTGTATCTTCCTCCATCGCCGTGAGATTGCTCCCACCTCCGCCCCCGCGAACGAAGCTAGGGAGCAAAGAAAGGCAGACGCAGAGAGGCACCAGCATCCTCTCCTTTGAAGCAAGACTATAGCTCTTATTATTGGCTATTATTCTCTTCACCATCTCGCCGAAGATGCGTCCTCTCCGATGAAGTTCTCACCATCAAATGCAAGCAATCCTTCAATAAGTAATGTTCTCCAAGTCAATGCCTTTTGGCATGTAGTAATTTAATTATGGTTTGGTGAAAATATATTGCGAAAAAGCGAGATTAAAACCAATCTGCATGGCGGAACTGGATATGGAGTTGCGACACATTGCCAAAACGAGATCACTAATCTGGATAATTATAAAAAGGTAAGTTGGTCAATTAGTAAAATTATAAGAGAATTCACATCCTTGCAATAAAATAGAAAGAAAAAGAAGACATTTCATTCAATTATTTGGGCCAAGTGTATCAATTGATTTGCTTTAGCCATTATAAGGAAAACCTCCGATCTTTTTTGGTCCAACAAATCAATGCTCTTAACTGAGAGTTTTTTGCCAAATCTAATCTTGAACGAGAAAAATAATGAGAGAAAACATCGAAACAAATAAATAATGTATTTTAGAGGACTGATTTGTAATTTGACCGGGTCTCGACCCGGTGCCTCGTTGACGAGGGCCGGTCCCGGTTTTATTTTTTAATTTAGTTTTTTAACCCAAAACCCTTTCTCTGTCTTTCTTGTTTTTCTCCATCCAAAACCCATCCCAGCATCGGAGCTAACGAAGCTGCCGCTGCTGCGCCTATTTAAACCGTCACCCCGGGCGGATGACAACCACTAACGGCGTTCAAATTCTCTGGGTAACGCCCGAGGAGAAGGACCGTCGAGTACCGCCCCAGCGTCGACATTTTCTTCCTCGCCCTCCCAGGTTTGATCCCTCGAAAGACGAAACCCCGCTCTTTCTCTCTCTCTCTCAGAGATCTTGATCCTCAGATGGATTCTCTTGGATCTCGTGCTGTGATCTTTAATGCCGGCGGATCTTTTGTTAGGGCTTTCTTGATCGCAAGGGAAGATGCAGAGTGCCGTAGTTGGTGGTGCTAGAGGAAGAGGAGTGGTGGGGGTGGAGGTTCGAAGTAGGAGTCGGGTGGCAGCGGGGTTGGGGATCGGAAGCCGGGGAGTGGATCTGCTGCCGATGCCGGAGCAGAGATCGTGCTGCGGGAGGTCGACGATCCGGACGCTGAGCTCCGGTGTGGAGATGGTTCGCCTGAGGGCGGTCGAGGCTGTGTTCCGGCCCACGGGAAGAGCCGGATTCGTCAGGGCCCAGACCTCCGGTGAGCTCATGGCTCTAGATTTGTCTTTTGCCAGCTTTCGACATTCTCTTCGTTGTGTTGGTTTCTACGTGTAGCGATTCCGTTGGGTTTCTTTCAATTGGTTGACGGGGTTTTGATTTGTTTCAAGGGTTGTAGCTTTCTATTTCTTGAATTGATGATGCAGCTGATATGAATGTCCAGGATGTCTGGACAAGAAAATGGGCGTGATTCGAGACAGAAACGTTTGGCCCTTCTCGGAAAAAAAAATGTTTTGATTTTTTAAAATTGATTAGGATCATTTGCATCGTGTGATGTTCTCGTTAAGGATTTCAAATATATATAATGCTTAAATTTGGCGTGCAACAGATATTCTGCAATCCTCATTCAATCTAGCCTGATGAATGCCTTGTCATTTCTTTTGGATGAGTTAATTCTTCAGATTATCTATGGCCTACCGTGAATAACGATGTTTGATGGAATCTTTGTTCTGGTTAAGAGGGGGTGTTGTTTCTATGTCTTTCTTGCTAATCTAGTCCTTCGGAAAAAAAATTGTTTTTGTACTCATACATGTTGGAGATGCGTTCCATGCTAAGTCTGATTTAATCCTGTTTCAGATGACCTTGAGGATGTTCATCCTGTTAGACATCAGTCAAAATCTTCTGGGACAGTCTTGCCATATGTTGGTGTTGCCTGCCTGGGAGCAATTTTGTTTGGGTATCATCTTGGGTATGTTCTTGCATGGGTCTGATTCAGTATCTGTTGTATTTTAGCATTATTACTATTAGGATAATTATAGCTACAGTTGGAGTCTATTCTCCTAGTGCATGCGTAACACTTGATTGATGATAAGGTTGAGCAAGCAAAGATTTTTTGAATGGGTTGCGGTCATAAAGCTTTACTAATACACTGCCAAGCTGCAGATTCATGTATTCATGGGGTTTAGCAGATAATGTGTATTGAGCTATTTGGTGTATTTAACCTTAAAATAAAGGTTTCTAGAGATGCTAGTTTATATGATCAAACACGGGGATGATCTTTTTTCTTGCAGAGTGGTGAATGGAGCACTTGAATATCTTTCCAAAGATCTTGGAATTGCTGAAAACACTGTCCTGCAAGGTATTCTACTAACAGTTTTAACAGAATATTTAGACATTTGAAACTATTGTATAATGATATACATAGAGTCGGGTTTTGCTGTCTTCACAAGAAAATGCTTCTAGAATTTCATGACTATAAGTTTAAGTGTCTTAACAGGATTGAGATGGTTACCTTCATGATGATCTTGTTCCCTTGACCTTCTTCATTTATATTTGCAGGCATTAGAATAATAATTCTGCATATATTAGTTGTTATTGCATTTCTGAGGTTTTCTTTGTTTTTGTCAGGATGGGTTGTTAGTTCAACACTTGCAGGTGCTACTGTTGGTTCCTTTACTGGTGGAACATTGGCTGATAAATTTGGTAGGACAAGGGCATTCGTGCTGGATGCTATCCCACTCACAGTTGGTGCATTTCTCAGGTTCATCCTACTGTCTATGTGAATTGCTAATTGGGGGGATGCTGATATTGTAAACGATCGGAATTTTAGTGTACTTAAACTTCACAACTATGTTTACAGTGCCACTGCACAGAATGTGGAGATGATGATGATAGGCCGGTTACTTGCTGGAATAGGAATTGGAATTTCTTCTGCCATCGTTCCACTTTACATCTCTGAGGTGCCTTGTTTTGAATGTTAATAACCTCAATATTTGCTTGATTTAAGGTAATTGGGAGTTGAAATGTTTTTCTACTGTTAGATATCCCCTACCGAAATTCGTGGAGCTCTTGGATCCATTAACCAACTTTTCATTTGCATCGGCATACTTGCAGCTTTGGTAGCTGGGTTACCATTGGCTGGAAATCCTATATGGTACGCTTCCTTTCTTTTGTTGCTATATCCAGAACATCAGTTTATGCTTCTGTTTTTGTCTTGAAGTAGGAAATTTTAACTAGTAGTTGTATCAATTGAATCTCTCATATGACTTCCATATTCATTTGTTCCTTATTAGGACCCTGTTTGGTTCCGAGTAGTTTTTTTGCTTGAAGGTGTTAATCCACTGTAGGAAAGTAACCCAGAGGTGGATCTTGAGATGGTGACATCATGATTCCCTACTTCGCATGACTTATTATCCAAAAGTCAATATATCTTGTATTCACTTAGTCCTACCAACAGGATTTGGTTGAACCTGTACTGCCTGCCTGCGTTGCTGATGACGAAATAATTGTCCTAACCACTTGCCATTTCAACACCACATTCTACTTTCCTACTGGTTTATATTCTGGTCAAACATTCAGTGTACAATGATGGTTATCCCCTTATTTTCATATAGGTTGTGTATATCCTGTGAGTGTATTAAACTAAAATCCTTTGGTTTAAGATTACCATGTTGTAACTTTGTTCTTTCCATGAGACCAAAAAAAATGTTTTATTTTTATTCTATGCAAAAAATTAGGAGTAATCAATTTTTCGGGCAAGCTGTTATTGATTTTAGAAATAATTGCACTGAAATGGTAAACCTCCGTATATTCCTTTTATCAGGTGGAGGACAATGTTTGGTATTGCAGTTATTCCTTCCGTTTTAATGGCATTGGGAATGGCTATTTCCCCTGAAAGTCCCCGTTGGCTCTTTCAGGTTTTTGTTCAATGATCTGTTTGTTCTTTCTGCTTTTGACATCGTTATTTGGTGCTCTCATAATGTACATCCACTAAAATTATTTATATTAAAGCAAGGGAAACTTCCACAAGCAGAAGCAGCTATAAGGACACTATATGGTAAGGAAAAGGTCACTGAGGTAATGAGTGATCTACAAGCAGGTAGCCAAGGTTCAACAGAGCAAGATGCTGGCTGGTTTGATCTTTTCAGTAAACGATATTGGAAAGGCAAGTCAAAGTGGCGTTTAAATTCTTGAGTATTTATATAGTTGCATCATGAACTGACTGCATGGTTGAGATGCGTATTTCTACTATCTTGTTGAAAATGCTTGAATAGCACTTGAGACCTGCAACTTTTATAGTGCACCTCCATTTGCTAGGTGTTTCTGAGATCAATAAAACAGCTTCTAGTTGTCCATTTATTCTGACCTGAAATATTCCTCTTTAAGTCACTTACTTTTCCTGGTCAACAATCTCAATTGCAGTTGTGAGTGTGGGAGCAGCACTCTTCTTGTTCCAACAGCTGGCTGGAATAAATGCTGTGGTATATTATTCTACTTCTGTTTTCCGCAGTGCTGGAATTGCCTCTGATGTTGCAGCAAGTGCTCTAGTTGGGGCATCAAATGTTTTTGGTTGGTGGCAAGATTCATAGTAACTCATATCTGGACTAACTGATATTCCTTTATTATTACAAAAGAAATATTTCAGTGTTATGACATTAAGTCTTACAACAGGTACTGCAATTGCATCTTCTTTAATGGACAGACAAGGAAGGAAAAGCCTTCTAATCACTAGCTTTACTGGAATGGTAAACCTTATCTATTTCCTATCCTGTTTCAACATATGAGAATCGTATAGTTCTTTTACCATGTGGTATCTAGTGGTTCTAGGTCTTTTGACCTGCCTGACAGAAATCACATATGAAAGTAATAGTTACTGAAATTGCCAGTTGATACATGTAAAAGAGACCTCTTGCATGTAGCTGGGCTGCAGACCTCATGCATCATGAGGCATCACTGCTCAATTTCTATTTTCTTTCATGTCCTAGTATTCTTTATTTTCTGATCGCCCCATTCAATGTGGTTGCATGCCCCCTTGAGTGTCAATTGGACCTTGCTCAAGGTGAGGGTAATAAGATTTAGTATGTAGTAAAATCAGGAGTATGAATTGCGACCAGGATTTTAGAAAAAACATGTCTTTGATGCTTTGATGTGCCATAGAGCATTTTAGATGTTGCCTTTATTAGGGAGTTTCTGCCTTTCATTTGGATTTTTCATCTAGTATTCTGTTCAGTTGTATTACTTGCACCCATGATCATGCTTGTGTAATTCCTTTTGATTACTATCTGATCAAAATGATGTTTTGTTGCTGAAGGCTGCTTCGATGTTGCTTCTCTCTTTGTCATTCACCTGGAAGGTCCTGGCACCTTACGCAGGAACACTTGCTGTGGTTGGCACTGTCCTGTAAGTTATAGCTATTCCTACAATTTTCATTAGAGTTCTGTAGTATGGCATGGTAGGTAGTTGCCGCTCGTTCATGTGCTATGGAAAGATGTAACTCCAATTTTTAAATTTGTTTGGGCCAGGTATGTGTTGTCGTTTTCGCTGGGTGCTGGGCCTGTGCCAGCTCTTCTCCTTCCTGAGATTTTTGCCTCTAGAATCAGAGCTAAGGCAGTGGCATTGTCCTTGGGCATGCATTGGGTGAGTAGGATGAAAATGGTTTTTCTTTTTGAAAATATCAATTATTGACAATAATTCATACATTTGATTTTCCTTCATGCTATTTTCCTTGTGTAACTAAGCACAGATGCTTTGTCTATTGCAGGTGTCCAACTTTGTTATTGGGCTGTACTTCTTGAGTGTAGTTAACAAGTTTGGAATCAGCAAAGTCTACTTGGGATTTGCCTGTGTGTGTCTTCTTGCAGTACTCTATATAGCTGGCAACGTGGTGGAGACGAAAGGCAGGTCCTTGGAAGAAATAGAGCGAGCTCTTAGTCCTGCTGTCTGATTAGAGCTTGGGGGAGAAAAAGTCCGTTTGATTTTTTTGCTAGTCTAATCCTCTGGCCTCAAGGCATCGTCGGCAGGTGTAAGCAGATTTGGAAGGCGCCCCTTCAGCATAAATTACTGCAATTTCTGCATTAAATAAAAGGTTGCTGCCAAACTTGTGTGAGTTAGGTTATAAGCAGCAACTCATTGTGTAAGGCCTCGAGTTTTCTATTCATTCTTCCTAGTCGTACCCAGCAAGGTTGGCCCAGTGTGAATTCTGTGGATCTGAGACCAGGCCCAAGGTCTAGTTGTCTTCTTTGGATCTGGGCCGGCCCCTGCCGCCCTCACTCCCCGGCCCTAGGTTCTACGTTCTTTGGATCTGGCCCAAATTTGGCTCGGCCCATTATCCACTATAGGGCTGTTTGGATAAATTCTAGAATCCTAAAATCGAGGGAATTGAAGGAATTAAAAGTCTAATTTTCTAGTTTTAGTATTTGGTTTGATTTCGAAAATCGAAAGTAAAGAAATTGGACAATTCCTCCTTCCAATTTAGAAAATGAATTTCAAAAATTTTTACAGGAATTCACCCAATTCCTATGGGTTCCACTGATATGTTTTTCTGCGGATTCTAGGCGGAGGAAACAAACGATTCGTCTGGCGGAATCAGTCCCTTTCCTCCATTCTTCAAAGGCTCGAGCTTCTCTCCAAGCATCCCCTGCCTCGATCTTGCTGGTCATATCTCCCATTTGTAATCTTGTGAGGTATCTTCTTCCCAGATCTAGTGGAGTTTTTTCTTCTCCGATCTCGGTGAGCTTCTTCTTCCAGTAACTGGCTCAAGCTTCTCCCTAAGCATGCCCCTTCCCGATCCCGTCGGTCATCTCCAGTCCGTGATCTCGGTGAAGTCGTCCATCGAAGTAGTTGCTGTTAGAGCTCTCCAGGCTTGCAATTTCGCATGTTGTTTTCTTCTTCGTCCCTGATCTCGCGAGATATCTTCTTCCGAGATCTGGTGGAGCTTCTTCTTTTCTAATCTCAGTGAGCTTCTTCTTCCAATAGCTATCTCGAGCTTCTCCCTGAGCATGCATGTCTCGATCTTACCGACCATCTCCCATTCGTGATCTCAACGAACTCGTCCGTCCAAGTAGCTGCCGTTGGAGCTCTCCGGGCTTGCAATTTCCCAAGTTATTTTCTACTTCTTCCCTGATCTCGTGAGGTATCTTCTTCTCAGATCTAGTTGAGCTTCTTCTTCTCCGTTCTTTGTAAGATTCTTCTTCTAGTAGCCATCTTGAGCTTCTCCCTAAAGTATGTGTGTCCCGATCTCACCGGCCATCTCCTAGCAGTGATCTCAACGAAGTCATCCATCTAAGTAGCCGCTATCGGAGCTCCCCAGGCTTGTAATCTTCTTCCTTGATCTCGCGAGGTATTTTCTTCCCAGATTTGATCGAGCTTCTTCTTCTCCGATCTCGGTAAAATTCTTCTTCCAGTAGCCATCTTGAGCTTCTCCCCAAGCATGCATGTCCCTATCTCGCTGGCCATCTCCCCGCCATGATCTCGGCGAACTCATCCGTCCAAGTAGCCACTGTTGGAGCTCCCCGGGCTTGCAATCTTCTTCCCTGATCTCGCGAGGTATCTTCTTCCCTGGTCTGGTCGAGCTTCTTCTTCTCTGATCTCGGTGAGATTCTTCTTCCAGTAATCGTTGTCCGACCTCCCCGAACTTTTTCCTTGCAGATTGGCTGCCAGATCTTATCGAGCTTCTTCTTCTCTAATCTTAGTGAGATTCTTCCTCCAATAGCCGCTGTTTGACCTCCTTGAGCTTTTTCCTTGTAGGTCCACTGCCATATATTGTCGAGCTTCCTCTTCTCTGATCTTGTCAACCTCCTTCGTCGATCTCCCCAACAACAGCACGTGCGTTTTCTCCCTTCTTCTGCACTCATTCATGAACCTGAATGAGGCTCGAAGACGAGACGGACTATTACAGCATGAGCCCACTTGATCCCTAAAGCAACAACTAGGTCTGCTCCATCTTCACCGTATGATCCCCCTACTAGCTCCCTGTCTTCTTTTGTTTTCTCTAACCATAAATTTTTCAGTTTAGCATAATAACACGAGTTACATTTAGCATGATTTATATTTTTTTTTCATGGTTGAGTGTAGATGATGTAGTCTTGGAGGTTTAGGAGTTCCTTTCTCCTGTTGACAGCTTGATGCTTATGTTTTTTTGAGAATGTGTTTATCTTGCTCAATTTTTTACTCAGAGTTGTCTTTAGATACATGTTGTTCTTATTATTCTTCAACATGAATACATATGGAACCAAATGTTGATTAGCATGAATGAACACTGGGCATCGTGTTCTCAGATCCCTCTTGGATTATTTTAAGGTAAAGATACAAAATGGTGATCAGTGGAGGCTTCCATTTTGACTTTCATGTGCTTATACTTTTAGCTATTAAAGAAAGGTTAAAATTCTTTTCAGCTGCCTAAATTTTACTTCTCAGTTGGTTCTTACCAGATCAACCTAGTATTGACATATTCTCCTGGTTAGAGATGATGCTAGAAAATCAATTATACATACTTGGAAGTACTGGAGAAATCATTTTCTTTGATTGTGTTCCTCTTATTTGTGTTTTATTCAATTTGCTTATATTGAATCACTGGGCTTCACAGATCTGTTGACGGCCTTGTATTCTGCTGTCTAATCTATGCTTGTTGAGTTCTCGACACTTTAGTGAAGTTTGTGTGTGCAGACTTACTTCTTGAAGCTATGAAATTCTTTTTGTTTCTCTTTGATTCAGATAAAATGTGTTGGGATTTGGTAATTAATTGTTTGATATTGATGTTCTTTATTATTGAATTACTAAAAGCTGAATGCTACTCTTGAAGTTATGCCAATTGGAGTTCTGATACTTGATTTTCTCTACTTGATATACTTTTCTTGGTATTAATGCAGTTGTTGAGGCAGTAAGTTGCAGAGTTTTCTTTGAGAAAAGCTTTTCTTTATAGTTGAGGTACTCTGACTTCTGTACCTCTTTTCTATGAGTATGTGTACAATGGGAGTTCTTCATCTACTTCCTTTTTAACTCCAAAAGAAGAAGATGATCTGTGCATCAATGTGGCTAAGATGATGGATCCCGAGGGGAAGAAATTTGGATGAGGTAATTTATTAAATGTATAATTCATTTATAATCTACCAGCTTCTCTTGTTTTGCTTTGAAGCAAACATGGCTATTTCCAAATCATTTGATACCATGTAATTTCTTTCCTGCTTCAAATGGAGCTTGAAGAAAGCCCAAAGCCCATAGGAATTGGAGTTTGCTATGCCACGTGTCCTAGGTCGCCCCCAGAGCTTGAAGAACAATGCATCTAGTTGTTATCCCTACAAATATCTCGAAACAATCAGTTACATAAATTGTCAACATTACCAAAATCTAGCTGTAGTATATTTGTATAATGTTGGTTCCATATGCATTACATTTTGTTGAAGAACAATGAATCAAAACCAAGCAAAAACTGAAAGTTGAAGTATGGGTCACTATTTTATTATAATGACTTGAAATTTTATTTTGAAATAGGTTTCACTCGAGAATAAAGGAAGTGTGAATATTGCCAGCGAAACACGAAGTAAGTATATTATTGAAGATTAATACTTCAGTTTGTCAAATTCATTATTTGTCCCTTTTTATATGAAATATGCTCTTTGGTTGATTATTTTCTTTCCATGACATATAATCACGTGATTTAAGTTACTTGTATTTCTGAGGAATATGAAGCAAAAATAAGAGAGAAAGTATATGTACATTGGATTAATTATATGTTATATGTTATTATATATTATTATATATTATTATATATTACTGATAGGGCTGTAAATTTTATTTGCGTATGTTTTATTAATATAAATTTGTAATACGATTTTTGCTTTAATAAATGCTTATTTATTAGATGGATGATGACGACTTAGAACTGTTAACCATTCAAGCTGTTGGATATTGTTACTCGATGGCCACATGTTTGATAGTTTGAATGATGATTAGAAGAAGAAGAAACCGACTGAATATTAAATCGGTAGTGAATAGAGAGTTTGTATGGGGTAGTACCATTTAAAATATACTATACGGTAAAAGAAGTAATTGTCTAGACTATTTAAGAATGGATGTTCTTGTGTTCACGAATTTAGTTAATTTATTGAGAGATCGAAATCTTTTGCGTGATACACTGCATGTGACTGTCGAGTAGCAACTTACAATGTTTTTGCATTATATTGGTTTTCATTCAAGAAATAGAAGTATGAAAATGGTTTTTGTGAGATTTGGCGAGACAATTAGTTGATACTTCAATGCATGCCTCAGAGCTATATAGGTATTAGAGATCAATTCATATCTCAAATAGTCTCCTCAATGCATCCCATCATGGAGAACAACTATAACTACTTTCTGTGATTTAAGGTATGTTGTTCACAATTATTAATTCTAATTTATTGAATTTTTTTAATATTTGGTTGCAATTTATGTAGGATTGCATTGGACTTATTGATGAAGTACATGTGCATGCTAGAGTTTTATCTGATATGATTGCACATTTTCATGGGCGTAAAGGTGTCACACAAAATATGTTAACCGTAGTTGATGCTGGCCTACGATTTTTGTGTGTTTTAGCAGGATGGGAGGGATCTGCAAATGACTTCATTGTTCTAAAAGATACTATTACTCGACCTCCTCCTGGTCGTTTGAAGCAAATAGAATGTATCAATTTTCATTAATAACTATTTCGTATGTTAATGTATAGTCGAGTGATCAAGTTAATCTTATTATAGGAAAATATTATCTTGTCGATGTTAGTTATACAACAATGGCTGGCTTTATTGCACCTTACAAGGGTGTCAAATACCATATGAAGGATCAATCAGGACGGCCACCGCAAAATGTGACGAAATTGTTTAATTATGGACATGCATCCCTTAGGTCTAAAGTAGAACGCGCATTTGACATTTTGAAGAGCCGTTTTCATATACTGAATGAGACTCCTTTCTTTCCATTTAAAACCCAAGTTGATATAGTACATGCATGTGTGGTCCTCCATAACTATATTATGACGGTCGATCCAAATGATAAAATACTGAATAGAGAGGTGGATATTGACGGGGAGGAAGAGAGAGATAGAGAGGATGAAGCAAAAGAAGAACTATTGTATACTGGTCAAATAGCAATGGATTCAGTTGAGAGATAACATAGCGGCTGAAATGTGGGCGGTTTACAATCGTTAGTACGCTTTGGTTGTGTTTGGAAATATATCTTGTGATATGTATTATGGATATATTGGCATATTACTTGTTCTAGGTTATTTTATGTGTTTCGATATTTGCTTGTTTAGTTATTTTTACTTGTTTAATTCTTATTTATATTTATGTGCTAAAACTCTTGTTATTGTTTTAAGGTATGAACTCGGATGAATTTGAATATATGGACTCAAACTCTTATGCTGGCACAATGAGCCATGGATTGGATGTTGCTATTTGAGAGCAAGAAACAAATAGGACCATTAGACAACCTAGGAGCCACAAACCACATAAGTTATGGTCTAAGAACTGTCCTGAATTTCTCATTATGTTTTTGGTTGAACAAGTGCACGCAGATTTAAAACAAGATAAATCTTTCAAGAGACAAGCATTCGTGGCAGTTGCAACAGCCGTCAATGTTCAGTTCAACACTGACTTATACCGTCAATAATGTGAAAGTGCATTATAAGAAGACATTGAAGAAACGCATTGCAACTATAAAAAAGTTGCATGCCTTTAGTGGGGTGGGTTGGAATGAGGATGGGAAGATGATCACTGTCTCTGGACAAGTCTACATTGATATTATAGTTATAAGTATCAATGAACTTTACCTATTTTACTGTGTTCAAATGATATTGTGAGTTCATATTATCTCTAATATATTTCAATGTTAAATTTGCAGCAAATTCCTGAGGCTAAACAATTTCTGAATAAAAGCATACCCTTATATGGTCAGCTACTGTTGATTTGTGAGTCAAACTATGCTACTAGTAATATGGCTAGACACACATTTAATAATTTTGGCGAGGAGATTGAAAGAAATGAAACTAAAGAGTATACCCCTCTAACTGAGAATGACCCTAATGCACCTAATACAGAATGACATTCTACCAGGAATAATGATACATATCAAACTAGTGGTAAGGAACCAGCCTCTTTTTCAGATGATACATTAAGGCGGCGAAAGCGAAAGGGAAAAAATATTGATCAATTGATGATGGAAGAGTTTATGTCTGGTATGCGTGATATTACATGTGCCATCTCGACAACCAGAAAGGATATATGGAAGAAATTTGTGTATCCAACCTTGATGAGATTCAAGGGAGAGCGATTTACCACTGCTTTTCTGAAACGTGCATGTAGACACTTACATGCGAATGAAGTTGATGGTATGGCGTTTGTTGTAGGCATGGGTGATAATGCCCAAATTGAATGACTGCAGGAGTTTCTTCATAATGCAAATGAGTAGTGCATGTATCTCGTATGAGTAGTCCTTTTATATTTATTTCATGCTCGTATATGTTAAACATAACTAATTATGACTATATGACCATGTATGTTGTTATTTGTTGGAATTAATTTATGTTGTCTTTATTTAACATAATTATATGACGGACATATTTTATATTATTTTAATTGAGTATTTAGGTCGAAGATCGATTGTATGAGTTTTTCTTATTATATCTTTTATATACTGACTATGTGCCAATCTTTTATGCTATTTTTATAGGTCGATTGTGCATCTCATTTCTACCTTTTTTGTAAAATTGTCTTTATTTTTAAATGAATTTATTTTGTAAAATTTTGTTCATGTTTAAATTAATTTATTTTGTAAAATTTTCATCATTTTTAAATTAATTTACATGTTTTCATTTTAAATTATTTCCATATTTTATTTCACTAAAAATAAATAATTTTTTAATATTTGTAATTTGTAATTTTATTAAATTATTTAACTTGTTAGTTAAAATATAATAGACAAATCCTGAATTAATTTTATTATATTTATATAATTCTCCATTTATGGATTATTATAAATTTTATAGTAATTTTTGAAATAATAAATCATGTTTTTATGAAAATATGTATTTTATGTTTATCAAATTATTTAACCAAAAAATTCTATATTAAACAAGTCCTAAATTAAATAAATTCTAATTATAGAATCTTTTATTTTCAAGTCTTTTTAAAAATTTATATTACTTCTTTCCATTAACTTACCATTTTTTTAATATTAAATATATTTTATTATCTTATTTACTTATAAATAAAGCATCAATTTTAATAAAATAATATATATTTTGTGTTTCTAAATTATATTTATTTTTTTTTATTTTGTACCAAATTTAATATATTTTTTATTTAACTATATTATATATTTTTTCATTCTTACTCCAACCAAACACCGAAATTTAAGTAATTAATAATATTAGTTAATTCTATTTATCAACCAAACAATAGAATCTTAGAATTGAAGGAATTAAAAAATTCTCAATTTTATTTAAAAAATATTCATCCAAATACTAGAATTATTTAATTCTCTTAATTTCTCGAAATTAACAGAATTGATCAATTCTTCAATTTCAACATGTGAATCTATCCAAACAGCCCATATATATCCTTTGATAAGTTGGGTCTACGTTCTTTGGATCCGGACCCAAGCCAGGCCCGGTCCAATTACTCTATTTCAAAACCCCAGCAGGCATGTCCTCCGAAATTGGTGCTACAATGGGCCTCAGGTCGATCGAAACTGGACCATGTTCAAAGTAGCTGGGATTTAATCACAGTTACAATTGTTTGCATTGTCCTCAAAACACAACAATGCTGCTAATATGTTTGGAGATTCCATAGCAGTGGAATTACACTTCAGAAGATAAACCATTCATAGTTTGCATTTTCAAGCAAAATAATAATTTGCATCAACAGGTTGCGCCAACTTCTGGACTTCTCTTACTCGGTGCACGCTGGTCACGCCAGTAACAAAATTCTTTCATTGCTATTGTCTGTATTTGAATAAGACAGTTCCAGAAAAATGTGCAGATAACCCAAGAACAGACTACCATCTTGAGGGCTAAAAAAATGAATTGATTATATGATTTTAACCTGTGTGAAGGCTCAGCTACATGCCATTGGTGTAAGAACATATTTACATACTGAAGAAATCAGGATACTGTGCAAGAAAAACTCTCACCGGTTTGGCAGCGTTGCACAGCTGCTAGTATCAGTCTTGATCACCCTGGTATTGTATGAACCACAGAAACCACACTTGTGGTACAACCAGTGGAAGTGAGATTGCCCCTTCTTGTCGCAGTCATTGCACAGTATATCCTGGCAGCCCAATCATAGCATAAAAGGCTCTGACTTTGAAACTAATAGAGAATGATGTTGGTGATAAAGAACCAACCTGACACCGATCTTTGTACTCCTCTGGAAGCTCCTCAGCTGCAAGCAAAGCATCAAGCATTCCAAAATAAACCTGTGTATAAATGCACATTGATCAGCAATCATGAAAAGTAGGCTAATGGATAGGCAGTGAGAACTTTTTCAAAGGATTGAATTAGACATCATCTGGATAGAGGTTTTTCAGTTAAGCATGATCCTGATACAAACAATAGCATTGTAAAAATCTTTTTTGCACTAGGAAAGACAACAGATATTATTACCGCCATGTCTCCCAAGGACTTGCTACATATTGGGCAGGTGTAGTGACTGCAAGTGTATGCCTAAACACAACACAAAGAGAACAAACTCAATTATACTCGTACTTGCATCCATCATTGTGCATGCAATACAAATATGAATCTGGACTTGATCGCCACCATGGCAACAATAACAATAGATCCAACCCACTAGATCTGGACCTGGTTCCAGTTGGACCAAGATCGATCCAGGTTCTGGTGGGTCTAATCCATTGCTATGGTAGCGATTGAATCTGATTTCTACAAATAATAATTACCTGAAAGCAAGCTGAATGCATGAAGTGACCACAAGGTAAGGCTCTCACAGCTGCACTTGATGTGAACAGATAATCACAACAGATGGGACAGTTTGTCTCTAGTCCTTTTTCACGACATCTATGATCTACCAACTTCATTCCAAGGCAGCAATTGCATTTCATGCAATGGAAGAAGTCAATACCAAGTCCTTTTCCAACACGGCATAGATTGCAAAACGGACAGTGGTACACCGACCTGAGAGACCCAAAATATAATAATTATTAAGTCTATCTACATATCATTGGTTAGATAGTATCTCCCTACAGAATAGGAGTTCTAATGGTTAAAGGAAAAAAGCCATGCAAGTGAAAAATCACAAACAATAAGTCACAGAAATAAGACGTCTTATTGTATGGATGACAAAAGCAAAGCATAGAAACAGAAACTATCATTATTAAATCTTATTGCAAGATATGCAGAATTTTCTGTTGCTTCCATTGTGGGGTCATCGGACAGAAAGTGGATTGTTGTCTTCAATTCTCAAATCTAGACCAAAAAAATAATTTACCTAAATAAGAGTAATTGGTTTTCTTTGATTCTTTCAATCTAGCAGCTTTGGTTTTACCCTGCTTCTTGGGTACCATATCCAAGAGACAACTCATTCATATCAAATGCACAAGCCAACAAAAGTTGGAGATCACTTTAAGCACAATAATGGGACAACGGAAATTAAAATTATAATGTGCAAACATTGGTTTTTGAGATATTGCATTAAAATGAGCAGGATGAATCTAACCATAAGTAGTGGACAATTAAGAGAATGGGAAGTGTTTTTCATGCAACCAGTGAATTTTTAATGCCAGTTCAATGATGTTTATAAAATGTCCTTTTCAGGTGGGAAGAAAGACAACAGCCTATCCTTGTTGCGAATCTCTGTGGCAGTTGATTGGTGCAGTAGACAATTCAGCATAGTGCAAGTACCTTTCATCATCAAAAAATTTGCATATACTGCAGTAGTACTTCGCCATGGAGAACCCATTGCAAGAAGGTGTCTTGCATGTTGGCCCAACAGGCTGCACCTTCAGACAACGCATACACATCATTTCAGTTGTTGCTTTCCTGCAAAAAATGAAAATCCGACAGCATACAAAGATTAACACATGCACATATATATCTGGCAACCTTGACCATAAATTAATTTGATTTCTTAAATAAACATTTTTGAGAGGTTGTACAACATCTTATCCTAAGATTTTACTGGATTTAAATTTAACATGAAGCATATCTATATGCTAGCCAAGGAAGGCTGCATCACAGTTGTTTGTGCCTTTGATATGATGGTTCATGTGCTTTTGCATAAGAAACCAGTACGATTTTCATTAAGGCAAAGAAGGAGGATACTGAAGAAGAATCAGGTTTAAGATTATGAATCCAAAGATAATTCCAGACATGCTTAAGAAACTGTATGAACAAGCTGACTACTGAAAATAAAGTACCTGTCCATTGAATGATCACTGACTTTGTCATGGCAGAACCTGCAAGTGTACAACTTATTACAGCATGCAGCCACAAGTTTACAGTTCCTTTTGTAATGCTCACAACCAAATATTTTGCTCTCCGGATCTCGAAATGATGTAGAACACCGAGGCAACTCCTCCCCATCCATATGCTCGTCTGTGGTTATTTGAGGCAACTTCTGCTGAGCAGCTATCCATCGACTACAGTAATTGATGCTACAATTAGGAACTCGGACTATTGAACAAAATTACGGACGAATCATGGTGAATGGAACCTAGTCCTTGGAGGCTTAAGTGGAAAAATTCAAACCTTGTGAGGAGATTTTGAATAAGATAAGCCTTTCTCCGAGGGTCAAGTGTTGGATCTCGGGAAACCTTCCGTACTTCAGCCTCAAGTTCACTCTGGTTCATACGGAAAATGTCCTTCCAACCAGGCTTAAACATCTGATCACTTTGGTCAAGACTATCTGAGTACTCAGCTCCTAAAAAAGAATAAAATATTTCAAAAAAGAACAAAAAAACACTCTGACAGTCATAATTATTGAACAATTCAGATATAAAAGGACAAATTAGCAAAGGCAGCGGCAAGAACCTGATGAAAGAGCATTGCTGTCTGCAGCAGCCTGTGATGGAGAAATAGGTGATTCCTTCCACCATTCATTTAGCCATTCATTAAACATAGTGTTTTTGGTGGCTTGCATCCATGTGTCCATCATCTTGTTCTGCTCCTCCAGAGTAAGGGCCGAGGTAACCCATGGTAACATTGACTGAAGGACTTCTGCTCCAGTCGTGCCAATAATCTGCCCAACTAGTTTGTCTTGCTCTTCCACAGAAAAGTGTTTATCAAACAATGGCCACAATTCAAGCTCCTCTCTAAAAACATGCTGGTCTAGGGTAACACGTATGGACTTGCACATTCCTTGAAGCTTTGTTGCTAGCTCATTGTGTTTCCTTGTCCAATCAGTTGTGTTGTCTATCTTACTAACTCCTTCATGCAGTTGTGAAATATCTGAAAGAACTTCTGATATATCTTTGAATAGTTTCTCCTCCTGCTTGTGGTCAAGAGTGTATGAATGACTAACATTATGAAGGGCTTCTCGAGATTCCAAAGCTGGAAAGACAATGTCATCCTCAGCATTACTATGAGCTCTATATAGACCCCACAACAAGCGAAATCTTCCACTGAACTGCCGAAGAAATGCTTCATTACAATCTATGAGCTTCCCAGATTCAACATCCAAATACTCCAGATCTTTTCGAATTGCTTTGTGGAACTTGAATATGTTGTCAATAGGTCGCACTGTGTGCGCCATGTTAGATGACATAACCTCTGTCTCCCAGAAAAATAGGCTGGAATCAAAATAAGGAGCAGAAGAATTAAAGGACATAGTCCAGAGAGACTTTGCCGCAACCGGTGAATTCATTGCACGATTATTACCATTAACCCCTAATTCCGGGACACAGCAAGGCTGTTTGCTACATGGAACTTTCTTATTCTCAATACCTAAATATCCACTTTCATCTACATTTTCACTAGATATTGCAAAGTTGCTGCGTTTAACTGGCCTCCTATCATACTCAGTATTTGCAATGGACGAATTGTGTTTGTCTAGTGGACAAGTACATGCACAGAATGGTTCACAACAATTTTCTTCTATGTCACCATTTTCTTTTAACTCGCAGCCACCAATTGCCCCTGAAGACAAGCATACGAACTTGCCTGATCTGGAGACATCCTGCAAACGCCCATTGCATGCCCAACCAGACAAGAGAGTAACTAAAGCAGCATCTGAGGCTGAAGCTACAGAACATAATAAAGCATGGTCAAAAACAAATGGTGCTCTTAGAAATGATGTTCAAACAATACAACTAATGTCATGGAAAATGGTTGTACAACCTGCCATTTGCATATTCTGAAGACAAGATCTTGCCTCTTCATCACTTAATGTTGCAACCAACCAAGGTAGAACACGCTCTAACAGTTTTAAAGGCATTACACATATGCTCTTGTACAGAAGTTCTCGTTGCTTCTCAGGGCTAAAATGCATTCTGGCAAGAGGAAGAACCTATAAACAAAAATCAATAAGAATAAGATAGGGACTGCTTGTAAATGCTAGTATTGTGAATATGCAAAAGGAGTAAACTTGCGAATAAATAAATACCTCAGCTTCCTCATTATGGAAGTGCCTATGAATTGTGTCCATTATTTGATCAGCATGTGAACATAACTCAGAATAAAACTCAGTAGAAGTTGTCTTGGCTCCTGCGCTCTGAATATTTTCCGTTAAGCATCTGAAGTTATTAAATTGACTTTTTTCCTCAGCATGCTCATGCACAAAAGAAACCTCCCCATCAACTGCTGGAAATATGACTTGATCCTCAGCAATACTGCACAATCATATTCAACAACTATTATTCTACCTGAGTATAATAGAGGACTTTCACTATTGTGGTTTTAATTAAATCATTTGCCCTTTTGTTTTTCTTTTTCCACTTTAATGTTCTATTCTATATTGTTACTAGTTAATTCTAGCTCACAGCTCTTTCAGGAAGAAACAACAAAAGGGAGATAAAATAACATTCTGAGAGATAAAGGATTAAAATGAAACGAAATCAGAAGTTAATGACAAAGATGAGCTCATTCATATCAAATATGATATAAGTTTCATAGCATCAATTTGTAGAAAGGATCAAGTTAACTTGTACCTGTGAAAGATGCACACATCAGCAATGAACTGGAGCCTCTCATTGAAGGCAGACAAATCTGAGAAATCCCCAGAAAGTTTGATCTTCCTTGCCTCTTTTGCAATATCAGTCAATTCTTTTCTAATGCCATTATGCCAATGCAAAATCTCATCTATTGGATGTGCACCAGGTAAGACAATAGCACTGCAAGTTAAGCTTGTCTGTTTTCGCTTTCCTGTCTTGGAACTTCGACACATGCATACCTGCTTTTTAGTTTCATCTGCTGGCATGGTATTTCCAAAACCAAGACAACACTGTAGTAGAGATTGACTTTGGCCTGAATCTCTTGAGCCTTTCCCATTCATCCAGGTGAAAATGACCTTATGAATGAATCAAACAGCACCTAAATTTACTTCTCTGAAAAATCAGAGGAGAGTTGGATTATGAAACGATTAGTTACCTCTTGCAGAAGCTTTTCCTCTGGAACTATCTTCCACAAACTTTTTATCATATCCTGGTGTTCCTCAGATGAAACACGAGATGAAAGCCATGGAAGGAACTCTGCCATCATATTTACAGGAATACTACACAAAAAGCGCCAGATCAAATCAGCCTGCTCTTCAAATGAAAACTTTGCAAGAAGCAGAGGGAACACCTAGGCCAAAAGCAAGCAATTAGAAACTATATATATGAACATATGCAGGCTATTTCCAGTAGTTATCTACTTGAGAAAATGTGACCACTGCAACATATAATATTTTGCATATAAACCTTATGGCAAAAAAGATTCATGTATCCTTTCAACTGCATGGGAATGAAAGTGTTCCAGTGTAATCTTGAAAGAATGCCCACGTTACTTGCAGAGTTAAATGCGGAAAGAAAAAAATACAAAGAGCAATAAACAAATGCAAAAATCAGGGGGGAAATGACATTCAGCTAGCCAAAGCTAAAGATCAAGATCCAACAACACAAATTTCAGAATTATGGGTTGTCTCCCAGATAAGCAGAAATATTTAAGGGAACTTGTTTAGATTTAGATTAGAACTGTATCATAAAATATTTGCACCATGAGAAATGGAGAAACTCTTGTGATTACTGCTCCCCTTCCTTACCTGCTCCTCCTCCTTGGACATATGCTGGCCAAGTGATGTCTGAATGGCTCCAGTGCAAGAAGCAAGTTCTCTTCGGTATGTATAATCATTTTGCATGTCTTCTTTTAGCAGTACAAATAATTGATCAAAGAGGTCACTCTCCCCCTTATGTTCCAGTGAGTAAGTCCGTGCGACATTCTTAACACGTATGTCAAGGGCTGGAAATATAACCTGAAAAGTATCATCCAGTTACATAAGCTACATAATGTCATATAATAATAGCATTCATGAGATAAGCATATATTGAGCGAAGTTGAAATATTATAGAAGAATACACAGCTGGAGTGCCAAACACTAGTACAAATTGCAAGAGTCACATGATCATCCCCCCTAATTATGAACTAAAAGAGGCATTGACAACAGTCAGAAAATGCATAAAATGACTTATATCAAAGGGTGGCTTTCAAGTGGCACAATCATCCAGCTTCAACTGAAAAGAGACAAACCAACAGTTGTGTGCAAATCTTCAGCCTCGGCATTTCAGTAACTACATTCCCCTTTCAATGCCATCCACCAGCATCCACAGGCCAGTTGCCTTCAGCAATTAAGAAAGTTAACACTATGAACAATTCTTTTTCTCAAGACCTCACATAAGCCTCTGGATCTAAAATATTTCCAAGAAACTACTGTCCCTACTATTGTTCAAGCAATCAAAGTTTCACATTCTGTTTCTAATCAACACCAGAAAACATTATAAATATCCATCTTATTTCGAAAGAGGAAAAATAATCACACAGGCATGCCGTGTCCTTGGCAATTAATTTCTGCCCGAGTAATTTTCTGTTAATTCTCTTTTGCAACTGGCTTTCTAGTAAAGATCTGAAACTTGAACTGGAGTAATTGAAATTATAAAACCCACTCCAACTGCAACCGAATGACTAGAAAAACTTTGCCAATAACCCTTTGTCTACAGCAAAATTTTCAAAACATTTCGTATCCTAACATCATTCAGGAAGCAAATATCTCGCATTCCATTTCCAATCAACAATATCTAAAACTCTCTAGGTTCAATTCAGCAAGATGGAAACAAAATCATTGCCAAAACCAATCACCAAAGCACTAAGGTTGCGTAAAAATCGGCATAACTCCTCGTACCTCATCCTCCGCATTGCAGTGGTGTTTATAAATCGCGAAAATAAACCGGCACTGCTCCGAGAGGGCCTCCAGATCCCCGCCGCCATCAGTGGCGAAGGCGACGGCGGCGCGGTGGAGGCGGTCGAGCTCGGAGCGGATGGCCTTGTGGAAGAGCAAGAAGATCAGGATTGGCGACTTCTCCGCGGAGCTATCCATGCAGGCGGCCGAGGACGAAGACGAGGAGGACGATGGCCCGGGATCCATGGAATTGTGGGGCTCCCGAGGCATGAGGGCAAGGACGCTGTCGCCAGGCGTCGCCATGGAGTTCCCGATGCTCGAGGCCTCGACGTCTCGGGTCTCGCCGTCGTGGCCCGGAGGGGGATCTGGGGAAGGAGAAACGAGAGCGACGAAATAGGCGAGACAGAACAGAGTGTAGAATGAGTTGAATCGAGCGCTTAGTCTTTGGCGTTGATAAGGTGTGGGGTTGGAGGGTTGCATCGTCGGCGACACGTGGCAGAAGAAGGTGGCCATGCCACGTCGGACGGCTGGGCCGGTCAATCGTATGGGCTCACGTGGATCGGCTCAGTCCACCGTTTTCCGTTTGCCCGTTTTCCATGTTAACTTTCTAGAGCAAGACCCGTGCTACAGTAGGGTTAAGAGACGGTTTGATTCAAAATCAAGATTAGAATTAAGTACGAGTGAATTATTTTTATAAATTAAATTTTTTTATTAAAACTAATATTTTAATAATTTAAAATTCGAAAAAATATTTATTTATTATAATAATTTAATTTAATAATACTATAAAATAAATAATATTAATTTTATAAAAAAAAATAGAATTTTAAAATAGAATCATTTTGATTCTCATTTCAAATTAAAGGGGGCTTAATTGTTCGTGAACAGCCCACATTTTCATTCTAATTGGAAATCTTAAAAGGTTTTTTCCAAATTGGAAAACCACGTTGCATGTGAGCTTCACAGTCTCCGCATATTCTGTCCACCTGACACATGCAGTCCTCGTAGGCTGCCACTTCCTTGTGGGTAGAGATCGAGGGTACCTGAGTAATTTGACCCGGTTCTTTTGACGGGTTTCCAACCGTAGGAAGCGAGAGGGAAAGACCCCGACTCAACGGGCAAGGCGGGGAATCGGGTATCGGAGTTTCCCGATTCTTGGATCGACTTGCTTCCATTTGCCACTACTCTTTGACGATAATATTGGACGAGTTCGCGCCGGCAAAATGGACTGCAGGCGCGCATCAATCAATCGCCACCGTCCGAGTAATGGCTCTCGACTCGGACGGGGCATGGACCGCGGTAGCACGTGCGAGGTGAGGTGGGACGCGTGCCAGTGTGGGGCGGGCACCTGTCCTTCGCGTGTTTGAGCTCAGCCTCCAAATTTATAGGGGTTTCCAGATGCATTACGTTTTCTACCGATCTGAGGACGTTGATGGCGGCGTGATCGGCGTCTGGGTCGCGCCAATGGTATCGCCGAGAGCCACCAATGTCGTTTTAAAGGACGGTAATGCCCTCGAGCGTATCGCTCTCGGATGAATCTGGACGAGGGTAGATTAGGCAATTGCTCTTAATAAATCTGGCCAGTGGTCCAGGTGCGGAGCCTGCAGGTTTGCAGGTTTGGTTTCATCCGGGAATTGGACCATATTGGGCTAGAAAACGTACCGGGCCTCGTGGGCCCGTTCCGGGCCTTGAGGCCTTTCTTCCTAAGTAATTTATTATTATTTTCTTTTTTGTAAACAAAAAGACCCTTTAAGTCAAGCATGTTTCATGCACGTAGCTACGGACAATATAGCATAGACAACATAAAAAAAAGAAAATTATGGCTGTCAATGAAACTTGATTGAGTCCGTTAATTTTCGCTAATTCGTTGCTCCACTTGTGAAAACCTTTAAAAAAAAAAAAAATTTGAGGTAATTATCAACTTTTAAATTCAAGAGGTTTTTTGTAAAATAGCCATTTAAAATCCTCCTCCTGCTATGAATTAATTTTTTTTCTCGAAATAGCGCTGGTGATTGCTAAAGAGAAAAAGAAAAATTAATCACAGATCTAAGGGTTTGGTGACAAAGTTTCGCAGCAACCTAGCTCAACAACGGGAGAGAAAGACAAAAACTTGGGTTTTTCATATTGCTGAAGTTTAGGCCTTTTTAATTAAATATTATTTTTATCTTTATCCCTCAATCAAATCCTAACTTATATTATCTATATCTTTAGATTTAAGAATTTAATTTTGACTATGTTTTTATATCGATCTTTATTTTATTCTTAGAAATTCTTATGCATTGGCATGTTGAATTCTATGATTTAAGTTCTCTTTACCCTATTATGATATTGTTAGGATTATTTTTATCTTAAAATTAAATCTAATTTTATTAGTGATTTTTTAAAATTATCTTAATGCTTAAAATTTAGTATGATTTATGTGATATCTCAAAGCCATCAATTTGAATAATAATTAAAAATATTGTTAATAATATCAAGATGCTATTGTATCATATTTTATGCAAGTTAATATTTTATTATGAAATTGTAGAAACTCGTGTATATAATTTGAAAATTAATTGTATATTTTAAAGGTTTTAATCTTGAGATTACTATTGTATTAGATACACGACCAAATTAGATTTATTATGATATATGTTTATTGATCTTAATGTCAAGGCAAATGTATATTATAAGTTTAATTTTTTGAATGATTATAGTTGATTTATATGTTATATATGAATTTAAGATGAAGTTATTATGACATTCACTTTTAACCGAATTGTGTTAGAGTAAGTGTGACACTCCTCGCCCAGCATGATATTTTCCTTAAGTGCTTACAACCCATGCCCCTGCCCTAAGATTTTGTTTTTCTTGACTCACAAAAAAAAAAGTATTATTATTGAGTTTATGACAGCCATCATATTTATAGTATCAACTTCTGCACTTTATCAAAGTGAGATTAAAGTCAATTGCTATTAGTTACAAGCTCCATAGCCGACTAACCCATCGGCCTACCGAGCCTTGCAATAATATTAAAAAGATTAGCTAAAATCATATTTATATTTATGTATTATAATCACATTATTTGATATTAATAATTATAGTTATATTTGTTTCATATTTTAGGTTCGGACGAGAATATATGAGTTAGGTTTTTTATACTTGTCATGATTCTTTGTTAAACTAAGTGAATAAAGGACTCTCGTTAATATTAAACTGACAACCTAATTTGAGATTTAAATAATTGAATAATTATAAACTATAAATGCATGATATATATTTGGCTTGTAATATTTTTTTGTTATTTTAAAATTTGTATTAACACTATATCTTACCTTACTTTTATAATATATTTACTTGTTTTAAAAATGTGAAAATCATGCATGTGAATATATGAAAATATTATTTATATTTTGTCATTTATTTTGATTCTTGTGTTTAAACTTGAAAATCACGTATATGTTTATGTATAACAAGTTATTAATTTGTAAATATTTTTTAATATTAGTATTATATTTTGTTGTGTTATCTCCCACTTGATTTTTTTATTGTTCAACAAATTGAGGTCAAATTACCATGTCAGTATATACTCATAATTCTATTAAAAATTGATTTCGCTATCAAAGTAGCGATGTATTTCTTATAATACCTATTTCATGGGATGATATTGATAAAATATTTTTTATAAAGTATTCCTAATAAGACTCATTTTATGAAAATTTTTTTATTTATGTTATGATCGCTGATTTAAGTATGCCCACTTATATATGATTCGGATCACTCGTTGTGTATATGCCCATTACCTATTTCAGATATATTAGTCATTACTTATTTGACTTGATTTATGATTTTCCGAATTGATAATTTGGAAACATCGTTATTATTAATATTGGTTATTGTCTTTGTGGTTTTTTGCTTGAAACTTAGAAAAAAATTAACTTTATTTGAACTAAAATCGAAAACTATATATATATAATTACCTTGAACACTAGCCGCTTTATTTTTTATTTTGATTTGTAATTATTAAAATAATTTATTATTTTATGAAATTAGCCAATTGTAACGGTTAAGATTTAAGAAAATTATATTTTGTAATATTTGTTTGAATCTTAAATAAATTTGATTTTATTTAGAAATGATTATTGAAATTTTACATTATATATATACATGAATATATATATATATATATATATATATATATATAAGATATGTGGTGTGTGTGTGTTGTGTGTGGGTGTGTGTGTATGTATGTATGTATGTATGTATGTATGTATATAATTATATATATTTTTTAACAAGTGATTACTCATTTTTTATATATTTAATCACTAGATATAAGTTTTTCAGTAACAACCAAACTATAAAATGATGTCTATATTTAAATTAATTTTATTTTTTTAGTAATTGAGAAATATATAAATATATGGTGAGATAATTTACGAATTTATGTTGATATTATTGATGTTTAATTTTTTTGAATTACAAGTATAATTTTGTGAATTATTATATATACAGGTCTAATGATTTAATTTTATATATTTATAGAATATCAATTTTATAAACATGTGGTGTTGTTATGTACTTGAGCTTATATATTTCGGGTTTGGGGCGCGGCACCACTATAATTACATATTGCTTATGCCGTGTTTGATTAGAAGATATATGGAATGATCAAAAAATTTTCACTTTTAAAATTAGATAAATTTTATAAATTAGAATTATAATAGATCAAGGATGAGGGAGAAATAAGAATAAATCAAAGTTTTGTTTACGTTAATTTATCCAATTTTCTCGATGTAGTTTAAGATTCACGAAGGGATAATTCACAAATTATTGATGTACATGGAATTTAAAAATGAATAAATATCGAAGAAATAACTTCGTAAATATTTGACCGATAAAATAGTTAAAGATGTAAACATTTAACTGACAAGATAGTTAAAAATGCGAGCTTTGCGAGGGGATTTTTAATGTCAAAAATGTGAAAAAAAAAAGCTTTTTTCAATAATTATATGTGATTAGCTGTTACATAATTAATGTCAAAAATGTCTACGCTCGTATGGGCTTCACTGTGATAAACAAAACATAATTCCATAGAGATATCTTGTCTTGGTTTTATTTTTTTAAATTTTTAGTCAACAATGACTTATGAATTTACAAAAGATTAACTATTTTATCACTATAAATAAAAAATTACCTATTTATGTTATAATTTTTTTAAAATACCTTAATAAAAATTTTCGAGAATTAATTTTTATTTTAATTTGATTTTATTAATTAAAATTAATGTAAAAAGTTTAAATTATTTTTATTTGATTTTAGTTTAAATGATTATTAAATTAATATACAAATACTTCATTTTATTTTAATTTTTTTGAAAGATCAATAATTTGATTTTATAAAATTAAAAATTAAAAATTATATTTTATCAGATTGATTGTTCAATAATTATGAATTGATTGTATAAAATAAAACTAAATAAAAATAATTCAATCTTTTATATCAATTTGGTTAATAAAAAAAATTAATATTTTAGTTGAGGTAGTTTTTTAAAAAATATAATATAAGATGAATAATTTTTTAATAATAGTGATAAAATATGTGATTTTTTGTAAATTAGCAATAGTACATGCTCTTTTTTGCTAAAAACTCTATTTTTTAAAAAACAATTCTAAAATTATTATAAATAAAAAACCCTCCAAAAGATGGTATTTTGTTTGCTTGAGTAGAAGATACAATTTCGTAGATATCCAGGGGGCATATGTGATAAATGCAAAAACAATTGCCAACACACCGTCTCGGTCTGGCTGCTCGGCCCGGAATCCCAAAAAACGCGCGAAAGTTTTTGAAACGGTCCGCCGCTATCTGAGCACCGCGAGCCCCACACACCAAACTCTCGCGCCAAAATTTCGAAACCCAAAAGGGCGGCTCCTTCCGTCGCAAGATTCTTCATCCGCATTAAAATCCTACAGCCCTAGCCCCCAATCCATTTAACATCCCCATCGGAGCCGTCCTCCGTCGCCCACTATCTGTCCTCTCCAGCCCATCACCTGTTTGACGAAATCCCCCACCGAAACTATGTACGTCGTGAAGCGGGATGGGCGCCAGGAGTCGGTGCACTTCGACAAGATCACCGCCAGGCTGAAGAAGCTCAGCTATGGGCTCAACAAGGAGCACTGCGACCCTGTGCTCGTGGCGCAGAAGGTGTGCGCGGGGGTGTACAAGGGCGTCACCACATCCCAGCTCGATGAACTTGCGGCTGAGACTGCGGCTGCTATGACTGCTAACCATCCCGACTATGCCTCGGTAGAGACTCGTCTTGTCTTGATTTCTATGCTTGTTTTGATCTATTGATCTAGTGGTGGTATTGTGCATTTTGTTTTGTGTTTGTTTTAGCTTGCGGCGAGGATAGCTGTCTCAAATCTGCATAAGAACACAAAGAAGTTGTTTTCAGAGACGTAAGGACATGATTACTTGTTATTTTTTTCCATTTTTCTGAATTTGGTTTTGATCTCTGTGCATTTGATAGTTTATCTATTTTTGGATTGGGGTTGTAATTGATGTTTTGTGATTTCAGGATCAAGGACATGTATAATCACTTCAATGAGAGATCTGGGCAGAAAGCACCGCTGATTGCTGATGATGTGTATGACATAATCATGAAGGTTGTCTCTCTTGTCTGTTTTTATATGGTGTTATATTTGATAAACTAGTGAAACAGTTTAGAAAGAAATTGTGGTTTTCAATTTTATGGTTTTTGAGGATTTGGATCTTATGTTCTAGGAATTTTGTCTTTGATCAAAGTGTTAAAGTTTTAAGTAATTTTGTCTTAAATTAGGTCCGCGAATAAGTAGAATGTGCTAGTGTTGTGATCAACCTTACTCTTAGTTCTGTGTTTTAAACCAACTATACCAATTGAATGTGTTTCAGAATGCTGCTCGACTGGATAGTGAGATAATTTATGATAGAGACTTTGACTATGACTACTTTGGCTTTAAAACCCTTGAGAGGTCATACCTTCTGAAGGTTTCTGGAAAGGTTGCGGAAAGGCCTCAACACATGCTGATGAGAGTTGCTGTTGGAATCCATAAGGATGATATTCACTCTGCTATCAGGACATATCATCTGATGTCTCAGCGGTGGTTCACCCATGCTTCCCCTACTTTATTCAATTCAGGCACTCCAAGGCCTCAAGTAACTTTCAGAGACTTATATCTGCATTAATTTTATGGCTTCAATATTTTCATGATTAATTATGAATTTTCCAGTTGAGTAGCTGCTTTCTGATTTGTATGAAAGAGGATAGCATAGAAGGTATATATGACACTCTTAAAGAGTGTGCTGTCATAAGCAAATCTGCGGGGGGAATTGGTGTTTCTGTTCATAACATTCGTGCTACTGGTAGCTACATTCGTGGAACAAATGGAACTTCCAATGGTATAATTCCCATGCTACGGGTATTCAATGATACTGCTCGATATGTTGATCAAGGAGGAGGCAAGAGAAAGGGTGAGTTGGCCATGTTGCACCTTGTTCTTTATTCCACATGCTCTATCTGCTGCAGGCTGCTTAGTGATTGTTTATTATGCTTCATAGGAGCATTTGCTGTTTACTTGGAGCCATGGCATGCTGATATTTTTGAATTCCTTGATCTAAGGAAGAACCATGGAAAGGTATGAATGACAATGTCTTATGTTCCCTTCATTATGTTTGAATGCCTTGTATTTTTTTTGTTAGCTTAGTAGGGAATGTCATATTTACCTGTCCAGATTTCTCTCTTTCAGGAAGAGCACAGGGCACGTGATTTATTTTATGCTCTATGGATCCCTGATCTGTTCATGGAGAGGGTTCAAAGTAATGGAAATTGGTCATTGTTTTGTCCAAATGAAGCTCCAGGATTAGCTGATTGCTGGGGTGATGAATTTGTTAACCTGTACACTAAATATGAAAGAGAGGTAATTTTCTTTTGAATTCTAATGGGGTTGGAAGTTGAATAGATAAGTGATTATTGCCTTTTGAATTGTGACCTCCAGGGCAAAGCCAAAAAAGTTGTTACTGCCCAGAGCCTATGGTTTGAAATCTTGAAATCTCAAATTGAGACTGGAACACCTTATATGCTTTTCAAGGTATTGAAACATGCCAAACTAGATCTCTTAATGTTTCATTTACTGATTACTTGTTGAATTTGTGGTTGTAGGACACTTGCAATAGGAAAAGCAATCAACAGAATCTAGGGACAATCAAGTCTTCAAACTTGTGTACAGAGATAATAGAGTTCTCAAGCCCCACTGAAACAGCTGTATGCAATCTAGCATCCATTGCCTTACCACGATTTGTCCGAGAGAAGGTACACTTCTTTACTTTGTAGTTGCAAATTTATAAGACCGGAAATATTCCACTTGGTGTATTGGTCATAAATGAGATTTCATTTCCATTTCTTTGCAGGATGTTCCTATTGAATCACATTCATCTAAGCTTGTTGGCAGCAGTGGATCAACAAATAGATATTTTGATTTTGAGAAACTTGCAGAGGTTCGCTTCAGTCATTGACTTTATGGGATGCTATGTTGGTTCTAGCATGCAATTTATTGCTCATCCTTTTGTTGTTTTCTTGTTTGAACAGGTTACTGAGGTAGTCACAACTAATCTTAATAAAATAATTGATACCAACTACTATCCAGTACAAACTGCAAGGACTTCAAATTTGCGTCATAGGCCAATTGGAATAGGAGTGCAGGGTTTGGCTGATACTTTCATCTTACTTGGCATGCCTTTTGATTCTCCAGAGGTAATTGCTGGTCGTTAAATTGTTAGTTCATCTGTTGTTGAGTTCCATATTATGTCTGAGCAAGCCTTTTATTTGATACAGGCACAAAAATTGAACAAAGACATATTTGAGACCATATATTACCATGCCTCGAAAGCTTCATCTGAGCTTGCAGCAAAAGAGGGTCCCTACGAAACTTATCTTGGGAGCCCTGTTAGTAAGGTTAGTTTGGGGCAGCCTTTTGGTTCGAGGGTTCCAATGTCAGTGTTCTCTCTGGTAATATATTTTCACTAATATTTTGCTGGTCTTGTTGATGTATAGGGAATTCTTCAACCTGACATGTGGAATGTAACCCCTTCAGACCGATGGGATTGGCTTGCTTTAAGAGAAATGATATCCAAGAATGGAGTAAGGAACTCCCTTCTTGTTGCTCCTATGCCCACTGCTTCAACTAGTCAGATTCTAGGCAACAATGAATGTTTTGAGCCATACACTTCCAATATCTATAGTCGTAGGGTCCTGAGGTCAGTGTTCTTCAACTTATTGCTCTCATGATCATTATTTTTTAATTGACAATGTCTTTTTGTCTACAGTGGAGAATTTGTAGTTGTGAATAAGCATCTTTTGCATGATCTGACTGAAATGGGGCTCTGGTCTCCGGTTCTTAAAAACAAGATAATACATGAGGATGGTTCTGTTTTGAAAATTCCAGAAATTCCAGATCACCTGAAAGCAATTTACAGGTAAGAATTGTCTTATGGGATCTAGTCCTTTATGTGCAAAATTTTTTCCCAATGTAGTCTCACTAATGTTGTCGTACTGCCAGAACTGTGTGGGAGATCAAGCAAAGGACACTAGTTGACATGGCTATAGATCGTGGTTGCTATATAGATCAAAGTCAAAGCTTGAATATTCACATGGATCAACCCAATTTTGGGAAGTTAACTTCCCTACATTTCTATGCATGGTCTAAGGTGGGCTTTGTGACTACTTCAGGGTGTTGATTTTGTTGTCTTCTCTTTTGACATATCATCTGTTCAATGTTTCTTGATTCAAGGGTTTGAAAACTGGAATGTATTATCTACGTACACGTGCAGCAGCAGATGCTATCAAATTTACTGTAGATACTTCTATACTCAAGGTAACCTTTGTTCTTTGCATCTCCTATGTGAACTAAATTGTTCACTCTGTTGAGTCAATTTGTTATGTGACCTTTTATTTTGTCACTGTATGCACTAAATATGCATGAAGAATTGCAGGAGAACAAGCCAGCTGAAGATGAGGATCGAGAAGCAAAAATGGCTCTGGTTGTATGTTCTCTTGATAACCGAGAAGAGTGCATAGCGTGTGGGAGCTGAAAATTGAAGACTTTTGAGCTCTATAGATTCTCCAGCACTGTGCTTGCATCAAAAACTCTTTGATAAAATATTGTGTAGTTTTAATGCCCAAGTAAAGCTTCTATGTATCCTCTTTCCAGGCTTCAGCTTGATTGTAGTCTTGAGGGGAATGGAAAAGCATGGTTGGTAGTTCTTTCCATTTGATGTGTCAACGTGGTTGGTCTTTGCTGATTGCCTTGTGTTTGTATAGCATTTCATTGGAGTTGGTTTAATTGTGCTTTTCTTATGTCATTGTCGGTTGCATTAGCCTATTGATGTGTGGTATGCAGCTATCTGTTCCTCAGGATTCTTTGATGAGAAGTATTCAGATTGAAACGTAGCATGCTTCATCCTGTCAAATGTAGTTTGTTTTTTAATTTTAAAACTTTATTACATATGTAAATTTTCTTAAAATAAGGGGCTTTGCATCTATGCCTCTGAATTTGTATTTTTTTTACTTGTGTATATGGTATACCTCGGCGGTGTCAGGTAATTTTTGCGCAATATCGTCAAATCGTCGGATAAAAAGTTGCCTTATCTAGCTCAGAAAAAATAATTGATTGATGAGACATGCCCAATTTTGGATATTTTAGGTCACGCACTCAAAAATCCAAAGAAAAAGAAGTAAACAGGTCAAAGCCATTCCACTTAAAGAACGATGACACTCAAAAGTTACCTGCGCCCGGACGCTCGGCAACCAGCGACACCAACATATGTCACGTATTTGACACGTGTCTAGTTCTGGCTCCATCTTACGCACTGTTTTGCGGAAATGCCCCTTCCTCGGCTCTTCCTCCACTTGTCGCACTCCGCCCGGAATGACCGAAACCTCGCTGGATTTCGTGTGCTCCTCATTCCCATCTATCGGAGCTACTCGCCATGGCCGCCGCTTACCGCCTCGCCGCAGTGTTCGAGGGCTCCTCCGCCGACAAATTTCTTGTAGTCCGGCCAGCGCCGCCGAGGAGCCTTCCGGAGGAGGCGTACCAGCGGTACGTCGACTCCGATATCTGGGATTTACCCTCCGCTCCGCTGAAACCCTTGGAAGGAGTTCGATCTGATGTTCTCGTCTCAGGGGCCAATTCCTGCGCAGAAAAACTTGATTTGGGCAGTTTTGATCTCGATTTTGCTCTCAAGGAGGTGTAAATGTTGATGCTTTGATTATGGGGTTCGTGTTTCATAGTTTCATCACATTGTATGAAGTCCCATTGGATGATTAGATTGAGTAAAACACTAAACTGGCAGAGTACCTGTCTTCTCTTTTTGCGTACCGTTGGTTTTCCTGTAACCTTATGCAGGTTCTATCTCAAATAGGTTTGGAAGCTGCAATTTGTGGAGATTGGACATTTTGGAAGTATGTCGAAGAAGCTGAGTTCGGCCGACAACCTCTAGTTCACTCGCTGTTCATATTCGGGAGGCTGAAATCTCACGAGGAGATTTTAGAAGGTTTGCCAGTGAAAAATGAATCTGTTCAATATTTTTAAAAAGTTGACTTTGTTATAAATAGTTTTATGCAGTTTGATATTTCATTTCCTGTTTGTTTATGTTATATTTCCTGCTTTTGACATGATATAATTTGGGAAGGAGATCCCAGAAAGAGTCTATTGCCCTTTTGCGCTTTATTCAAGTTACCCAATAGCTTCTGGAGTTTTGCCTGGTACTAAAATGCAACACTTTCCAATTTTATGCAAATGTCACAAGCAAATAATTATATGTAGCTCATCAAGGGTACATCCTTGCCCTGTTAGTTAAGGAAGACTTGATGCTCTTATCACGGATATCAGGTCCATAACTATTATAAATGGGCAATAAAATAAAATCTATGCTTGTTATTGTTCATATTACTGGTTGTCAGATCATAATTTACACCAAATTCAGCATTCTGCATTTCTCTTGATTAGTCAAGTGAAGATTCAAAGGACACTACATTGTCCAATCATAAAGTGTGCATCTGCAAATATTGATGTGTCTTTCTAATTTATCTTTGTAGTTCATTGGAAAACACAAACATCATGCTTTTGAATCATATGTGCAGACTCATGCATGTGGATGCCAAAGGAGAAAACCTTGAAGTTGCTTTTAGATGTAAATCCAAGGAATGATCATATAGGACCCTTGCTGTGTATGATCTGTTGTCTGACACGGTTGAATCAAGAAAATGGAATGCCCTTCCAACATTGCATTATCAGGTATTGATCACCTCACCTGAACTTGATATTTTCTTATTTCCTCTGTTATTCAAACATACATCCTATTATTCTTAGTTTGCTTCTTCTATTGGATTCATCTTGTACAATATGATGATTTTATGATTCATGAGGGCAAGTGTAATCATTGAATTATCTGAAAATATTTTGCTCTTTTGCTCCTTAAGGGACTTGTGGAGTTAATCCTAAAGGAAATCCAATTTGAATTGTGTCTGACTTCTTGTTATTCTTTTGTTCATTGTCTTCCAAAAGCTCATCTCATCACTGGAATTTAAATTTTTCTTTTTCTTTGTTTGTAGTGTTAAAGTGTTGCATTGAGGTGTCTGATAGTTTTGATTCAGGAGTGCCCGCCAGGCATAGTGCTGGTACCAATGAGGAGTAAAACATTAAAACCTTTCCGTACAACAAATCTAGTTGTAGTGGTGTCAGCCAATCTCACAGATGAAGCTGCAGGTTCTGGTTGCTTCCTGGATTCTGTTCCGTGTCTCATGCAGAGGTTGGTCTAAATTTGGTTTCATGTGCCTTTACATCCTATGAGTTCTATCAGCAATTCACTTTAAATACATGAAATTTAACTTCAGAAGTAACCAGATCATTCTCAATTGCTGCACATGGATTTGTAAATTATATTTTGTAACACGTCTATGTGAAGCATTTTGCTCGGCATTGTGCATACTGTAGTTGACAAAAAGTCAAACTTTTGGCTACAACACTTTAAGGCGTGTTTGGTGATTGATGGGGAAATTGATAAACTGGATTAGGATCGACAGGATTGGTTTGGTTAACTCCGTAGAAGTTGGGCGAGGCTAATCTGGATAATCCTTTCTATGTTCTTCCTCAATTTCCATTTATGCTTTTCACACATTTTAAGATACTTCAATTCTTGTTGAGCCCATCATAATATTTTTGATATACTGTTCCTCCTAAAAGCAAATTAATTTGCATATGGCTAATACATATTTTCTTAATTTCTCATTTGCTTTTTCGCGCTGTTCTGTTTTAGTTTATTATTTTTGTGTTAATGTGTCTAATGAGCTAGAAGATCTTGTGATTTACTGCTGAGAAAGTTGATGGTCTTTGTGACACACCACCACCATGATCACATTGATGGTATGTTTTAGTAGTAGAATCAAATGTTTGACTAGCAGATGCCTTTTCTTTTTAGTTTATACAGTTCCTAATATTGCAGGTTTTTACTTGGAATATACAATGGTGCTTATATTATCATATACCATACATGCAAAGACAGTTTTCTCAAGACCGCAATATTAGACAGTTCTCTCAAGGCAGCTTAAGTGATAATTCAAATGAGACTTTCCAACTCTGACATGGAAGATAGAAGATTTAGTGCCAATTGATGGATATAGACAGAATTAGGCTATTTTCTAATGCACCAAAAAAAAAGCTTTGAGTATACATTTTGAGCATTTTATAGTGAATGCGCTCTATCTTAACCTTGTCCAGAACTATAGTGTAGCTACAAGCTTGGTTGGTTTGTTTCAGGTCTTTCAGTGGTTCAGAAGTGCAATCCTGAAGCTATTCTCTTGGCACATGAAAGTACTATGGCATGAATTGGTTTTGTTTTCTCCTTTTTGTGAATTCCTTCCATGCTGTTCTGTTCTAATATTACCAAAAAATTGTGCTCTTTTCTATCTAATGTTTACATGCAGGATTCACTTAATCGAATCCACTCTTTTCTTCTGTACTTGTTATTCTGTTATGTTTTCATTGCTTTTGTATGTCCTATCTTTCTATCACAAACATACCCACAACTTTTTCATTATTTGTCAACATTGTGTTTTATGGCAGAGGTATGGTCCCTTGGTTATACCTTGATATCTGGTGGTGAGACAATTCAAGCTGGTGGTCAACAACTGGAAGCAATTTATGCTCCTGTATGGATGTATAAACTCTTATTTTCTTTCTTGAAAATGATCTCATAACATTTTAGTGCTGAACTTAATAGAACTATTTTTTTCTGCAAACAAATATGTGGTTCTTTCTCTTGGATTATTCTTTGAAATAGTTGCCTCTCCTATTTCATTTCAAGCCATAGTTTTAATGTGTTGTTTTTGTTGGTAACTTTGTTTGGCATGTCATGTTTTGACTAATTCATCTGTTCATAACTTAGGGTCACACAGATGGTCACCTTGCTTTCCTTCATGTTAAGACAAACTCACTGCTTGTAGGCGACCATTGTGTGGGGTAAGTGGACCTATACTTATTACAATTTTAATGTTCACAACAGAATTACCTTAGGGTGAATAAAGAGGGAACACAGAATTTTGTATTAAGCAAGGCTCATAATAAATGTTGCCTTATTTTCCTTAAATTTCTTTGGAAAATAGGATATAGAATGAATGGACAAGTTGCTGAGTGCTTTTATTTGAAATTAATAATCAACAGGATCAACTCAATATGTTTTTCCTTCATGTTTAAAATGTAAGTTATCTAGGGCACAACTCCTATCTATGTGGATGAGGGCATTATAGAAGTTCGCTAAAGAAGTTTGGGGCAAGTGGCAAAATTATGGTCATTGGTGTAAACTCATAAAAAAGGCATCTGCTTGCACTGATCGGGCATTAATGTGAGCACAATTTCATCACAACAAATTTCTTTCAGTATTACTATAAAATACAGTAAACTAGAGAATATCTCCACCCAAATATCCAAATGTTGTAAATTTTTTGCTACAATAACTTTACTAGATCTGTCTACGACACTTGTATTCATTTTGTTTCAGCCAAGGGATTGCTATTCTGGACTTTAGAACCGGTGGGAGTATGAAGGTTAGTATTTTCATTTGGTGTCTGCTATATGTATATGTGTCATATATGTATAAACATATACATATGTATATATGTGTATGGTTTATCCTACAATACATTCTGTTTTTGACTGAGTTTAATCACAAGGCTCATATTAAAATTTTAAAAGTTTATCATATTTCTAATTGATGAACATTATATTATTGTGACATGCATTTGTAGGATTATTTCCTGACCACTTACAGGTTCGTGGAGCTGTCACCACATGTTCTGATTCCCATGCATGGCAGGCTAAACATGTGGCCCAAGAGGATGCTTTGTGGATATCTCAAGTATGTTATGCATGAAAAATATTGCAAGTTTTCATTTCCTAGATGCTATGTGGTTGGAAATAATGCTTTTAGCATCTGATGCCTAACACTGAACCATGCATGCTTTTCCAGGCAGATAACTTGTATATTTTCTTGTTACATTTTTAAATTATGGAAGAGTTGCATGCTATGCGAAATGGGTCATTATATAGCTAAAGCATCAAAAACTTTATTTGTTGATAGTTATAGCTTTTGCATGGGGATGTTTTTAAGGCTTGGAGTTAAGTTTATGAACTTTTGATTAACCTACCTACTTGATACTTTGATTTCTATCCACTGGTGTTGGTTCAAATATTTTTCTTTCCTTAATCAAGAATTAGATGATCCATTTCCTTTATGACTGTCATAAGAATATGCAGGCATCGTTTGGTCAGAGAATCATCCATTTTGAAATCCATTGAAAGTCGGGCAAAAACTTTGTCTGATGTAGTTTGCAAGGTCCTATCCAGGTTTGGACACAAAGTTGTGGTTTGCAGCTTCACTGAATGCCAGAGTTCATGTTGATCATCTTGCACACCAACAGAAGCTTCCAAGGGTATGCACATCAGATCTTAAGCCTTACCTGTTTTCAAATTCAAGCTACTGCTAGAAAGATATGGGCATTGGTTTTTATTGGAAATTAATGCCTTACTAGAAACAAAACCAAGTCTGAGGATGGTACATGCTATGATTGTTTATATTTTTCTTATGAATTTTATCCCTAAATTAGTTGCTTATCACTTTATTAGTGGAAATTAAAAGCTTACGTTTCCAGACCTTTTTCCCTTTCTTTTTGGTTGCCTGTGTTCTTCCAAATACCTGTGTTTTGTTGATAGTTTGTCAAATTAAATGCTAATTTAGTGGCCTGAGTTTGTTAGCATGTTGTGCAACGGTAAATTTTATAACTAATTGAAAAATGCAATTTGTTAGATTAATTGCATATGCTGTAGCAAACTATGACCTTAAATATTTCCCTGGGAGCATGCAGGGGTTTTCTCTTGAAGCATTCTATCACTTTCCTTGCACAGTTCCAGCTCCTAGTCAAGAGGATTAAATTAATTCCAGAAGATAGTCTTCTCTAAAACAAGAAAATGCAGGCTTGATGTTATATTGAGTCTGTTCTAAAGTATATGGAAATTTCATCTTCTGTATTTCTAAAGACCTAGTTATCTACTGTAATTGCTTTTGTGTTGAATTTGGTCATACACTATCTTTCTGTGACAGTATGCGCAGGTAATTAAACAAATTGGTTTCCTCTCTAAAAAACCATTGTGGTAGTGCCCACATTTGAATAATCTTTGGACTATGCTTCCTCATGATAACACTTTAATTTCATTTTATATGCCTTATAGCCCTCTCCTGTTTAAATTTTGGCAGATTTACAGTTACTTGTTTATGCAGGATTTCTCCATGGAAAAATTCGAAGCTTCTTGTGGATTCCATTTTATATGTAGATGGATGTGGACATATATTGTGAGCAGGAAGCCGTTGGTTAAAGTGCTATTTGCAGCTGCTTCAGGTATTGCCATGTCCATCATTAAAGGGTTGCTTGCCTCAAAAAATAACTGAATAAATAGCCATAGTGGATACCAATTCCTTTGATAGCAAGCTAAGCTATCCAAAACATTTCTTCTTTTTTCCAGTAAACAAGCTAATTCAAAATTGATGATGGGCATAGGTTTTCCTTTTAGTTGGACAAAGGGTTTCATGATTTGTTTGAAACTTGCAGAATATGAAATTGTAGATTTGAAATGGCTATTGCAGATGTCTTTGCATTTATCTGATGGTATTATTGTTTTTTCGGGTAGAAAAGGGAACAAATACTCAAGTTTCATGGGAATTGCAGTTTGTAATCAGTCCCGAACCTCCCAGTTAGGATTTAGCTGCTTTTCTCTCCTTATATGAGATGATCAAATGTGGCGATTTGCAATGCGACAAAGTGTATTGGATAGGTCTTGCTAGAATATCCTTTGCTTGCTTAAGCTTGCTTTATCGTACTGCAGTTTGGCATCAGATTTATTCCTTCCTTTCATTTATGACATCTAGAAGCAAGAACGGAACTATTTTGTCAGCAGTTTGGATTCATTGACCAAAAAGAACACAATAAATTCGCAGAAAAGTTTTGGAGTGTTCTTTTCTGAGATCAGAAAAAGGTAAAGTTGCCATTAAAGATCTGTTTGGTAACAGGCCGAATCGAAAGAATTGGATATTCAATTTCCTTAATTTGGCTGTTTGGTTGCCAAATGAAAATCCGGAATGGGGTGAATTCTCAATTCCAATAATTTCCAATTCCGGATTTGAATTCGGGATCAGAAAAGACGAATTTGCAATTCCGGGTCCGAATTCAGTGGGTCTCATCACTATCCAAAACCCTAATTCGCCCCTTTAAATTGCGTCGGAATTGGTCGAATTCGGCCTTCGTTCCCGTCCCCCGAGCCCGAGCGTCTCTTCGTCCCCGAGCACCTGTCATCCTCGAGCTCGAGCGCCTCTCCGTCCCCGAGCCCGAGGCAAGGACGAAGTTGTCCATGGTCGGGACGAAGTTGTCGGCTAGCACTGGGTCTGGTTGTAGGTTAGATTCACGAGGTTGGTGTGAGGATCTGCCGTCGAAAAGAATGGGAAGAAAAAGAATAAGAGAATCAAGAGAGCCGCCACCATCGGCGCCATGGAAGGAGGCGGAGGTGGAGGAGGGAGAAGGAGAGCTGATGGGGTGGGATAATTCCGGAGTTCCTTGATGAGTCTGTTCTATTGCAGGTGCGTCTGGTTCCATACAATTATAGATAATTATCAAGGAATTGAGGGGCGTCTTATGTTTCTTGTTGCAGGTGCATCTGGTTCTATACAATCTAGAGTTCCTTGATGAGTTTGTTCTGTGGACTGAGAATAGGGACATTGGTGAAGGGTTTCGATGCATCAGGATGGTGAACAACATCCGCCTGAACTTTGATGCCTTCCATGGCGGAGTGCGTGGTGGAACCACTGTTGTGCTCTGGAGTGGCTCAAGGGGAAGAACTAGAGGTGGAAGATTATGCCTTACTACTGTAAGTGCTTGCATATTCAACTCATTTTTCATTCAAACCACCGGCTTCTGACTTCTGAATTTAGTACACAAAATGTATTCCAAAAATCTACAAGTCAAATATATAAGAGACAAGGAATAAGCTTTAAATCTAAAAGCCGAATATATGTTCCAAAAGTTATATACGATAAGAATCTCTGCATTATATTGTCTTGCATACAGAGGGTTCTTGTTCTATTGGATTACTTGCATGGTTATGTTCGAATGCCGCAATGGCAATCAGAATGCTAATGTTGCTTTTCCTTCTCCTCTTATGGTTGCAGGATGAATAGATTGGCGCTGATATTGGTACACATTTATGTAGTTGTGGCCTTCATCTCTGCTTTGCTGCTAGTACTACTAAGTATTTAAATAAGTTGTCTACTTGTGATGGATGTATCTCTATTTACTTGTTCCTGAAACTGAGAGATGTATGTTATGAGATTATGGAGCTTTGCTGAATGGTTTATTTAAAATTATTATCTTGGGTTTTCTTTTAACTGTTCTCTAATGATTTGTCCATAAGGTATGTTTAGTAATGGATTAAGAAGCATGACTATCATGATTAACAGAAGTAGAACAAGTAATTCAAATATTATTTATTTTTTAAACCTCAAAAATATATCTAATTAATTTATTAATTTAAGATTTATATTTATTTTAAAATTAAATATAGAAAATGTTAAAAAATAGGGGTAATATCACCAATTAAGAATTGAGTGATCATATTTTCAATTCTAAATTCAACCAAACACCCGAATTGAGGGAATTGACGAAATTCGTTAGTTTCAATTTACATTCCAAATAATCGAATTCACGAAATTAATTGAATTGATAATTCCTTCTATTTATTCAAAAAATACATCTAAATATCAAAATTATTAATTTTGACTAATTTCTTCAATTTCCTGTAATTAATCGAATTGATAATTCTCTTTATTCTAAATCCCATATTATCCAAACGGTGCCTAAGTTCATTGAGTGCAATTGTAATTGATATCAAGGTGGACAAGCAGTTGAGCTGAGCATTTATATTGAAGATCAGGATGTTGTGTCACAGGCATCGATGTCTCCATCATCACTAAATTCAAGTTCTACTGGACAAAGATGGAGATTTCTGTTCGCGGTCAAACTAAAGAAAATATAAAGGGCAGTCTTGTACTGTGGTCCAGAATCAGCGAGAGCGCGTGATGCAATTGATCTGACAGACCTAATCTCGATTAGGGTTCCGGTCGCGCATTGCAGGCGCAGCCTATGAAAATTTCAAAATACGTGCAGCTGCATGCTGCCGATTTCCACTTGAACGTGGAATCCTAGAATTAGTCTTCCAGGTTTCCTAACAGTCAATTGCAAGCAAAAATACAATACATTCCCGTGTGACGGAAGATCAAATCCAGAACAGATGATTAATCCCTCTGCTTCATCACGAGATCGTGTCCATCTGCCGCGCGACGATTTGCTCCGCCAAATTAGGAAGATCAGATGTCAACCACGATCCAAGGCACCACAAGCCAAGAGCACGAGAGCAGCGAAAAGACAGAGATACCTTTTGACACGGTCAAACAGATCCTTTCTGTTGTTATTTACCACTGTTAAGCATATTAACAAAACCTACGTTACACATGGTAGCCGACTATTATTGTCATTAAAAGCCTGCGAACCATTATTGGCTACGAGATGAAGGAAGCTTCGAATCAACAGGAAAACCAAGAACCCAAGCCTCCCCTTTTTCCCATTCAGAATCTAACTTTCGCCTTTTATTCTCCCATGAAACCAATATCAACCCTTTACCTCTCTTTCATGGGCGCCTCACGTTCCCCCTCCCCGAGTTCCGCTGATCTCCAACCAAACCTTCCCCTCGTCATCCTCTCCACCTTCCCTCCTCCTTTTTCCTCCCCATTCACTCAACTCCATTAGACAAAACTTTTGACAAACACAGAAAACAAGAAAAGAAGAAGGAAAATCACGATGAAGCAATTACATCAACTGCCTCTAACACAGCCTCCATCCATGTTCTTCAATCACAGTTCCAACTTCCTCCGGCTTCTCTTCGGTTTCTTCCTCTTCGGCTTCGGGTTGGTGATCGGGATCACAGCCAGCTTCTACCTCAGCACCATTAATCTCTCTCTCGGGACCACACAGTTCTCTCTCCTATCCTCAACTCCTCCGGCTTCGCCGCCGCCCCCACCTCCTTCTCCTCCTCCACCGTCGCCGCCTCCCCCTCCTCCGCTATCGCCACCGCCACCTCCTCCTCCTCCTCCTCCAACTCCCCCGCCACCTTTGCCATTGGATCACCGCCACGGGCGTGTGGGACTGAGGGACTTTCTGTCGCCCCGCGATGTCACGCACGACATGACCGACGAGGAGCTGCTGTGGAGGGCGTCGATGATTCCGCACAAGACGATGCTGCCCTTTCGCCGGGTCCCGAAGGTCGCCTTCCTGTTCTTGACGAGGGGCCCCCTGGCTTTCGCACCGCTGTGGGAGTTGTTCTTCAAGGGAAATGAGGGCTTGTATTCGATCTACGTGCATGCCGATCCTTCCTTCAATGAATCCGCCCCCGAAGGCTCCGTCTTCCATCGCCGGAGAATTCCTAGCAAGGCAAGTTATTTTTCGCACAATGAATTTTTCTCCTCCCTCATCCTTTTTCTTCTTCTTCTTCTTCTCACTTTGGTCTCAACATCAAGAAATATTCAATTGAGATATCTATATTCTTTCTAGAAAATAAACTACAAAAGTATGATTCTATGATCGAGTTTTCTATGATAAATTCATGCACCATCTTTCTTGATGTCTTATTGAAAACTATAAAAAAGATCTAAATACCTATATGAATCTACATAAAAACTATAGAGAAGCCAAATTTACAAACAAGAAAAAAATGCATATTTGAAATGCAGCGCATGTGCAGACACATGTTGCTCTTGAAGACCATGATGACAATAATTTATTGGCCGAATGTGAATGGTTGTTGCTCAACATATCTTCATTTTGTTAGTCGGCTTAAATTCTAATTAGAGAAAACAATTCAAATTTGACTTTGCTTCTATTTATTTGTTTGTGACAAAGAATCTTGAAAGATTTAAGTGTCGACTTGCATTTCTAAGTAGTCCAATACAGATTCCAGTTTTTTCTCAGACGCAACGTTCATATTATATGCTTAGTTAATGATGATTAAGCAATGGTCAAATTCTAGAAAGAGAGGAGGAGGAATACTCTGAAAACATGTCATATCCTGCAATAAAGGAGTTTTTATCAACAGTCGATGGGATTCCCAGAGCTAGAAAAAACTCCTTTTATTGTCAAGAGGTTACAAAGATCTATCAAATCCTTTATTCATTGCTTAGATTCTCCTCCCTTTTTTCTAATTTTTTTTATGATTTAAACTTGAATAAATGTAAAAGAAAATCCACGATTCAGTAGAAATAATACATGATCCAAATGAATGCAGGTGGTGGAATGGGGCATGCTGAACATGATGGAGGCGGAGCGGCGTCTTCTCGCCAACGCGCTCCTTGACTACTCGAACCAGCGGTTCGTCCTCCTCTCCGAGTCCTGCATCCCCATCTTCAACTTCCCGACCGTCTACTCCTACCTCATCAACTCCACCTTGTCGTACGTGGAGGCCTACGACGACCCGGGCCCCAATGGCCGGGGGCGCTACAACGGAAGCATGCGCCCACTCATCAAGCTGCAGCAATGGCGCAAGGGCTCGCAGTGGTTCGAGATGGACCGGAGGCTTGCTCTTGAGATCGTCTCCGACGTCAAGTACTTCCAGAGCTTCTCCAAGTTCTGCCGGCCCGCCTGCTACGTGGACGAGCACTACTTTCCGACGATGGTGAGCATCAAGTACTGGTGGAGGAACTCTAATAGGAGCTTGACTTGGGTTGACTGGACAAAAGGGGGCCCGCACCCGGCCAAGTTTTGGCGGGGAGAGGTGACGGTTGACTTCTTGAACAGGCTGAGGGGCGGGAGCACGTGCATGTATAACGGCAAGGAGACCAACGTCTGCTACTTGTTTGCAAGGAAATTCCTGCCCAACAGCTTGGAGAGACTGATCAGATTTGCTCCAAAAGTTTTCGGGTTTGGTCGCTAGACAGGATGGGATGGATGGATTCAACAGCAAAGTTTTTTTTTTTTTTTAACTTCTATTAGTGGATCTGATTATCAGATTCATAACACTATTAATTTGATTACATTTTGAGAGATGATTAAGAGACTGCTATGTATAGCACAGATTTGACACGAAGATGAAAGTGAGCTGCTTGAGCTGGCATTCACTTTCTTGAGATAACACAAGGTGGTTGTACAAAGTTCAGTGTTTTCTTAATTCAATAAGAGTATATTGTATTTTGTATCCACCCTGGCTTAACATCTTGTTTAGTTTTAACTTGATAGCTCAATATATTTATACATATGTATACATACAAGTACATATGCATATGTATAAACAAACATACGCACATCACCATGTGCTGGATTTTATTTTTGTGGCTATAGAGCTTCAGTGGATCATTCTGTTGGCTTCCTGTGCTGCTCCCATCATTCAATCTCTTGCAGCCAAGCCAAGCTACGGTTTGTGACAGGTTTGTTCTATATGACTCTGCTGCTGGGAACAATTACAAAATTTGTTATTATATGTGCTTAGAGTGTTGTTCGCGTGTCAGGGAAGCATCTTGTAATCGGATGCAAATTGCAAAAATTGGATGAAATTGATATTATTCCCTGGGCAATCAGGCTTGCATTCCATTTGCCCGTCCAAGTTAATAAGACCGACAATTAAAATAATCAATTTCACTAATTTGAGAATCAAAGAGGTTGTTATCGTAGAGTTCCCGTCAATCAATTTGACATTCTTTTGTGTTGCAGGTCATAATACGAATTGGCTCATTAAATTTAAATTTTAAGGAGTCAATCAAACTTAACCGGAGTGAGCCAAACATCATCAATAGATGCTAATTCAAGAATAAATAATGTTTTCTTAAAAAGCAAAATCTGTAAACATGACGATAGAAACACATATAATCCATTACAAATTGTATTTGATGAAATTATTTATATTTACTTGATGAAAATAAGCTTACTTAATGGCTAGTCCATTTGCCCCATCCGGAGCACATGGGATGTCTCACAGAAACCGGCTTCAACGTACCTCGCTCATGTATAGCTTGTGATCCGCCATAAAAAGAGCACAGCACGAGAAGAGACTTCAAGCATCGAACCCAGCCACGATATCGGTCGCGCCACTGTATTCGGGACCCCAAGGAATGCGACATTTAACCTCTCACATTACAATTAACACCCTCAAATTCTTGAATATTGTACTAGTTAAGTCCTACTAAGATCGTGCCATATGATAATATAGAACTTACAAAGGAGTTATTTATAAATAGTTTTCGAGGTTTGATCTCAGAGTTGCTTTACCATTTCAGCCTGGACAAGAACAACAACGGACCAAAACCGAGCTAGACGACAGAAGCACACCATCTAAAAAGCCCGCCATTACTCTACAAAACCACGATACTGCCATCGCTGTCTTTCACAGTCTGCGCTGCTGCTCGCCAACAGAGACCTGCGGCCTTGTGTCCATCGTAGACGAAAGCCCGAGAAAAAATTAAAGGCCTAAGTCACCGTTTGATTTGAAATTAAAATTTAAAATAAAAAAATTTTAATCAATTTTTTTAATATTTAAATGTTAATTTGATTAGTAACTAATTTAATTTTTTTAATTTTTTTTATATTTTTAGGTATATTATTTATTAAAATTTAAATAAAAAACAAAATAATAAGTTAATTTATTAAAAAAATAAAAAAATATAATTATTTTTTAATCTTTAAATAATAAATAAATCAGAATAAAATAATATTATTTTAAACCAAACGCACTCTAAATAAATAAAAGAAAGTAAAAATGGGTCCGCGTTTCTTCGCTTACCAAAACCCGTTTCCCAATCTCGTTTTGCCGCTGGTGTCCAAATCCCAGTACTAGAAAAAACACACCAAACACCATTTTCTTCCAACTTCTTCCTCACTCTCCACTCTCTCAGCAATGGAGAAGAAAACGCCATGGATCCTTCTGCTACTTCTCCTTCTTCCCTCTTTTGCCATTCCCACCTCTCTCTCCGACGACGTCACTGCCCTTCTCGCCTTTAAGTCCTTGTCCGACTCCTCGAAAAACCTCTTCACCTGGAATGCTTCCTCCACCTCGCCGTGCTCCTCCTGGCGCGGCCTCTCCTGCAACCAGGGCCGCGCCACCCGCCTCATCCTCGAGAATCTCTCCCTCACCGGCGAGTCCCTCCGCCCCCTTACCCAGCTCACTCAGCTCCGCGTCCTCAGCCTCAAGGCCAACCTCCTCTCCGGCCCCATTCCCGATCTTACGCCCCTCTCCTCCCTCAAGCTCCTTTTCCTCTCCAACAACTCCTTCTCTGGCCCCATCCCCTCTTCTCTGGCTTCCCTCTCTCGCCTCTACCGCCTTGATCTCTCGTACAATAATCTCTCCGGCGAAGTTCCGGTCTCCCTGAACCGGCTTGTGCATCTGCTCACACTCCGGCTTGATTCCAACCGGCTGTCCGGGCCAATTTTCCCTCTTTCGTTCCCGAACCTGCAGGACCTCAACTTCTCGTCCAATTTGCTCACCGGAGCTGTGCCGCCGTCCCTGGCATCCTTCCCAGCTGCGGCATTCTCTGGGAACCCTGGACTCTGCGGTGCGCCGCTCGCGTCGTCCTGCCGCAATGTGGTCTCCGCCATGGCGCCTGTTCCGCCGGCAGCTGCTGTGGTGTCGTCCTCGCCGGGGTCGAAGCCTGACGTGTTTTCCTCACCGGCAGGCGGACAGCGCCGACACTCGGGTATGAGCCGGGCGGCTGTGATCGCTATCGTTGCTGGCGATTTTGCCGCGTTATTAGTCGTCTCGGCGTTCTTGTTTTTCTACTTCTGGCGCAAGTTCTCCTCCAAGACGTCGTCCCGCCTCCAGGAAGGCGAGAAGATCGTCTACTCTTCCAGCCCCTATGGCGCTGCTGCCCCCGGAGGAGCCGGCGGGTTCGAGAGGGGCCGGATGGTGTTCTTTGACGACACGAAGCGATTCGAGCTCGAAGATCTTCTCCGCGCCTCGGCTGAAATGCTCGGCAAGGGCGGGTACGGCACCGCCTACAAAGCCGTCCTAGACGATGGCAGCGTCGTCGCTGTGAAGCGCCTCCGCGACGCACCGTCGACAATCGGAAAACGCGAGTTCGAGCACCAGATGGAGATCCTGGGCCTTCTCCGCCACCCAAACCTCGTCTCCCTCAAGGCATACTACTACGCCCGTGACGAGAAGCTCCTGGTCTACGACTTCATGCCGGGCGGAAGCCTCTTCGCCCTCCTTCACGGCAACCGTGGTCCGGGAAGGACGCCAGTAGACTGGCCGGTGCGGATACGGACGGCGCTGGGTGCGGCGCGGGGTCTAGCTCACATTCACACCGCGAGCCGCTCGCCCAGGCTAGTCCACGGCAACGTAAAGTCCACCAACATTCTCCTCGACAAGACCGGCGCAGCACGGCTCGCCGACTTCGGGTTGGCGCTGCTCGGCCCGGCGGCGGCGGCGGCGAGATCGTGCGGGTACCGTCCGCCGGAGGCGCCATCGGACCCGCGGCGGCCGTGGGCGTCGCAGCGCGGCGATGTGTACGCTTTCGGAGTGGTGTTGCTGGAGCTGCTGACGGGGCGGGCGGCGGCGGACGTGTCGGATCTGCCGCGGTGGGTGCAGTCGGTGGTGCGGGAGGAGTGGACGGCGGAGGTGTTCGACCTGGAGCTGATGCGGTGCAAGGGGATCGAGGAGGAGATGGTGGCGATGCTGCAGGTGGCGCTGGGTTGCACCGCCTTGGCCCCCGATCAGCGGCCGAAGATAAGCCACGTGGTGAGGATGATCGAGGAGATCCGCTCTGGCGACGCGTCGGTGTCGCCGTCGCACGAGTCGTTCGACTCCGTCTCGGACTCGCCCTCCGTCTCGGAGGACGCGGCCGGGTTGACCCGCTGATTTTGTTAATGCCTCGAGGTTTGTTTTTTATTTGTGAGCCGTTGGACTGGGGAGGTTCTCGGTGGGATTTGGTACGATTAATTAGTGGCCCTTGGTTCGTTCGTTGTGTAAAGTCAGTGTCAGGGAAATAGGGCAGTAGGTAGTGGGGAGCATGGGAAGACGTGTCGCGGATTGTCCGCATCAAACCGATATCAGGCCGTTGCGGTCTCGTCCGGTCCGGTCCGGTCAAATCAATTCACGTCGAGTCCGAGATTACCGATGCGTCGTTGATCAGTCAAATTTGCAGCGAACTCACATCGCGAGACAGTGATGGATGTCACACGCGCCGTTTATTCGGAGAAAATCTGGGTGCTGAAAACATAAAAGGCAGGGGGTTTTTTAAAAATGGTGCAAGGATGCGTATAAAATGCAGCAAGGCCCCCACGATTGTCGATATTTTGATTAATGTTGTTTTAGTTTGGCGCGACTAGCTGGGAAGCGGGACTGAAAGGAACAGTGCCGGGCGTTGAACTGAAGTATACCCGGAATGCACAAGCAATGTGGGGCGGGCCTCTAACGCGAGGGTATGTTTTTGAGAGAGCATGACAGCGGGGAGCGTCCATGTGCTTCGCTGTATTGGAACCCAGCCACCAAACCCCGCCCCCTCCCCTTGGAACATGTACATGGCCGCTTTCGCTTTACGCTGAAATTTGGAGATTAGAAAGCCTGGACCATGAAGCTTGTGGATTTTTATTATAATTAATTTAATTCGATTTGTATAATTATTGAGAATAATATAAAGTTGTAAAATAATGGATTGTCAGGATTACGCAGAGTACCATAAAACTTTTTTCCTTCGTCATTTTAGACAGTTAAAAATAAAATATGTATTTCACAAAATTGAAGTTTGAATCACGTAAATTATTTTGTATATTATTTCTATTTTCTCTTTTTTTATAAGCTTTTTTAAAAGTAAAGCTTCAAAGCTTGAAAGCTTGCTAAAGATGAGACAAGTCTACCTTCTTCTATACACCTCCCCCCTTTGTTGTGATAATACCTCTCTTTAATGCATTCAAAAAAAAAAAAAAAAAAAAACCTTTTTGATTTCCATGCTTTAGCCCAATAATCAAGACCAACACGTATGATTTGAAATCTCGACACCACAGATGCTTCCGATTTTTAGCTAAAACCTCCTTGAGGTTCTCTTTTTTTTCAGAAAAGACCTTAAGTTTTTTATTTATTGACTAGTTACTGCACGTGCGAACAACTGGAGAACTAGCTGAGCGTGACTGGACAACAGAGTTTTTCTTTTGATAAATTTCAATGAATAATTTGAAGAGATTGTTTGTGGATACTAGGTCAGTCCGGAAAAGATCAAGTCGGATTCGGGTTTGTTCTCGGATCGTTACGCACGTGCGACGGGAATCTCGTGAATTGGCACGCTTACATCGCATCCCGCGCAACAATTACTAAATTGGCACGATCCGACCCAGTCCACCACGTTCACGCTCCACTGGGACCGGCTGTTTCTCACGTGACTTACTTCCGAACCAAAAGACGGGTGTCCTCGAATACTTGCCGAAATATTCTAAAAAAAAAACCTGGCCCATGGTCCGAAAGATTCTATAAATGCGCCCAGTCCGTTTTATTTTACAGTTACGCATGCACAAGTTGGAACCGAGAAAGAAAATCAATGGGCCCGTGATTACCTGAACATGACAAAATGATTAAGAAATTATTATCTGCGATTACGTGCCAGCAAACAAAAGACTGTCGTCTTCGTGAAAAAGATTTTTTATGGGACATTGCTTGATTGAGTGACTTTGGTGTTACTACATTCATAATCTTTTTTGAGTGTTCTTTCCGGTCATTTCAAATCAAGAGCGTAGAGTGGTAATACCCTATTTTATTTAATAATTTTTTATTTTTCTATACTACTAATAAAAGTATAAATTTAATTTATGGTATTTTACATAACAAACTACCACTATTTACAAATATATTTTTCTGTATATAAAAATAAACTATTTGTTAATTTGTTAATTTACATGACACTGAGTGTTCCACACTTTTTTTTTTTTCAATTCATACACAAAAGCTCACAGAGGGAAAAAAAAAAAAAAGCATAGGGCAATATACACATATTTTTTTCTAATTCTTTTGTACACAGAAAAAATTTACAATAATTAAGAACAAATAATTCATTACAACTTTCTTTATGTGTTTCGCCCATATTTAGACTAGATATGAATATATATTTGTGGGTGGTGACATGTATTTATAACCACTTATCTGTCATGTTTTATGACTATCTTTTGATATATAAATGGTATTATCATATCTATATGTGAAATACGATTATTTTTAACAATTCAACCGTCCATATCTATTTTACACATGTTGGATTGTGTTGGAGGAGAGTGTCGAAGACCTTATCTATCCAATATCCGATATAAGACTAATTCATCACACCTGATATTATAACAATCTCTCCATTCAGATGTGATTTGACCATATCAGTTTTAAAACTCTTAATCAAAAACTCTTTACTCGATCAGTTCCACCGTGTGACTCATACCAACGGATTTTTGTCTTATTTAATTGATTTTTTTAAGAAAAATTAATATGCGACTCAATTCAGTTGCACCATCACGGTAATTTCGATCTCAAAAGTTGTGCAAACTCTTAAGCCGAACCACAACTCAAGCTGAGGTGAGCGCTCAAGCTCCTTTACACCTCTAAAATTGCATACTTATTCCATTAAATTTTATTTTTTTATAAAAATTGCATACACATTCCGTTATGTATAAGCATAGTGTTGTATTTTTGGTGCTATCCAAAAAAATAAAAAAATAATTTTTTTTATTTTTTTTAAATGGTTAAACTATTTTTTAATTTTTATTGTACAATATTACTGTAAATATATATGTACAAATTATTATTATTGTAATTGTGCCCTCTCATGAAAAATATGTTCCTGCTCTACCATTGTGTGCAATATATTTAAATAAATACATGCATTTGTATGATCATATGTTCTAATACACAATGTATCTATCAATAATTACCATTTAAAAATTTTTAGGAGAATTATTTATATCCAACAATGCAAACATTTTAATTGTCACGATAGTAGTAACTGAATCCAGTTTCCCATCTCTATCTTGTGTCAGCAGTTTCAGCCTATCATCCACTTGATTTTTTTCATTAAAACTCAATTTTATTTTATTTTTTGCATTTTTTGGGAGTATCTCGATATTTTCCCATCCAAAAATAAGAGAAATTTAATTTTCATGGACGAAAAAAAAATCGAAACATTCCGACGCAGGATTCCTCGACAAAACACAAATCTCGATGCATCGATGGTTTTCTTGGCGTGAATTTTTAAAATCTCATCTTGTCTTTTTCGTGAAGTAAAATTCTCATCTCGTTCCTCTGTATAAAGTATAAACTAGGCACTACCCCTCGTCTTCTTCGTCCGACCGCAAACGAACCAGAGCTACTCTCCTTTCTTCTCTCGGATCCGGCGAGGATCGCCGGCGCTGCCGATCAGGGTCCCCCTCCATCGCCCAATCATGGCAGTGAGATCGGAGGCGTACCTCCACAAGTTCGTGGAGGAGACGGACTGGTACAACAACATTGTGCTCGGGAGCCTCTTGCCCGACAGCGCCTGGAAGTCGCTTCCGCGGCCGGTTCAGTCCTGGCTTCGCAATTACATCGGCGGCACAACTCTCTACTTCGTCTCCGGCTTCCTCTGGTGCTTCTACATCTACTACCTCCAGCGCAATGTTTACGTCCCCAAAGGTTTCCTGGATCTTCTTTTATTTCTCTTTGTTTTGATATTTGGATGCTTGGATTTGTTTATATTGAATTTGAAGAGCCTGTGCATTTATTTTTTCTTGTTCTTTCGTGTCCGATTAGCATCGATTTGGATTTGGATGTTGATTTTTTTTTATTAGTCGGATTTAAACTGAAATTTTTTTTAATTATTTTTTGTAAGATTTTGCTCCTGAAATGGCAGATTTTAGTGTATTTTTACTTGTTCTGCTTAGAATTGGGGCGACTTCGTTTTTTAAGTTGAAACTTGTTGACTTGATTTATATAGCACAATAAGCATCTTGGTCTTCTCCGTCGATGCTTGTTGACTGAAGTTGATGCCTTTTTTCTGATCCATGTTTTGAACGTTTTAGCTTGCGCCTGGCCTTCTTCTGTCAATGATGTCAAAATTCTACTTGGGGCTGGAGTTGCATGTGTGGGGATGCTTGATGCTAGGTTTTAGATTTGAAAGATTGTGTGCGCTAAAATCTGGGATTCATTTTACAGAACAGCATTTATTGTAGATATTGATGATCTAATGTGCTGTGTTGAAGTTGTTTATGTTACATATTTTGAAACTTTGAATGAAGCTTAGGCGTTTACATGTGAAGTGGTGGAATGTTGACGGGACATTCAAGATGTTGGGTTTGCAATATTGTGATAAGGAAGCTCCTCCCCATCAAAAGTTCCAATTGCTAGCTAAGTATTCCTTGTAGGCACTTCAACTCTAGATCCAATGAAATTACTCCTTAGTTTGTGGTTTGAGATGCCCTTTCCTGCTTAAGTTTCCCATCTTTGATCTATTTTGGATGACCATTCCTTTCTCAGGTTTTACAGCAAAGTAGAGAGTACTAGATTTTGTACCGTTGGTCAGAAATGATTTGGACCAGATATAAGCAGTTATACTCTATGCATTTAAACGCTTACCAAGTTTTGCTGTTTGTCAACTTATGTATCCTATATCTTTTAGTCAAAGGAAGCAGGCTGATTGAAGTAACCAATCAGCCTTGCCTGGTTTCCAGTGTCTCTGCTAATTTCTAAGCATTGGGATATCAACTGATAATTTGAAATTTAATGCCAAACCCCAAATAGAAAGCTTTTGTTTGGAAACACTTCATGAAATAATGAAATATATGAGTCTTGGCGGTTTCTTTCCAAATCTCTTTTGAGTATCGACCTTCCAGAATTCGTAGAGCTTGCCATGCAACTACACACAATGAGTAGGTTAGATGGTTTAGTTTCTATCTTTCTCTGTGTTTAAAATTTTGGGTCATTTACTTGACTTCTTTTGTAATGGACATTTGCAATTTCTGCAATGCTTTTATGTACCCTATTGCAATTTCATTCTTCACCAATACTAGAATATTATTGTATCCTGTAATTGCATTTCAGGATTTGGATCCCTTTTGATTAGTGATCTTTAAGTGTTAGGGAGGTTATAGTTTCATCCATTATCTGACCTATCAAAGAAAACACTTTTGTTATTCTTTGCTTTCCTTTGTAGTATACCACTTGACTATCCATATTAAATGGCATCTATCTATATCAAGGAATCTGTTTTGTTAGTTAATTTTGTTTGCCATCTGTTCTCTTTTTACATAGATGTTACTGCCAAAATGAGTTTTGCATTGATAGTACTTTATCCAATGAACTTCTGTATTTGGCAGTGGATTGGAGCTTCAAGCTTGTTGATTGATTGTTCTGACTCCATTTTCACCTGTTTCTAAGTAACATAGTTGAATAGATCCTATTCATGATTTAATGAATGATTTTTTCTGCACCCTATTGCAATTTCATTTTCTTCACTGATACTAGAATATTAACACAGATAGTTCTAAACTACCTTAAGTTAAATTTGTGAGTACTGTACTTTGACTACCGATCTTTAAGTGTTTTGAAGGTTATAATTTCATCCATTATCCGTCTTTGTAACATTACTTCATTAAAGCAATTTCTTTTTTGTCCTCTACTTTCCTATGTAGTATAATGTTTGGCTATCCATATTAAATGGCACCTATGTATATTGAAGTATCAATTTTTGTTTGTTAATTTGCATGTATCTCTCTATGGCAATCTTGCTAATGTGTAATAATGTCATGTCCCTCTAAAAATGGACTGCAATGTCTTCTCCTCTTAAAGATTCTTCGTTCTTTCTCTGTTTTATTTTTTGGTTGTATTTATTTATTTTTTTGGTGCAGATGCTATACCATCCAACAAAGCCATGCTGTTGCAAATAATAGTTGCAATGAAGGCCATGCCGTGGTACTGTGCACTTCCGACGCTTTCTGAGTACATGGCTGAAAAGGGATTGACTAGATGTTTCTCTAGTATAAGTGAAGTTGGCTGGCCCTGCTACATTGCCTACACAATTATATACCTCATCTTCTGTGAATTTGGAATTTACTGGATGCACAGGGAGTTACATGATATAAAGCCATTGTACAAGTATCTGCATGCAACACACCATATTTATAACAAGCAGAATACCCTTTCACCATTTGCTGGTAAGTTAATATTAGGCATTTTTTTTCACATTGAATAACTGTTGCCATTTTGATTTTAGAGTAGAATTTCCATGTTAATCAGTTCATCATTGAGGGCCACAATGATATTCCCAGTAAACCTATTCTGCTAAAGATTAAAATGTTGGCGTGTTACTTACTCATGGAAGAGTATTGCAAATGCACAGAAACCATACATTGATTATAAGAATGCATCTGTAGGTCTGCAATTCCTTTGTTTGGGGAAAAGGATGTACTAACTCAAACCTGGGCCTTCTAACCTTTTCAAGTTTTGAAGATATTTTCCTCTTCCACGATTGATAGCAAACTTTTGTTCAACGCTTGTACTTGAGAGGATTAATAAGCGTGTTAATGATGAATTTCAGGTTAACTGTGGTTTCTGGTGGCAAGTTTATCATATGAAGAAGTTTATCATATCCTAACTGATGGCAGAGTTCTAACTTTCTGCTGTCAGTTCTAGAAATTTTAGAATTTTGAAGAAGTTTGCTCAAAGTCCAAGATTAAACTTCTAAACTAAACAGTTATCGACATGATTTGTTCACTTCACGTGTCTTAACTCATTCCTGTTTCACTGAATTCTTTGTTCTTTTACCTTTTTCTTTCAGGGCTTGCATTCCATCCTCTGGATGGCATACTGCAAGCAGTTCCTCATGTGATTGCTCTATTCCTCATGCCGACTCAGTTCATGACTCACATGTTGCTACTGTTCTGCGAAGGGGTTTGGACAGCCAACATTCATGACTGCATTCATGGCAAGCTGTGGCCTGTCATGGGTGCTGGCTACCACACTATTCACCACACCACCTACCGCCACAACTATGGTCACTACACAATATGGATGGACTGGATGTTTGGAACCCTTCAGGACCCCGGGGAGGACCTTAAAAAGGCTAAATGATTTCTATTTGTTGTAACGTCATGAGAGAAGTATGGCCTGCTTGACCATAGCATGTTTCAGTGCGCTGCTATGTGCTCTTCAACTTAGATTTGGAGTCTGATAAGCTTTTGAGCTCTGTTATGGAAAGACAGGAAGTAAATAGTGAGACTCTGTTCATAAAAATTTGGTTCTACTCAATTGTGCTTATTGATCTTATTAATGAGTGTGCTTAATCGTAGTTACACGTAACACTTATCTTTTCAGGGTTCATATTATATATCCAAGGTTCGATGATATTTCTGCCTGACATGTAGCTTCTTGGCTCTTAAACCTCCAAAATTTTTTTCATCAAAATTAGTAATTAATTCTTAGTTTTAAACATGAGAAAGAATTCAACCTCTAGAAATATAAAACAAGCAACACATTTTCAGTGACTTGAGAAATATAAAGTACCACGCCAGACGGTTGAGTCCAGTCATGCTGGTTAGGTTTATGTCTGATGTTTGATTTACTTTGTTCGATTTTGTGTTTGTTAAGTTGTGTTGTGACTTCTCTGGTCAAGTTAATGACTTGAATTAGGAAATAATACCTCACTAGGTACCAATTAGAGTTACACAAATCAACAAACTTTTAAAATATTTGGGTCAATTAATAATCCTTGAGACATAATTTAGAATCAATTAACTGACTAATCTCATTCGTGCATGTGGACTAGATTTTCTAATAGCAACTTAAGATGCAGTTTGAGTGCAGTTGCTATGATGAAAGAGATGCTGTTCTTATGTTGAAATCTTCAACAGTCATCACTATTGGTTCGATGTGTTTGAACTTACAGTGTAACTCTCAGAAATTCCGGGTCGTTAATTACAGTTTGTTTCCGTGATTGCACGATATGATTAACCGAATTGACTGAATGTAAAAAGAGCCAATGGACGGTGCCACGTCAGCTTGAGAGGGAGTTGACTCGGGCTCAGTCAAAGCCGACTCAAATGAAAAGTATTAGGTGTTCGATGAGTCCAACCTTCTGAATATATTCCAAACCTGGCGCCATGTTCTTTGTCGCACATATCTGAGTTCAACACGGAGGCAGAGAGAGAGAGAGAGAAGAGAAAGGGAGGGCAGAGGTTTGATAGTCCATTATAAAGAAATATTCCGGACATATTTGAGTTCAACACGGGCTTCTCCTTCTTCTTCTCCTTCTTCCGGCAGCTTGTTTTTGGTGCCGGCACAATGCAGGTAAACTGTTTTATACGAGCTGAGACAATGAGGATAAAGAAATCAAAAGCGTCTGGGCAAGATAAAGAAGAAGGAGAATCAAGTGACGCATCCACCAAATCAGCGCGAGAAAGATCCGGGACTTGAACGAGCATCAAGCTCTGGTCAGACATCCAACGCCGGTCGACGCGGAGCCTATGCGCGTAATACTTTTCCTTTTTTATTTGTCTCCTTGTGTTTTTGCGTCTTTTGGTGCCTGTCAATCGTTGTTGCTCGTATTAAAACGATTTTTTTTGCCATTTTTTGGCAAGAAAAAAAAAATTATGTCTTCTTCAGCGTGCAAAAACAATTTACAGCTGTAGATTCGAGGGTTGTGTGTTGGTGAAAAGACAAGCGCGATGGATCTTCGGGACGTGACGAGGACGGACCATCCGGTCTTATTTTATTGGCTTGCGAAAGCGATCGAGTTTATATATATATATACACATCTCAACTGTTTAACCTCAAACACGAAACATAAACTCGAGATTCGGAATCACGGTATCGATGTGTTTGTATAGTATTTCAGTGTATTGGAATGAAATTTACAAGTATTTGTAAAATACGATCGAGATTTAAAATTACGGTATCAAATACGAAGAAATACTACGATAATAGGAGTAATTTACAAATATTTATACTGATACAGCAAAAGGACTAAGAAAAAGAAATTGAAAGAAATTGAAAGAAATTGAAAGAAATATAGGATAGATTCCAACAAAAAAGAGAAAAAGATAATAGTGGATCTGCATCATCCGATGCGTCGCGGGCCCCAACCAAGTCAGAGAGAGAAGTTAGTTGACCGTTATTCGTAGCGACGCAACTGCCGAGCATCATCTCTGTAGAAATGGGCCGGGCCAAGCTCGGGCTTGTCTGGACCCTGTCCCCCTCAGCTCTCCCGTTCTTCCCATGAAAATTAATTTCGGGCCAGAATTGGCCTCGGGCTCAACCTATTTATATTTGCTAAAAATGGTGAAATTTGCATGCTGTTCTCCTCCTTCCATGCAGTTACTCGCTCGTAGAAAAAGGAAACAAAAATCTTTTTTCAGGAAAAACCTTTTTTTGATTTTTGGGCGAAAAAGGCCCTCAAAAATTAGATCACAACTTTCCGAAACATGTTCCATCAAAATTTTTTTTTCGTATGCATATATACACCTCAAAGTCATACCAAACCCCGTCAACACCAAACTTTCTCCATATAAAATAACGACATTTTGCAGATACACCCCTCAAAAGTGAAGAGCTAGGGTTTTGCGTGGTATTTAACATCGGTCCGGGCCGGACCCGTTGACAGCCCGGAACATGTCAGCTCCTTGGCTTCGCGCCACCTTCCTGGCTGTTTCACGGCAGCTTCTACTTACTCGTAATAAAATATTTCGCCCTTTTGCGGCTTGTATTCATTATATATAAATATATTCAATTCACATATCATGCTCCTCCCCTTCCTCTTCCGTGTTACTTGTAGTCCTTCAAACCAAACCCTAAGAATCATTCCCAGACCTTCCAAATCCAAGCTTCTTCTACTATTTTACCTCTTTTCAGTCCTACTCCTCGCTCTTCTGCAGCTCAGGAAGTGAAGAAAATGGCGGCGAAGCGGCTTCGGGACAAGCGGGACAAGAGCCCCGATGACCAGGAAGACAAGCGGCTCCGAAAGCTGCCTTTTTTCTCAACGTTAGTATCAGATTCTATACCTTTTGTTTTCATGTTGTTCTTCAAAGCCTCATAATCAAGTTTTGTGCATATCTTGAAATCTTGTTATGGAACTCGACTATTTGTTTTGAATTTTTATGATAATAAAGATTGATTTCTGTTGACATCTTTGGCAGGGTGAATAGGGAGGTTATGTTGACAGTGTCGCAGCAGAAATTTTGCTCAGCATTGGAGACAATGCTGAGGCGAGTGGTATGATGCAATCCTGCTCAAGTCATGCTTATCTCACAGCGCAAACTTTAAGCTTTGTTCCATTAGTTTAAGCATCGATTAGAGTTTAAGATATATCATAATCAAAACTCCTTAGCCAGTTTGTGTTATTTTAAGCATCAATTAGGAAGCAAACAAATGGTGTAGTCTTTAGATTAACAAATAAGACACATGTTTGTTTTTGGTCTAGGTGCAAGAGGAGGTGGAGCGTTTACTGCGTCAAAGGTAAGAGCTCTAAACCTCCTAATTCTTCTGATTAATCCTTCCGCATGCACCTTTTCTTTCAAGGATTCATGATTTCATGTGCCTCGTAAGATCGACGGCGAGTTAATTGATGAAATTTGTGCTATTTCTAACGTGCTTTTCTTTTAATCTAAGATTGCACAATGCGATCCCTTTCAGGTCTCCTCAAAGACAACAACATATACAAGAGGAGCAGCAGCAGCCCTCGACCTTGAAGCTCACCTTCAAGATGGAACCCAATCTGCCTATCTTCACCTCCAACAAGATTGAGGATGTGAATGGCCACTGCCTCCAAATCCTCCTCGTCGACGCCCAAACCGGGGAAACACCTCCAGCCTCGCCGGCCATCAGAGTAGAGATAGTCGTGCTCAACGGAGACTTCCCTGGTGACGTTGACGACTGGAGCGCTGCTGAGTTCAACAGAAATATTAGCAGGGAGAGGGAAGGGAAGAGGCCGTTGCTCGTCGGAGATGTTAACTGCGTGCTCCGAGACGGGGTTGCTTCCGTCGATCTCTCCTTTACAGACAATTCCAGTTGGACTCGGAGCAGGCACTTCCGTATCGGCGCCAGAGTCTTGCCGGGAAGCTACGACGGGCCGCCGATCAAGGAAGCTATAACCAGGCGCTTTCCTGTGAAGGACCATAGAGGAGAAAGTAAGCAAACGATTGTTTATTATCTGCATACAAATAAGAAAGAACAACTTGATCAAATTGGCAAGTTGAGCTGGGAAATGAAACCAAAGACTGCTTCATCCTCTTTGAAACAGAACCATAGCAGTTGGCTAATTTGCAGAGATATATCAAATGCGATTGCAGCTTATAAGAAGCATTTCCCGCCACGGCTCGGGGACGCGGTATGGAGGCTGAAGAGGATCGGGAAAGATGGACCGTTTCATGATAAACTTTCCGCCGAAAACATCTGGACTGTCCAGGACTTCTTGAAGCTATCAGTCGTCGATCCCGTTTACCTTCGAGCCGTTAGTATCAGTACAAACTTCATCAGTCGTTCAGAATGCTTCTGCGATTCTTACTTAATTGCCTGCTTTGATTTATATCAGATACTAGGAGGGTCAATGTCTGAAAGGATGTGGGAGGACACACTGAACCATGCGAGAACCTGCGATTTAGGCGAAACCCAGTATTTGTATCGTGGGTCGTATTTCTTCACGATTATCATCAATTCAATTTGCGAAGTTCTGGGGATTTTGCAAGATGGATCTGTCTACAAGCTTGACGAGATAGTTCCACAACAAAGAGTAAGCATTGCATCGTTTTCGACGGCAGCTCAATGGAACATAAAACTAAGTCTGACATTTGAACCTTTGTTTCAGGCCCTTGCGCTGCTTATGGCGAAGGAGGCATGCGTCAACTGGGACAAGGTGGAAGTGGCCGGGGGATTCAACAGTACTGCTCCATTGCCAAGTAGTTGACTGATATAGTTCAATATTGTTTGGGGAATTTGAGCTAAACTTTTGCTTATATCTGATAATTAAAATTAATCTGGCAGCTGAGCCAGTTCCACAAGGAATGATAGCATCATCCTCCGGATACACCGGGAATCAGGAGTTCAGCACGTCGGATGTCGAAATTGGATTTGGCGATGCTCAACTCGTCGAAAATGAAGTAAACTTCAGCTGGAATGCATTTGTTGGAGATAGAACTCTGCCTGGTTGAAACCATCGATGCATGCAAGCAAGGTTGGCGGTGTACATAAACGCGTGTATGTCGTCGCTGTTGGTTGTGAATCCTGCTCGTGCTTTCTTCCTTGGATCGAAGTCAGGGCTACTGCAAGTGATTCTTAGGAGTTTGGAAGTCTTGATGTAAAATATGTCAAGATGAAAGTAGATGTATAAATCACACGCCCTGCTTGCTAAACAATCTATATATGCAAGCAACGCGAGGCGTAATTATTCGAGTCTTTAGTTGTTCAAGTTGCATAATTACATCTGATTTATTTGATTAACATATTGTAAAAAATGGATTGGAATTGGAATTGTGTCTTTTTGATCCATCACAAGCTGATGAAGAAAATATAAGAATTGTTTGTGAAAAACTAGCATCTGAGTTTGACGAGTCTCGCCTTACACTAATTAATTCGTAAAATTACCTTATTAAATTCATTCAACTGCCTGCGCTTGACGATTCGTTGTTTCTTAAAGTTAGAACGATTCCTAGATTCCGGACTTGGGCCATTTATTTCTATCAGACCGGGATTTTTTTTAATTTAGGTACATTGGAAGTGGTTCGATCACGTATGGTCTCAACTTTCTTCACAGAGCAATCACCAAGCAACCACACTACTAAATCTGTGTCTTTTAAGATTTTAAACATTCAAATAAAATATATCGTTTGACATATTGTACATCTCAATATTGTTGTGAGAATTATGCCACAAATAGATCACATAATAGTAGTATTAGTAGTAATAGCGATAGTAGTAATTGTAATAACAATACTGCTAACAATTGTAGTAAAAGTAAACGTAGTAGTATTAAAAGAAATAACAGTAATTATAATAGTATTTAAAGTTTCAGTAATAATAGTAGTGAAAATAGTAATAGCGGTTGTTGTAATAGTAGTAGAAGCAACTATAGTTGTTGTAGCAATAAAAACAATAGTACTAGTAGTAACTAGAACCGCGTAGCATGGCAAGTCATGACGGGGAGTCGATTTAGTGGACCTCTCAGACAGAGACAAAACCCAAATCCAACAGATCCCGCAGCCACACTAAAACTCAATGTATGATGATTCATAGAAGAACGCAGGCCGAAGTAGTCTTCGTTCAAAGGTAAGAAATGCAAACCTTTTCTTGTAAGGCGATTGCCATCTGAAAAGAACAAAGTAATAGTCGATAAAAAAAACACCCCTGAAATCAACCTGCAGAAAATGTCTAACTTGGAAATCAAGAAATGAAAGCTTCTGGATGCCTATGCTGATTGAAAGAAGCAGAGAAACTTCTGCGCGAAATTAATAACAAAATTGAGCCAAATCAAAATCAGATCACTAGAGAAATAGATAATACATATGGACAAGCCAAACATCATGTCTGCAACCTCTGGTTTATTTTGCATTCAATGTCGCATAACTGTTGCTGACAAAATTGTATTCGCTTTTTCTTGGTAGAGAATATTACAAGCTGAAATAAGGCAATGAAGCATATCTTTTACTTAACCTGTGTATGGAACTAAACAAGATTTCGGCCAGAAAGCAAAACAGAACTATATTGGATGTAGCCTGAGATTTAGGGCACTGAGAGATTTGCATCTCAATGAGCAGATACTGTATTGATCGAATGACGTTAGTTTTCAAGAAATTTACCCCAAATACAGGCTCGAGAGCTTGCTTCTATACATGGCCAGCTGTGTTGGCACGAAGACTCAACATCTCTGCTCGCTTGCTTCTTTCCATAACATCCACCAACCACTCAATAGCACTTTTAATTCCCGATCTGCATAAAGCACCAGCATTAGATTACTAAATTTGGAAATGATTTAGTTACTGTGGAACCAGCTCCATGTTTGTAGGGTGTCACCATTATAGCTAGAAAACATGATAAATTGTTGTGCGAAAGGAGCAATTTGATAGTCTATTGCTTGTCCAAATGAATAATCCCTATGAAGGATTCAAAGTGAAAGGATCGGGTGAAGTTGCTTTTGCTATACCAAAAGCCAAAAGAATAAAAGGTTGCTCTACTCACCCATCGTATGCAGAGGTGGCTTCAAACATGTATAACCTTTCATCTAACTCTTTGAGATCCAAATATCTAGCCAGCTCCTCAGCTGAAACAGCCCCAGGGACGTCCTGCTACCCAAAGAAGTCACACATAAATGATAGAAATATGCCTCAGACAAAATGGACGCTCAATTATTGAACTACTGCTAAACAATTCGAAGGGCTAAAGTAATTGAGTTCAAAATGCAAGGAGACAAGTTTAGATTGCTCAGAAATATTTCTAGAAATTTGGTAACTAATCTCGTCAAAGAAAATCAGAGCTTCCCATTTTCATAATGAACTTGCTTCACACAAAGAAGAAAGCTGCAGAATAATTTTCCTATGATGTGTCAATCATTCTCTGTAACAAGTTCTTATCATGCTAATAATATAAGGGAATGACTCGCAAGTGGCTCTGTAATCCATTGACCAAACTTGAATGATCATATATTCTAACAGCACAACTATAGCTCCCCTGAGCTTCGACACTTCAATTCTGCAACATAATCAAGTCCAAGAAGCATTTATTTATTTAATCTTTTTTTGGCACAATTGAGAAACAATTGTAAGTGTATTTGCATAACTATAGGTCATATATAAATGCCACAAAAGCCATCCATCAATTGTAGATATCAAAATCCAGTGTGCTTGACATGCAGCATAGCAACCTTCAGCTCAGAATTTGCACCAACATTCCACAGGTAACACTTCTGGCATTGATTGTTTCGTATTGATGTTGAAGTCCATCATTCCAGTTCATATTAGGTAATATCCCTGGTAATATTATCATGCAGTTGCATACAACTAGCGCAAGTCGAATCTGCCATGTTACGTTAACATAGAATAGAATTTGCAATACATGAAATCTAGCAACGAAAAAGATATCAGCAGAGCAAGAAAAATGAAAGCAGTGTCATTACCTGTTTGTTTGCTAGAATCAAAATTGGTGCCCCTTGTAAATCTTCATGTCGAAGTACTTTCTCTGTGAGACGATTCAATTTCAAGTCAGGTAATATCTCTGGTCATAATATCATATGCAGTTGATGCAAACTAGTTTGATAATGATAGATACTGACCTAATGCAGACTTGGAATTTTCAAAACTTGATCGAGAAGCAGCATCAATTACAAAAATTACAGCATGTGCCTCCTCATAATATTTCTCCCAAATTGTCCGCAGGCCAAACTGCCAAAATGGCCAATAAATCTCAATAATATTAGCTTAAGATCCAAAGTTGCAAGCATTCATAAGACTATGCATTCCTATTCCTTGAAAGTCATTGGTTGATTTACAAAACTGACAGATAGCATACCTATTAAATCTTTAATGTGATGTTTATCTACACTCTCCACAAATGTCAAAAGGAAAACCCCACTCCATTACAAAATCTAAGTTGGTCACTATTCCAAAGGTTTTTTATTAAATACTTCCCACACTCAAAATAACATGCCATACAAAAGGGGATTGATGCAATAAAAAGTTATCAAGACTGAGCAAAGGATCCAAATTCAGTTGTGAGTCCTTTATGATAGAGGTAATTCACATTCATGGAACTAGCTTTCTTTTTCATTACAGTTGGTTTAATCAGAAGTATACAAAATCTCAGTCAGTCCAGAAGCAATTTAGCACAATGTTAATTGATCAACATATACCAAATTTTAGTTGACTGCGACATACCTGACCTCCTAAATCCCAAAAAACAAGTTTTGCTTCTGCAGCTTCAATACGACCAATATTAAGCCCAACTGTAGGAACAATTCGATCAGGTGGAAGTCCTTCGCAGTTCGAGTATAATGACTTCAACTTCTCTAAAAAAGTCTGTACATGAAAATAAAGATTGGACTCTAAAATCATGAATAGAAATGCTAAATTTGAAAAGCTGTTTTGAAACTAAAGGAGATCAGAATATAGGTATAAGACATTAAGACTTCTATGCTACCACAAGTTCGTTCACCACAGAATATAACCAATGCGTGCACAGAAGAAAGTCAAATAAATTTGAAATGTCGTGAGCACTTGTAATTTTCTCTAAATGAAACCTCACCAGAAACAAGTAGATACTAGAAGATAAAATTAACAAACTAAAACTTTACATGTTTATACACTTGTTTCCCTATTTAATAGACGATAGCATGTCGGAAGAAGTGAAATGTGGCCAGCAGCCTGCTTGTTGGACAATGCAAAAGAGGCTAGAAGAGTTAGGGTACGGAATTCCATACAAGAAAGCCATGTCAATGAAACTACTATGAAGCATAACAACTGAACAAACATCAGTTGAAGTTCTGCACAATGAGTAGTCACTGCTCAAGCACTCAAACTATCAATTTAAGCACTCATCGATGTTCTCCAAAATGCATGATCCAACATTTGAACACCCTAGCTAGAAGGGCTATTTGCAACACTGATGATATATAAGTCGATAAGAATTTTTATCTCCTATGCACTAGCAAAAACAGTTGAAAGGACGTTAGACTTTTCATCTTCTGTACGCAATATACATCCTCACTATATTCTAATTGTCATATTTTTCATTAGAACTACTCAGACAATACAAAATGAATACGCAAACATATCACGTGAAAAACAAGAAAAATAAACAGAAAAAGGAAGTTAATGCTATAAATTACTCAAGCTAATGATAGACGAAAAAAAAAATCACAACCACAAGAAGAAAACACAGAGAATTCCAATAAAATTTAACATGCTGGAAAATGAAGCAATCGATCAAACAACCAGTATGCATACCGTCTTCCCAGCCTTCTCGATGCCGAGAATGAGGACATGGAACTCGGTCTTGCTGAAGATGTACTTCCAGAGCCCATAGAACAACGAGAACATCTCCTCCTGCTGCCCAAATTCTTCCGCTCCGAACTCCCCAACAATGGCCGTGAAACAAATCACGGTTCCACGACGACGACACCAAACGTCGCCTATGTGAAATCCGACACAAAATTATCAACAAATTTCAGGCGAAATCATGAATAAAACGACAACAACTGCTACAAGAATTAAGAAATCCGATCACTTACAGTGATGATTGTAGGCGGAGGAAGAAGCTGGGGATCGATGTGGGTCTAGGGTTGATTGGGGGAGAGGGATGGGGATGGGCGTGATTCTCCGAGAAGGGATCGGGGAATGAAGTTAGCAGCGGAAGGGGGGGGGGGGGTGTGGTGGAGAAGCGAGATTGGAGATCTGGCTGTTTGCTCTGGATCGAGATGGTGGCGGTGAATTTAGAAATGGGGACGATGGTTGGCTACCGGATCGCACGAGCCGGACGAACCTTCTCAGGTCCGAGTGCTTTGTCAGCGGATCACACCTCAACAGCTTATATATCCTTTTAAGGACATATTATTTCAGATTGCCCCTTGACATTTTCGATATTTATGGAACAGAACGAAAGCCCCAAAAAAGATAGTTAAAATATTTATGTGGTGTTTGACAATAATTTTGAAACTTCTAAAAAATTGTCACATTAGCTATTTTAAAATCAAAATAAATATCCACAAATTATAAATTATATATTAGATAATATCTAATCGTTTATTTAAATGTTGTTTTAATAAGTGAGAATTAGATGTTAATTACAAGACTAGCTATTTATTTAAGATTTTTCTTTTTCAAATTTTAGCATCTATACAGTTGACCTTTGTCGAGTATTCTAGCAAATTACCATCAATTAACTAATTGATTACAACCAATTACGTAAGATCGAGTGTGGATGACAAGAAGAAGAACAAATTATTTTCCTCATTTATTTTCTGAAATTGTATTAATATTATACAGAGTTTTATTATGTTATTAAAGTTTATCACGCAACTTATAAAAATATCTTAAAAAAATAAACTCATGCGATTGATAAATTACGGATAAAAAATAGAGATTTTGATTTAGTTACAACTGTAGTAATTGTTGCAGTTGACTTATGCCATAAATTCAGAGCATTATATAAACTCAGTGGACTTGAATTTATCTAATTTTTGGGATCACATGTATTTAGATTTATGGCTCAAATCAACCACATGGATCGCTGCGATTGCACTCACAGCATCACTGTCGCGCTTACCGAACGAAATCCTCAGAATCCACTGACATCCAGCAAACGCGTACATCTCCACCGTGCATCCCGCCTCAATCGACACCATTCCCGAGGCAAATTAACGGTAGATCATTCGGAAACTACGGTGTAATCAAATCCCCCAAAGATATGCCATTGCAGGCGTCGCCAGCCGGTGCTCCTCCGATCTCCGTCCTCTCGAAAACCCCGTCGAATTCCTCGAAAACCCCTCAACGAATCTCGAATTAGAACAAGGGCCCTGGATTTTATGACCCGAGCCAGCCGCCGGCGTCGATGGGCGGGGTGACGTCGTCCATCGCCGCGAGGCTCGCCTTCTTCCCGCCGACTCCTCCGTCGTACCAAGTTGTTGCCGACGAGGGAAGCGGGAGGCTAGTCATCCCGGAGATCTCGACGGCGGTGGCGAGGAAGGCCGACGGCGTCGACGTGCTGCGGCTGCGGACTCGCCGGGGGAGCGAGATCGTGGCCGTGTACATAAGGAACAATCGGGCGGGAGCCACCGTGCTGTACTCGCATGGGAACGCGGCGGATCTCGGCCAGATGTTCGAGCTCTTCGTCGAGCTCAGCGTGCGACTACGCGCGAATCTCATGGCGTAAGTCTCCGACTTTCGAAATTTTCCGGCTTTCTGGATTCTGGAAATTTCCTTTTATATATATATATATATATATATATCAGATTGCTTGCCAAAAATCATGATTCTTTTTTTTTTTTTTGGATGGAGAAGCCGCAAACCACCACATTTACTTAAAATTGTAGTCCCGTTCCTGCAAAGGCATGATCTTGATCGCGTAAGGTTTCAGTTTTAGATCTAGTAGCGAGTCGGGGACTCGAAAAAACTATGTGAAGGGGGAATAATCTCTCCTTTTTGTTAGTGATTTCAATAAGGTCAGAAGAACAATATTTTGTTGGAATGCATTTATTCCCTATTTTTCCAGCATTTTAAACCTAGAAAATATTCCCTTGTCAATTCTATTAGTCTTGTAGTCCAACCTTGACACCCTTGATGAGAGTCATGTCTTCTGCAAACTTGGGTCTATAATATTGCTCTATGTATTTCTTTTCTAATTATATTGAGAGAATGATGAATTGTGCTCTTCATGTTGCGTATTTCTGTTTCTAACAAGTGAAGGTGAGAATTGGCCTTTATGCTTGGCTATTCTTCTTCTAATTTGTTCTGGGTTCTAGACAAGTGGAAGCATTTGTTCTTCCACTGAATCAAGGAACATGGTTCTTGTCTTCTTCATATATAACACAGTGGCATGCTCTTGCTTGTCAAATAAGTATGCAAGATCAACTGAAAAATAGGGATTTATTTTCACTGTTGACATTGTGTCTTTTTAATGGTGGTTGCAGGTATGACTACTCCGGTTATGGACAATCTACAGGAAAGGTTAGATGCAAAAGCTGATTGTTATATTGAGGAAAATTTCTTCTCTGGTTTGCAGCTTATATGTTAAGTACTGCAGGTGCCATCATTCTGATGCTTTTTCTCCTACTGTGTAATTGTTCATGATACAGCCCAGTGAGTGTAATACATATGCAGACATAGAGGCTGTGTATAGTTGTCTCAAAGAGAGGTACGGAGTGAGAGATGAAATTTTGATTCTGTATGGTCAGTCTGTTGGTAGTGGTCCCACTGTCGATCTGGGTTCCCGCCTTCCGAACTTAGGGGCTATGGTTCTACACAGTCCCATCCTTTCTGGGCTGCGAGTATTATATCCAGTCAAACACACATTTTGGTTTGACATTTTTAAGGTATCTAGTTAAAAAAGTTTCCTGCTCATTCTCACATTATATTATGAATAACAGATTATTTGATACTTCTGCAGAACATCGAAAAGATTGGCTCAGTACATTGTCCAGTTCTTGTGATTCATGTAAGTCATTCTCCATTCTTCCTGCTCTTTTCTCTATCTCCTTTCTGTTTGCAATACAAATCTCCTGTGTTTTATTCAGTTGGTATCTCATAGAATATGGCCTCTTGAAATCATCATTTGTAGCTGCTAGCTTGATTTTCAATATCACAACAACTTGTTAACAAGGCATTTACATGGGGATGTTCCTTTTCCCCTCTGACATATGCAATGCCATGAAAGTATGGCTATGCGAAAACTAAGAAACCAATAACAGCATATGTCCTAGTAATGATATGAAGCAGTTGTAGCTTTTATATGTTGGACAAGTATCTGGACTCGAAAAGATTGATTACAGCACTACGCAATGTAGAACTGATAAGAAGTGCAGAGGAAGAGCTTATATTCTTGTTTGAAGATATTGTGAAGATCATTATTTCAAAGTGGCTTGTTTCATCTTTGCGTCAGAGAAACAGAGGATACAGCCAAAAGTTATGCTAGATGGGTAATAGTTATCTACCATTATATGGGAGTGGTCCTGCATCCTCTTCTGAGTGTTTAGTCCCTGTAGAGGGGTTTCTGGTCAAAATCCTGTGTAAAATGTCAGGATCTTTAATATGGCAGTGATAAAGTAGGGACAAATTGCGAAATTGGAATGAGGAATAATGAAGAAAAAAAGCACACACCACAAATTGTTATGAAAAGTTTTTTCTTCTTTTCCTTGAGAAATATGATGATCGAGTATATTGGTAATGCATGCTAAGCCTCTCTTTCTCCCAGGGCACAGCAGATGACGTTGTTCACTGTTCTCATGGGAAGCAACTATGGGAACTTAGCAAAGAGAAATATGAACCACTCTGGCTTAAAGGTGGCAACCATTGCAATCTTGAGTTTTTTCCCGAGTACATAAGGCACCTAAAAAAATTTGTGGCAACTGTTACTAAAAAGAGTGATGCAAAAAGCACCACAAATACAACGAAGATGGACAATGATGATCAAAGCAAACAGAGCGAGCATCAAACTTCAGATGATTTAGACCCATCAGCTGGCTGTCCTGAGTTCTCAAGAAAGAGTTTAGACAGTTGACTTGGAAAGCCTAAGAAGGACCAGCCTGAGATTAGTCACGAGTGAGCATTGATCATGTTCGTGGTTATAAGTGAAGGAAAGGATTATGGAGATGATAACCAATGACAGATTCTGAAGAAATTGGTTATTCAGTTGAGGGAACTAAATGCTATTGCTGTCTTTGACATTTTCCCCTTACCAATTAGTTTATGAGGAGACTGTTTGCTTACTAGCTTCTGAACAATAACCAAACTCGTGTATATTTGTTTAAATTAAATTCTGCAGTTACCCAATCTTCGAGTGTTGTATGCCTCCAAAGACGAAGTGTACAGGCCAACTCAAATTGTAGGGTGTGAGGCATTCTTTCTTGTATGATTTTGGTTGAATTGGAGAATAGCATATCTATGTGTGTATATTTTCTCATTTTCTCATTGTGTTTGCAACTAATAATTTTTCAACTGTTCTTCAGATATCATATGTTTTATCTCATAAAGTCCATTCATAGCAGTACAAGGATAGTGGTGCCTTCTCTCTTATCACTAAAAATAAATGATGGCCTCTCCATTCAGAATATAATGGTCACACATGATTGTAATGTAGACTTTTTCTAATTCCAACAACCATACTTTCAGGTGCCAAGCAAATGAATGAAAAAGAGAAAGATGGACTTCATTACTGCCACACATTGTTGCCCATTGCTATTATTCTCTGACTAATCCAACAAAGATTCTTTTGCTACTTTTAGTGATGTATCCATTGATTGCAGTTTCTTCCACAGAGATATAGAAAGCAAGGATCATCACAAATATACAGAAAGCCCTGACCACAATCATTGTAAACTCATTGTCTGAATCAAATGTAATAAAGATAGCAATTGGAATTTTAAGGACCGTAATAATTTTATTTTTTTACCAAAAGTTCCGGACGGAATTATAGAGGCAAAATCCAACCCTTGCACATCTACACATTATATATATGTATATATATAGTACATGCAAAGGCATTAATAAGGTCTGGTCACTAATTACATTTTTTTAAAAGACTATTTGGATCAATTTCGATTTAGAATCGAGGGAATTTGGTTAATTCCGGAAAATTAGAAAAATTGTCCAAATCGATAAATTCGCGTGTTTGAATTGAAAATAAAAATCAATTATTTTCAAATAAATAAAATTACTCTTTTTTTATTTTATTCATATTTATTTTTTTAAAATATGAATATTTAATAAATAAATTAATTAAACATATTTTGGTGGTTAAAAATATATTTACGGTAAAAAGTAAATTTTTAAATATTTATTCAATCAATAAAATATATTTTAAATTAGAAATTGATAATCTATAGGTATTAATATTTATAAAAATATGTAAAAATATTAATATGTAGAGAAAATTTTTTTGTGGCTTAAAATATAAATAATATTAGTGTTGCATATTTATAATATTTGATAAGTTAAGAAAAAAAATAGAATAATATTTAAAAAAATATTCAATCAATAAAATATATTTTAAATTAGAAGTAGTTAATGTATAGATATTAAAATTTTACAAGAATGTGAAAAAAATAATGAGTAGATAAAATATTTTTATATAATTTTAGATATAAAAAATTGAGTGAAAATTTAGATAAAAAATTCTTAATTTTAGTTGAAAATTACTATTCCCCCATAGCGACGGGTTTTACACAATTTCAATCAGAATTATGAATTCCACTCAATCTCATCTGGAATTTAAATTCGAAATTGAGAATTATTGAAATAATTTCAATAATTCTCAAATATCATTGGTTATCCAAATATTGAAATTGAGAGAATTGGGTGGTCTCCAATTCTCTCAATTAAGCGAATTCGGGCTTTTTGGATCCCGTAACTGAATTTACAATGCCGAACATGGTGAAATCACACAAGTATTCTCTTACTACTTGCTATACACACTGAATTAGATTAGTACTACTTCAGCCGCTGGTGCTTGGCGTAGTAGATTTGCTCGACCATTTCTCCATCACAGTATCCGGCGAATCAGGTGGAACACTCTTAAGCAATCGGGCGTCGTCCCTCGCCACATTATCTCCCTCCATTTCCTTCTCTACCCCCTGGCCTCTGCTCTCGATCCTTGGCGTAGTAAATTTGCTCGACCATTTCTCCATCACAGTATCCGGCGAATCAGGTGGAACACTCTTCAGCAACCGGGCATCGTCCCTCGCCACAGTATCTCCCTCCATTTCCTTCTCCACCTCCCGGCCGCTGCTCTCGATCCCTTTCAGTACCTCTAGCACCTCTCTAATGGAAGGCCTCAAGTCCCTGTCCCCTTGTAGGCACCGGAACGCTAGCTCCGCCACCGATGTTATCATTCTCTTCATTTCATAATCAGTCTCGTAACCGAGCTCCGGGTCCACGAGTTGATCCAGCTGCCGATTCTGTATTTTGTTGATGGCCATGTTTGCCAGATTGATCTCATGCCGGTGGCGCGTAATGTCGACCGCTGGTTTTGAGGATATCAACTCCACCAGGACAACTCCAAAGCTGTAAACATCGCTCTTCTCGGTCAGCTGGTAGCACTGGTGGTACTCTGGGTCAACGTAGCCTGGTGTACCCTGTGGGGCAGTGGAAACATGGGTGGCGTCCACCGGAAAAAGCCGTGACAGACCAAAGTCGGCGACTTTCACATGGAAGCCATTGTCGAGGAGGATGTTATTGGTCTTGACATCACGATGTATAATCTGAGGCTCAACGGCGTGGAGATATGTGAGCGCGTCTGCCGTTTCAAATGCGATATTCATGCGAACTGGCCACGTGAGAGCTTGGTCATGTGCCCGGGGACCGTGGAGGTGGTCGGCGACAGTGCCATTGGGCACGAACTCATAGACAAGTAGGAGTTCCCGGCTGTGGCGGGAAGTGCAGCCGTAGAGAGTTACCAGGTTCTGGTGCCGGAGGCGGGAGAGGATGGCGATCTCGTTGGCGAATTGCTCGGCTCGCTTGTAGTTGTTTTCGTAGAGCCGCTTCACTGCCACAGTGCGGCCGTCCCGGAGCTTGCCTTTGTATACAGTGCCGAAGCCACCGTCGCCCAGCTCTTGGGACTCGTCGAAGTTGTTGGTAGCTTCTTGGAGCTCCTTGTACGAGAAGATAGGAGTCTGGTACTGCGAGCTGCTGCCGTATTCTGGGTCCTTCACAGAGGAAGGTTCTGATGAGGGACTCCTCACAAGGAGAACGGAAGAAGAGCGCTGCCGCTGCCGACGCTTGTAGTAGAGGAGCATGCCGCACAATACGAGGAGACCGGCACCTCCTGCGCAAGTTCCTGTCCACAAAATTCAGACATAACATTGAACACCATGACTGGAGTTGAATTGAATCGAAGAATTAAGAGCAGTTTGTGTACCTATAATTATTGCAGTGCGATTATGCCTTTTCCCTGCTGACAAAGACAGAGATCAGTGGAGAAGTTAAAGGAACAGAGTAACAAATTGGTAGATAACAACAAAGAGCAGCGAGTGAAAATCAATGAGATTCTATTCTAGTTGTAATGTGTGTGCCTTGTGCATAGCATTGTGAGCCGCCAATGCTACTGCAACCATCTCCGATTGCACTGCAGTTGAAGCATTCCTGGTTGAGCTCCAGCTGATTAGAGAACCCGGCAGAGAGTAGAAAAATCACACCAGTGTCGTTGAATGAGAATTTCCTCTCCAAAGAAGGCGGCCGAGAGGCCACACAGCCATTAGGTAGAGCTTGGATTCTGCGGTAATCTAACCTACTTATATAATAGAAGCTGTAGTCTGTGCAGAGATAAATATGCATGACCTCGAGAAGGAATGCAAGATTGATATCATGTTCTAACGTGGTGCAATTGAAGAATCCCATCTTAGAGATTAGAATGTCGCCACGGGGAGTGAGATTGAAATACTGTGCCGGGCTGAAATTGTAGAGGAAGCTGCAGCCCTGATTCTGGAAGTGATGAGAAAGTTCTGGGGCCTGAAAGACGAGGGTGTGATCATCGTATGGGATGTTGATCAAAGGGAACGAGGAAATGGATTCATACAAATGAATCATTGGAGTTTTGTCATCACTGCATTCAATTCTATGAATTCCTGCGCATAGCGATGAATCTGTGCTAGTGAAGAAAGGAGGTCTGGTGTCAGTTGTAAAATTTCCACATGAGAAAGCGGAAAGAGGGTATGGGAGGGCAAGGACGGAGAAAAAGAACGGGAAGAAGAAGAGGACGCATGTGTAGATGGATGGAAGAGCCATATGTGATACCTCCACCAACTCATGGAAGAAAGAAGAGCAGATTAGAAAAGATGATACTCATATTAGCTGCATTCGAGATTGTTATCCATAACTGAACCAGGATCACACGCAACACCAGCTGTAGACTTGACTCGGACAGCCATACAAGCAGTGTGGAAAAATAAGAATGGCGGGCCTTCAATTCCATACAATTCTGCCTCAATGAACTCTTCTTTGAAGAGATGGAGAGTGGTTTAAGTGGATTTTTTTCACAAGATAACCAGTCAATAAGGAAATTGAATGCATTTCTACATCAACAAAGAAACTAATAGGCGGGAACACTGATGTTTGTTACTGAGTCAAGGTCTGCTCGTTTGTCTAGAAGCAGCAAGTCACTTTCAACGAGAATTTTTTTGTTGGAATATAGCAGGAAAAAGAATGTGCTGCTGAAGATTCTTAGTATGGAACAGGGGAAGCTACATATGTGTTCTGTTAGTGTGATAACTACTTCTTTGAATATAAGCTAATCAGCTTGGAAAGGAAAACTGTTGTAAACCTCATAAAATATGGCTAAGTGGGAGTTAAGTCATTGCTGGTTGACGCACAGAATCCTGTATGCTGCTCTGCAATAAGGATCTGGAGTGTCTATGTAGAATGGAGGACAGGTTGGGAAGCTGTCGTTTCCACGAGTTAGAGTGTGACAAAGGCATTCGAGGGGTGGCAGGAAGGAGATGAGCAGGAAGACGATGAAAACAAAGGGAGCTTCCATTTGAGGCACCATGTGAACTCTGAAGCACAAGTCTTGGGAAACAGAGCAAAGGAAGCAAAGGATTTATATGCTGTCAATGAATGAATGCTGAAATCCTCACAAAGTTTTCATATAAGCAAAGACTGACCTGGAGTAGAAACGGATCTATGAAATGTGGAAGAACAAAGAGTCAGAGAACAAATCGTAGTGCTTTTTGGAATTTTCTAATGGAAGACAGAAGTTCCCTTAGCTGACAAGAAGTCTGTGGTCAGTCCTAAAAAATATATCTCCAAAATCCATTGTTGACTTCTCTCGCTTTTGTCTCAAAAAATTGAGGAAGACTTCAGTGACTTCAATTTTGCCTTGGACAAAATGCTTTGAAATTCTATTGAAATTTCTACCTGAATTCTAAAATAAAGTTCAACATTTGGAAATCAAGGTTCTTACGTCTCATGAAATGAGTCTGTTTTTCTAGCATTCAGGCAGTCAGTCAGGACAAGTTAGCTATGCATTCAGTTGTTGCATAGAAATAGGCCAACAATTGCAACAGCAGAAGCAATTGTCGGTTTTTCTGTGCGCTCCTAAAATCAGCAGGAAACAAACCAGGAAGAAAAAGAAAATTACTTGGAAAGGTCACTGGTTTCATTCAAGTTTGGTGGCGTAGACGAGGTCAACCATCAAACCTATCTCACCAACCAGCCGGGCGCCATGGGCGTGCATGATGTTCTCTTCCTCTCTTACTTGCGTAAAGCTCGTGTGGATCGGAAACCATGTCACATTGCCTAAATGAAACATGCGGTTCACATCTAATCTCATACTCGCGTCTAAGTATTGCCTGACGTGAGTTCGCTTGCCGGAAGAAAAACTAAAACGGAAACCAAGTTTATCGAAACCAGAAGTGCTTACCAGTGGTTGCGCAGACGCCAGGACTTCTGTTGGCTCCGGGACAGTAGCAGGTATCTGCTTCTGGTTCGCTGGAGTTGTACCCGCACAACCCGCCGGATTTCAGGCAAACGCCACACCACCCCTCGCCGGCGGTCCACGTCACGCCGAACCCTCCCATGGACATATTCCAACTTGTTCTAATTTTTTGCTTTACCATCACATTCCAAGTGCTCCGAAACACCGGAACTATCACTTTGGAGCTACAATTTGCTATCTCATCATCCGCGATCTTGCTTTGTATCCCAAAGTAAGAGTACTGTCCGAACACACTATAGTAGCAATAGCTGCTGCTGATGGGGAAGATGTCAGGGATGGTTTCCCACTCCATAAAGATGCTGCAGTTGAGGTAGAATGTGAGGTTGAGGTCACGTTCGGTATAGGAGAATCTGGAGGAGATGATGGTGGAGTCGGTGAGGGTATCAGGACATTGATTGAAGAGATCAACATGGGCGATGGTTAGAAGTTGGTTATCGTAGTCGATGCTTTCAGTTACATAAAATAACTTGCCAGCGATGCTGATGGATGGTTCTCCATTGGTGCACGAGAGGCTGTAATCTGGATGACCACAGTATTTTGGGGTGTGTGGTGCTAAAAACGGATATCTGATTTCGGTGTGAATGTCACTGCCGCACGAGAAGTTAGTCGGCTGGCAATCCTGATACAGGTTAGTGGTGGTTTGGGAGAAGGAAGGTGGAAAGGGGACAAAGAGGAAGAACAGAAGGAATGAATGAGTCATTTGTTTTGGCTTCTTGTGACAGCTATGGATCATTGCTTCATGAAAACAGAACGTATGGAGGTGCCAATGAAGATTGCAATAGTCAAAAGAGAAGGTAGGAGAAGGTTAAACAGATAGGAGGAAGAAAGACGATCGAAACAGGTGATATATAGAGTGGTTGGAGTTGGTGTTTTCTGGTTTCCTGATTTCTTAATGTGGTTGGTTTTGCTTCCCTCATCTAGCAGGCGAAGAATGTACTTTTGATTCTTGAAGGTGAAGATTTTTCGGATCAATTACATGGCAAAATCACAGCTGTTCATTAAGTATCGAAGTCTATGGCGGCTTTGTGTGGGCATAATCTTCACACGGTTTTGACCCGGTGCCGCCACAATTGTAAAGAAATGAAGGAAACATCATCCAAGGATTTTCTTCGGGTCTAGAAGTTGGCACTCTTCCACGACGAATTGCATCACTTCTTGAGCTCAATTCACTTCCCTTACGTCTGTAAATTTAGTTCTGATCCACCTCTTCATTCCCCTTCCTCTCCATTTTATCTCTCGCTTCATTCAAACCAAACACCAGAAGCGACCCTTCTTCATCAGGAAATTGTCAAGTGAGTCAGAATTGGAATTCCATATTTCCAACGCTTGAAAACTATGGCTACTTACGCTCTAACTTTTGCCATTTTTTAAACTAGACCTACGCGCTAAATTGACTTCTGGCACTCGAAAATATTTCTAACCAAGGCCAGAGGAACATCAGCCTTTTATCGATCTCTAGAAGAAGTTAAAGCTTGTATCTAAGACTGACCATCTGTTAATGAACTTCGAACATAGGAAGTCGATTACTTCGACACCCACAAAGCATGACTCTTCTTCTGAGATAGAATCAGCTTGCAGCTGTGAAATTTTGATCGTGTTGACGACCAAAACTATTCGCTGAAGATGTCAACATTTTCCGCGTCCAACACGTATGCACAAGCCAACTAGATCACGTTCCTAATTAGTTTGACAATTTCTTTTGTTTGTTCTAAGTAGTTTTCAATCCCATTAGAATGGCTCTCTCTTTGATCACTGCACAAGAGTACTTTGAAGCCAACGCAGCGTTCGTTACATCAGAAACTTACTGAAACTTCCTACGCTTATCTGGTTGTCTTTTGAAGTTACTGCAGCTTCTGTCTCGTGCTAGATTAGGAAAAAGGATGGCATCAGAACACTTCTTCTTCTTCAGCAGAAAGAGTTCTAATTTCATGAACAGCTGTGATTGTAAATACCTTGTATTGTTGGGATTCGGAGCGGAAGTTTCACGGATCGTCTTTGCGTCAAACAACACAAGAAACGATAAGTAATACAAAATAAAAAGGAATAACAAAATAAGACAACGGAAGATCCACTATCAATAGATAAAGGATTTTACAAGAGTTTACAAGAAGGACTTTACTCTTTTTTACTCAACTAAACTCTTTCTCCAAGTTTCGGTAACGCCTCCACTTTCAGAGAGAATCTCCAAGAGAGTACCACAAGGAACCACCACGAGAGACCACCGAAAAGCACTAGAAAGACCCACACACGAGAGCCAACACATTCTCTCTTTCTCTTCTCTCTATTCCTTTCTCTCTATTTCTCTCTAGTTCAATCTCAATACTACGCCACACATAAGCCCTATATATTATAGTATATTTATAGACTCTTATTAGGCCTGAGTTTTACACAATTACAACTCCTAATAATATAAATCTAAATCCAACTTTGGATTCCTACTTTAACTCAAACTCTAATTAGAGTTCAAGACATCTAAAACTCAACAATCTCCACCTTGGCTTGAACTCGGGCGTGCCATCATCACGAATCGTCAGCCGTCATCTCTCATCCAGCCCCTGCCCTTGGGCTACTAGCTTATTCAGCTAATTTCAAGATGTGAACTCGAGTCAACCTCGAATTTGTTCTTCATGTCTACAGTTTTGTACTTTTGGAAGCTTTTCGGATGACCTGTGTCTGCTGTTGTAGTAAAAGTAATTTGAGGAGACATCAAATTACTCCGAGTTTCGTGCTTCCTCTCCACTACTGTAGCCATCGGAACTCCACCTGCAATGGTATTCCCTATCAATCGATAAACATTGTCACACTTCTCACCTTTCATCAGGATTCTAATACCACGTGTCACCTTCATGACTCCATCTCTTGCTGAATAATTACAGCCTTTTGAGTCCAGTACACCAAGTGAAATTAGATTCCTTCGCATTTTGGGGACATGCCTCACCCCAGTAAGAGTTCGAATCGCTCCATCAAACATCTGGATTTTGACTATTCCCACACCGGTAATCTCACAGGTTGAATTATCGCCCAACCAAACAGTACTTTTCTTCTTATTCTCTTCGTAAGAAGTAAACCAATCCTTCCTGGAGCAAATATGATAAGAACTACCAGAATTTAAAACCCACTTACCAGAAGTGTCGATTTCTGCGGATACTGTAAGAACATCTTCATCCGCACTATTATCAGAAGTATCATCCGCTATTACCGTAGTCATATTGGAGGACTCTATCTTCCCACGTTCAGGGCAATACCGTCTAATATGGTCATACTTCCTACATGAATAGCATTGTACTTTCGCCTTCAATTTTGATTTGGACCGTTGCTTGCCTTCTCCACGCTCTCTTAATCTTCCTCTTTCGTGAGCCACCAATCCTTCACCAAACTCCATATTAATGTTGGAGTTTCTTCTTCTCTCATTAGAAAGAAGACTAGTTGTCACATCTTCCATCTTGAGAGTTTCTTTACCATAAAGAATTGTGGTCACAATATGATCGTATGAAGCAGGAAGAGACATCAAGAGAATCAGCGCCTTATCGTCCTTTTCAAACTTCACATCAACTTTCAGCAAATCATTGATAATCTTATTGAAAGCATTTAGGTGATGTAATATAGTTGTACCTTCGCTCATACGCAGTCTGTACAACTGTTGTTTCAAATAGAACTTGTTCGTTAGGCTTTTTAACATGTACAACTTCTCGAGTTTTATCCAGATGTCCATCGTCGTCTCTTCGTCAATGACATTGTACAAAACCTCATCAGTCAGGCTTAGAATAATTAAATTCAATGTCTTTTGATCTATCTTATCCCAGTCTTCATTGCTTATCTTGACCGACTTCTTTTCTTTTCCCTCTAACGTCTTTTGTAGACCTTGAAAAGTAAGAACCGCCTTCATCTTCTTTTGCCATAAGGCAAAATTTATCTTGCCATCAAACTTCTCCACCTCGAGTAAGAACTTTGTCATCTTGGTTGTTTGCTTCTAGGCTCTGATACCAATTGTTGGGATTCGCAGCGGAAGTTTCACGGATCGCCTTTGCGTCAAACAACACAAGAAACGAGAAGTAATACAAGATAAAAAGAAATAATAAGATAAGACAACGGAAGATCCATTATCAATAGATAAAGGCTTTTACAAGAGTTTACAAGAAGGACTTTACTCTTTCTTACTCAACTAAACTCTTTTTTCAAGCCTCGGCAACGCCTCCACCTTCAGAGAGAATTTCCAAGAGAGTACCACGAGTAACTACCACGAGAGACCACCGAAAAGCACTAGAAAGACCCACACACGAGAGCCAACACTCTCTCTATTTTCTCTATTCCTCTCTCTCTATTTCTCTCTAGTTTAATCTCAATACTACGCCACACATAAGCCCTATATATTATAGTATATTTATATACTCTTATTGGGCTTGAGTTTTACACAATTACAACTCCTAATAATATAAATCTAAATCCAACTTTAGATTTCTACTTTAACTCAAACTCTAATTAGAATTTAAGGCATCTAAAACTCAACAGTTTCCTGGAAAAGTAGAGTTGCGTTGTTCATCACTAGATGATGAACAGTCACAGCTGCTGCACTAGCAAAGTGGAAAAGTACGCGAGCTTATGAGAACTACACATGGCTTTAAGTCACGACTAAGATGCCGATGGATTTTGGCCAAGCAAGATCAGATCGCCAACATGCCAATACAATGCTGGCACGATCAGTGAGCATTTCCTATTGTGCTCGTCGCTCAGCCAAAAAAAAAAAAAAAAAAAAAAAAAAGGGCAGAAAAGCCCCAAGTGGCCGAAGCTGGTGTGTGTGGCTGTGTATTTTATTCACAAACACCTCGAGGACCATGACTAATGGAAGCGAAACACGTTTCTATTCTCCAACCGAAAAAAGCAAGGACATTGCCATCAGCCAGATGCCGATCCGTTTTGGTCAAATGCAGGTTGATAGCCGTGGGCCAAATGATGCAGACAGATGCAACGAACGAACTCAATACACAATTCATAAACAAATCAAGAAACAGCTAAGAGTACTAAAATGAAGAAGAATTGGAATGCATACCTTTAGAACAGACGCCGTTGGCCAAACCATCGGGGCAGTAGCATGTTTGGGCGTCGGGGCTGCTGCCGTCGTATCCGCAGACCCCGCCGGAGAGGACACAGTAGCTGCACCACCCCCTCCCTGCTATCCACTTCAACATAAACCCCTCCCGCACTGCGTCTCCAAAGGACATCAGGTTGTGGGCCAGCTGATCAGCCGCCATCTTATTCACTGGAACCATTACCGTGGACATACACGTTTTCGATAACTCCGGGAAGCTACCATCGTCGAGACTATAGTACGAATGCCTGCCCGTCGGCGTCAGCAAGCATTGGATTTCAGTCGGTTGTAGAGTTGACATTATAGAGCTGCAGTTGTAGTACAAGGTGAGGTTCAGGTTGCGATCGGAGTACTCGAACATGGAGGTATTTACGGTGACGTTGTCATATGTCCGGGGGCAGGACTGGCCGGTGAAGTTGACATCGACGAGGGTGAGGAAGTGGTTGAAGTAATCGACATCCTTGACTAGAAACTCCTCACGGCCGAGACTGATCAACAGCGTCCGGTTATCATTGACACAGTAGAGAAAGAAGCCGGGAAAGCCGCAGTAGTCGTGCCGGATAGAGGTCCGGAAAGGGTAGGAGAGGTTGAGGGAGAAGTCGCCGCAGCGGAACGGCTGCGGCAGGCAGTCCAAGTAGCGCTGGAACAGCGGTTCTGAGGAAGAAAGAGGAGGAATCCATGAGAGGAAGAAGAAGAAGAAGGAGGAGGAGAGATAAGATGGAAGCATTTGGTTGAAAGAACGAATGAGTGGCTGAAGAGCTCAATTGCGAGCAGAAGTGTGAAGAAAAGATAGAGAGAGAGAGAAAAAGAGTGAGAAGAAGAAGAAAAAGAAGAACAAGGAAAGTGTGGTTTGATTTGCAGGCTGATGAGAAGAGATGGTGCGTTTTCAATGTTCAAAGGGAGAAAAAGTTGGGTGTTTGAAAATGAAACTTGGTTTCACGGAAGATTGTTGAATTTTTGGAATTAGGTTACTATAAAAGAGAGTTGAATTTTGGAAGGTGATGGCGTCGCAGACAAACCTGCAGGAAATTTGCTTCTTCTTTTTTTTTTCCAGAATTATCGATCTAAGATTCTTTTAATTTAGCAAGACGCAGGGGACTTGGGTCAAAGTCAACCCAAGGGTAGGGAATTTTACGAATAAATTCTTATAATTTGTTAAATTACACAAAGCCCTCTTTTAGTGTCAAGTTAATTACGTATTTCTGTTCCGATTTACCAAGTTTAATTTCCTATTGGATGTTATGTCAATGCTTCCGGCATAATCAAATAATAGATTTCTTGTTTTAATAATACTTTGAAGGCAAAAGTCGTGACTTCACATGATGATCATATAATAGTGATTAGTAATTATATTTGTCAGATCATTGAAGGTGCCCTCACCTGTAGTCTGTTAATCCGTTGTTAAGGGAAAATTAAGGACAATGACGGACAAGTCTTAGAATTATTTGGTAATAATTTTTAAATCTCAAATATAAATGAGTTTTTTCTAAAAGGTGCTATTTGTAATTAATACGAATTTAAGGGGCTATGTGCAAACCGCCCTGATTCGTAATGCCCGGCGGCCCTGAACCAGAACCAATCGGTTTCTTTCCCTGTCATTCAATAAAATAATAAAGAGAGAAAACAACTTTTGTGATCCGTGAATTGCGATCATGTGTCGGCTTCTTTGATTAATCCATTGTTTCGGATCGAGAAGTAGTCAAGGAGACAATGCAGCTCAGAAAAGAATGTACTATAATACTAAAATACAGAACAAAATACAAAAATTGATCTAAGTTCTGCAAATGTAACAAAGCAAACTAGCATAACAGAGCTCTTTCTATGATATTGATATGGTTGGAGGACCAGTCTGTGCCTTTGGAGGAGAAGAAAGCTGGGGCTTTGGTGGCATCTCCAAGTCCTTGATGCTTCCTTGCAGCGTATCCACAATCCTACTCGTGTAAGGTCGACTTTCCGGTCTAGTTTGAACGGACCATAAACCAACTAAGATCATCTCTCTCGGAATCTCTTCTTCTTTATGATCGGTCACATTAAAGCGTTGTATAGCTCTGTCTTGAGTTAAGACTTTAATTTCTAGCAACTGCTATTTGGAACGTTCAATACTTGTAATGTTTTAAGTATGTTACTACTATTTCTATTTTGAAATTAAAAATAATTTTGCTAGTTAATTTTGAGATTTGTCTTGATGTTTAAATCTAGCATAATTAATATAATCATTTCGAAATCATGATTTTCAAACATAATTTAGAATATCATTAATAAAATTAAAAGATTATTGTGTTATATTTTTGCTTAAGTTAATATTTCATTCCGAAATCATAAGAAACAAATCTCATAATATCATATTTGATTTTGGAGTTATTGTGGTCTTATATTTGATATCAAAATAAGTTATTATAACACTAGTTGTTAATCAAATCTCATGTAATGCTTTTGGATGCTAACAATTATCAAAGCTAAAAAGTTGGTTATGTTAGAAAATTGAGTATATGTATTTGTAAATGATTGTTTTGATTATGATATTAGATGAGTTTATTTTCGCTTCTACGTTTTAGGCTTCAAATGAAGATATTTGAGATAATTTCTTATACTTATCATGACTCTCGATTAAGATAATTATTAAATTACCAACTTAATTAATAAATTTTACATCCTTTGATAAATATGGATTATGATTTTATGTTTTATATATATCTAAATATTCATTATTTTGAACATATTATGAGAGGATTATATCTTACCCTATAGTTACTTGTCTTGAAAAAATAAAAATCATACATGCAAATTTAAGAAAAAATTATTTATTTTTTGCTATTTATTTGAATTTATGTATTCTAAATTTAAAAATCATGCATATATTCTAAGTAAATGTTTTTATTTTATAAATATTTATTAGATATTGGTATTATGATTAGCATTTGAATATGTTATCTCCCACTTATATTTTATTTTGTCATTGAGAATAATAATAATATTTTATTTTGGCTTAGTCATTTGAGATAATAATGACTATGTCAACATATATTTATATTTTTATTAGAGACTGATTTCACTACCATTCATAAACATCAAAATAGCGCCACATTTACGATAAAACTCATTTTGTTGGAAATTTTTTATTTTTGTTATTGTAATTGGTTCTAAATAAGGTTTAAAATTTCAGCCGAAATATTTCTGTTTTGGCTATGCGAGAAACTTTTCGTCATAGATTTCGATTTCTAATTTTAAAACTATATTATTTATATTTATATATTATAATTATATCACAAATTCATAATACATTATTAGCATAGTGGTAAAGTCTTTAATCTTGTCTCATATCAAACTTGAATTGGAATCCAAAGGATAACAATTTTTGGGTTCTTACGTATTTTTTATTTTTTTACCACAAAAATTTTTTAATTAATATTTAATATATTATTTTAAATTATTTTAAATATTTTTAAATTAAAAGTCAAAGTTTAGTTAAAAAATGTAAAAAATAATTTGACCAAAACCGAAACGACCCAAATGGAACTGAAACGACTGAAACGGATCCATTTCGATGGATGCCAATACTGAAATCGAAACTTAAAACCTTGGTTTCAAGTATATCAATTCGTGTATACCAATTATTTTGAGTAGGAGACACAAGTTACATTATTTTTATTTTAATTTATAATCATTTAAAAGATTTCTTATTTTATGAATTTAATCTTTATTTTTTTTGGAGCTTCAAAAAAATCATATTTATGATATTTGTTTTTAACCTTTGAAAGAATTTGACTATGATTAAAATCAATTACTTGATTTAGAGTTGTGCAGTATTCGGTTCAAACCAAATAAACTGACCAAACCGAAACCAAATAATCGATTCAGTTCGGGTTATTCGGTTTTTGATTCGGTTCGGTTTTGAAAAATAGAAAAATTAATATTTGGTTTCAGTTTCGATTTTTTATTTTGAAAAACCGTAAAAACTGAACTAGATCAAATTACATGTATATATAAATACATAATATTGATTTTGATTTTAATTTGAATATAATTAAATTTAAATTGAAAAAAATAAAATCGGTTTAAATTTTCGATTTTCGATTTATACCGAACCAAACCGAAATATTGGTTTAGTTTTAATTCAGGTTTTATAGTATTTCGGTTTGGTTCGGTTTTTAAATTTTTAAAACCGAAAATTTTAATTCGGTTTATTTGGTTCAGTTCGGTTCGGTTTTAAACCGAATGCATAACCCTAACTATATTTATATAGTATGTGAATAAAAATATTGTGTTAAAATAAGATCACTCTTTCTCTTATAAAGTTAATCATTAGATTTATATTCTAAATGTCAACTATGTTTTTGAGAAACTTTAGTTTAAATTTATTTATTTTTGTAATTATTAGATATATAAGTTGGTATTAAAAAAATTTGAGAATGTACAATTGTACGTATTGAAATTATTTATGTGAGTTATAGATTTAATTTATAAATTATTATATGTCCAAACTTAAAATTCAAATTTAATAGGAGATTTTAATATGATAAGTGTGTAATATTGGGATATGTTTGATCCTATAAATTTCGGATTCATGGCGGACATAAGACATGTCGAATAATTTAAACAGGGAAATGTCCTTTCTATTATATCTATGAGATGCTTAGGGTTTCAAGCTTCAAATGTCACGTCCTGTCATCACCCATCACTTGGATTTGTATTGGAACAAGATCTCATTGTGTAACCATCACAACAACACAATAAAAAGAAACATGTAAGTAAAGAAAATCCATATTAAAATTTGAATTGTTGTACTCAAGTAACCCTCAATATAAATGATCCAAGGTAAATAATTCAAAATCTAGTCTAAGTTTTGAGGTTCAACATAATCTATATATATACTACAATTTAATTATAAATTTTGATCCAAGACTTATAAATAAAATACATGTATTAATAATTTAGCTAAAAATGAATATAAACTAATAAATTATTAAAGTATGATATGATTTTAATAGAGGGCACGAATTTAAAAATATTAATTAGAAGCATCTATGTTGATATTGCCTCCAACCTTGTTGTAATATGAAATCTCCTCTCTCGCAAGATCCCATGACTCTCCTATTTTTCTTTCCTAATTATCTATAAAATAAATCTTAAATTTTAAAAATAACAACCATTATCTTGATTTATCTATTTTAACCGCTTAAGTTTAACAACCCAATAATATTATATTTCCGATATAACATCAAATGATTTTATTCACACAATGACTGCACCCTCTGGTTGCCGCAGGAGAAGGGGAAAGGGCGCGCAGTAGGAGAAAAGCTGGTAGACGGCGCCGGCGAAAAATGGGAGCGAGGCGAGGAGGAGGAGGACGAGAGCCATCGAATGGAGTATGGAAAAGAGTAAAGAGTGGAACTTTGTGGGGATGACTGTCAGCCACGGGCTCGATGATGGGTCTCCTTTGGCGGGCAAAATCGGTCAAAGTTTGAGCTTGGTTCAACTGTTCTAGGAGAGCATTTGAAAGAACAATGTCCATTCACTTGATTTGTCCTAGGAGACCGTTTGTCTCAACGCGCAGACAGTCAAGACGACTCGTCTAGTAGACGGTGACCATATATTGCTGCTATTTAGTGGGTAGAGAAATTCATACAGCAACGAAATCTCCCGAGGAAAATTCCAGGACGACTCCTTCAGCTCAACCAAAGTCCAATTTCTAATTTCTAAAATCCTAAATTCACCTCTTGTGGATTTGGCTCTCGATGTGGCCATCAACCGGAGCTGATGATTTACAACACACCTCTATACAATCGCCTGTTTTAGCTGTTACATGAAGCCAAAACAAATGATACTTTTTATTTCTTATGCTCTTCTTCTTTGCTTCTTCTTCTTTGTCTCGTTTCCTTCTCCCAAACTACCACTAGTGAGCAGTATAGGGAATGCACGCCGACCAACATTTCCTGCAGCGGTGATTTTCACACTGAAATCAAAGATTCTTTCTTGGAACCAAACACCCCAAAACATTGTGGTCATCCAGATTATAATCTCTCATGTATCAATGGACAACAATCTATCAACATCGCCGGCAAGTTATTTTATGTTACCGAAAGCATCGACTACGACAGCCAGGTTCTCACAATCGCTTGCTGATTGTCCCCCTACCCTCACCAACACCACCCTGGACTCCTCTGGCTTCGTCTACTCAGATCGGGACGCCAGCCTCGCATTCTACCTGAACTGCAGCGTGGTGGCGGACTGGGACACCATCCTTGACATCTTCCTCGCAAACATCAGCAATTGCTACAACAGCCTGTTTGGGAGTTACTCCTACTACAGGACACCTAGCCAGAGCGCAGATGATAAGATGGAGAATTGCAGCTCGAAAGTGATGGTTTTGGTGTTTGAGAACTCTTGGAGTTCGATGGTCAATCAAAAAAGTATTAGAAGTTGGAAATTGTCAACGATAGGGTTCGGCGTGACGTGGACCGCCGGCCAGGAGTGGTGCGGCGACTGCTGGAGGTCCGGAGGGAAGTGCGGCACAACTACAGCGAGCCAGAAGCATATACCTGCTACTGTGCCAAAGGCAACTTAAGCCCTGGCGTTTGCGAAGCCAATGGTAAGCATGCATTTCTGGAACACCTGGAGCTACGGGAGGCCAAGAAACAGGCGGCACTCCGGTTCACTTCGACGCCGTTGTGTTAATGACGAACAATAGACTCTACGCCCGTGCTTTAAACAAACAAGCCCATGTCAACGTCTGGTTTTCTTTTGTTTGAGGCTCCAAAGATAACCAACTTCTAACCATCGCCGATGTTGCTCTCTTCACTAAATGTCTTGATACCCTCAGCAACACCACCCTCATCTCCTCCAGATTCTCCTATACCGAACGTGAATTCAACCTCACATTCTACCTCAACTACAGCATCTTTATGGAGTGGAAAATCATCCCTGACATCTTCCCCATCAGCAGCAGCTATTGCTACAATAGTGTGTTCGGACAGTACTCTTACTTTGGGATACAAAGCAAGATCATGGATGATAAGATAGAGAATTGTAGCTGTTAAGTGATAGTTCCGGTGTTTCAGAGCACTTGGAATATGATGGTAAATCAAAAAATTATTACAGGTTGGAATGTCTCCACGGGAGGGTTCGGCGTGACGTGGACTGCTAGCGAGGGGTGGTGTGGCGATTGCCTGAAATCCCGCCGGTGGTGCGGGTACAACTGCAGCGAACCAGACTGGTAAGCATTTCTGGTTTTCGATGAGCTTTGGTTTTTTTTATAGCTCACAATCTACTTAATCTTAGGATTTTTTTTTTGTTTTTGAAAAAAAACTTCATTACATTTATAACAATCATCATATTTAATTCAACTCACATATTTATCAATGTGAAATTAAAAACACATATTATTAATTACAGGTATTAGGGGTGAGCAAAACCGGTTAACTGAACCAATTTTGCTCATTTTAGAACCGGAACCAGAATCGTACCGGTTTGGGTAAAGAACCGGTTTTTCGGTTCCGGTTCTAAACCGGTTCTAAAACCGGTATATCAGATCTCCGGCGTCGCGATGACCGGCGAGGGCGAGGCGGCGTCGCTGTGAGCGCGGGGGCTAGCTCGAAGGCGAGGCTGCGTCACTGCGAGCTCGGGGGCGAGGGCGAGGCGAGGCCGAGGCGGCGTCGGCGCGTTGCTGCGAGCTCAGGGGCGAGGCGAGGGCGAGGGCAAGGCCGAGGCTGAGGCGGTGGCGGCAGCGTGTTGCTGCGAGCGCAGGGTCGAGACGAGGGCGAGGCCGAGGCGGCGACAGCGACATCGGCGCATTGCTACGAGCGCAGGGGCGAGGCGAGGGCGAGACGAGGCCGAGGCGGCGCAATTAGGGTTAGGGTTGGGGTTAGAGTTAGGGTTTTATATATAGAGAAAAAACCGGTACGGTTCCCGTTAACCGATTTTTCAGAAAACGTGAAACCGGAACCAGAACCGGTTTTCCGGTTCTGTGAAATTTCAGAACCGAAACCGTACCGATTTGCCCTGAGAACCGGTTTTCTGGTTCGATTCTCAACCGGTATAGTTCGGTTAACCGATTTTTCGATTTTTTTCTCACCCCTGACAAGTACTATTGTTTGGCCTACTGGCCCGCCAGTCCATCAAACTTAACAATCTCTCTTCTTCAAGAACTCAACATCATTGTTGAATTAACTAACACCAATTAAGAGATATAGAGTGTCTCTAATATCATTAGGTGACATCTCCAATCCAACAAGATATTATTTCTAAGTATTCAACATCAGCGGTCCACTTAATCCTAAGTTTTTATTTTTCTTGACTCTCTGGAAAAGACTTCATCTCAACTGCTTGGGTTTGTCAAAATAAAACTAAAGATAATTACTGTTTGCCCACTGATCCGCTGACTCATCGGGCGTCAGATTTATTTCAAGTAGTGTTGTGTAATTTAACAAATGATAAGAATTTATTCGTAAAATTCCCTACCCTTGGGTTGACGTTGACCCAAGTCCCCTGCGTCTTCCTAAAGTAAAAGAATCTTAGATCGATAATTCTGGAAAAAAAAGAGCAAATTTCCTGCAGGTTTGTCTGCGACGCCATCACCTTCCAAGATTCAACTCTCTTTTATAGTAACCTAATTCCAAGAATTCAACAATCTTCCGTGAAACCAAGTTTCATTTTCAAACACCCAACTTTTTCTCCCTTTGAACATTGAAAACACACCATCTCTTCCCCTCAGCCTGCAAATCAAACCACACTTTCCTCGTTCTTCTTCTTCTTCTTCTCACTCTTTTTCTCTCTCTATCTTTTCTTCACACTTGTGCTCGCAATTGAGCTCTTCAGCCACTCATTCATTCTTTCAACCAAATGCTTCCATCCTATCTCTCCTCCTCCTTCTTCTTCTTCCTCTTATGGATTCCTCCTCTTTCTTCCTCAGAACCACTGTTCCAGCTCTACTTGGATTGCCTGCCGCAGCCGTTCCGCTGCGGCGACTTCTCCCTCAACCTCTCCTACCCTTTCCGGACCTCTCTCCAGCACGACTACTGCGGCTTTCCCGGCTTCTTTCTCTACTGTGACAATGATAACCTGACGCTGTTGAACAGTCTCGGCGGTGGAAAGCTTGTAGTCAAGGATGTCGATTACTTCAACCACGCCCTCACCGTCGTCAATGTCAACTTCATCGGCCAGTCCTGCCCCCGGACATATGACAACGTCACCATAAATACCTCCATGTTCGAGTACTCCGATCGCAACCTGAACCTCACCTTGTACTACAACTGCAGCTCTATAATGTCAACTCTACAACCGGCTGAAATCCAATGCTTGCTGACTCCGACGGGCAGGCATTCGTACTATATTCTCGACGATGGTAGCTTCCCGGAGTTATCGAAAACGTGTATGTCCACGGTAATGGTTCCAGTGAATAAGATGGCGGCTGATCAGCTGGCCCACAACCTGATGTCCTTTGGAGACGCAGTGCGGGAGGGGTTTATGTTGAAGTGGATAGCAGGGAGGGAGTGGTGCAGCTACTGTGTCCTCTCCGGCGGGGTCTGCGGATACGTCGGCAGCAGACCCGACGCCCAAACATGCTTCTGCCCCGGTGGTTTGGCCAACGGCGTCTGTTCTAAAGGTATGCATTTCAGGTTTGTGAGTGAGCGAGGAAGAATGGTTTTATAAAAAAAAACTCAGATTTTCTTGGTGGGTTCGAAAGAGTACTTTCAAAAAAACTTTTCCCTTCGCCCTCTCTCCTTTACTTGTATACTTGAAGATGGTATTCTTGTTTGATTTTCTTTTCTGAACAATACTGCAAGAAGTTTTGTCTTCCGAGATTATCTTTCCACACTTTCTTTTGCCGCTCTCCAAGCCAAGTCAAGAAATAAGCTCAGAGCCTCCGAGATTGACAATTAGTCTCAAAGAGAGAGTTCAACGAAGAGCTACAGTACTAATATAGTACCCCGCCCAACTAGAATTTAATTTGAACTGAATTTTGTTACGATAATGTAGATTGTTAAAATAAAAAATTTTGATATATAAGGCTTTATTTGCAAATCGGTCAAGCTTACCGTCTAACCCGTGAAGTCTCCTCGGGTCAAAGGTGGACTTTGACCTAGATTGTTTTGTACTTGAATGTAATAAAAAATTAGAAAGGCGAAAAAGTGTAAACTTGCTTTTTATTCAACGAGTTTTTATTAGTTTTAGCAATTACTTACGAATAAGATATTAGAGAGCACTTTTATCTAAATTTTTGGGCTAGAAAAATCCAACCTAACGTGATGACCATGTTGGTAGAGAACAAAAAGACATTTTATTTAGATTCAGATAGAATTTACCGATTGTTTGGGATTCTTTTGAAAAGTTGAAAGATAGAGAATAGAGGAAATTCGAAGAGGGAGAGAATTTGAGATATTTAAAATAAGTTCCAGGAGATGTAGATGAAGATTTTGAAAAAATCATTTAGTGGACCAATAAAAATTATAATTTATATTTATCAAAATTCAGATAAGCAAATGAATTACTTTATATAATATTAATATATATTAATTATTTTGGATGTTTATGATTTTCAATGTTAGTGTATTATATAGTAAACAATTCATTAAATATATATCAATATTATGTATATTTTAAAATCAAAATAAAAGCTCTATTTCTGAAAATTTGTGAAATTATTTTATAATTATTTACTTTTGTTATAAATCGTATAAGGATCAAAACAAATTTTTGTTAAATGTCTCTTATTACAATTATACTTTGATTATGTAATGTGACATGTCAATAAAGTAAAATCTTGATTATGTCAACATACATATGTGTTTGTGAGAAGTTAATTTCAATTTTATGATTTGACTTGATCACAAATGTTATGTGATGTGTCATAGTTATTTGGATTAATTACGAAACACTATATTCTAATATAAATTTAGGTACATTGTATGTGACTCATGTTACTGAATTAAATGTGTAACCTAGTTAATGCTAAAGATTAAAACATGTTTTAAATAAAAATTCTGAATTAATTTTAAAGTCATGAGCGTGATAAGATAACTTTATTTCTCAATCTAATATATTATGTTTCGATTATATTATATTTTATAATTTTGAAATATGTGTATAATTTAGTCTTAAAATCTAAATTATATATCTTTTAATATAGATGATTCATTTTTTTGTAAATTGATGTTTTGTTAGGAATCTAATCAAATGAGTTCTATTAGTTAGTTAGAAGTATTGTATATTAGTGAAGTTGATATAATTTATGTAAATTTATAAATTTAGATGTAGAATTTAGTGATATCAATTGTAAATTACTATCATTGTATAAATGTGTATAGCGATTTTGTGTGTTGTCTCATATACACATGACTTTGTCATGTATTGACTCTTCAATTTTTGGGTTTGGGGCATGACAACTGAACTGCGTGTTCTATATTATGCATCACACTTATAAATGCTGAAGAAAATACGTAAAATCTTCTGATTATGTACACGAAAGTTAGAATTTTTCTGTTGTATTTGATTGCTATGTCGTGTTCTAAGTTTACGCCAACTCAAACATAATGCCGCATGTGTACTGTTGCAGGTAAGAACTCCAAAAGGAAGCTAATCCGAATAGGTACGCATCTCTGGAGCATCCACAACGTCAATTGCTGCTATAAATTCTTTCATTAGACTGTGATCATTAATAAGTATGAAAAACACCATTGTATCTATGTGCTAAACCATCTTTAAACTCTCCTCTATCCCTTCTGAAGGCGCATTGTCAGGGATTGGAGGCTTGCTTCTTGTTGGCTTTTTATTGTTCTTCATCTATAGCATTTGCGACAAGGAAAGTGAAAATGATCAAATTATTGAGGCCTTCTTGAAGAAACATGGATCATTGACCCCAAAGAGATATAGGTATTCAGAGGTGAAAAAGATGACCAAGAATTTCCATGACAAGCTCGGCCATGGTGGATTTGGAAGTGTTTTCAAGGGCACTCTTGTTGACGGGCGAGTTGTGGCAGTGAAAATCTTGAAAGACTCCAAAGGTAACGGAGAGGAATTTCTCAACGAGGTGGCGAGCATTGGAAGAACATCTCACGTCAACGTTGTTACTTTACTAGGGTTTTGCTTCAACGGGTCCAAGAGAGCTTTGATCTATGAATTCATGCCTAATGGCTCATTGGACAAGTATATTCATGCTGAAGAACCCAAAGCAATTCTTGGATGGGAGAGATTGTTCCAAATAACACTAGGCATTGCCAAAGGATTGGAATATTTGCATCGCGGCTGCAATACTCGAATAGTTCACTTTGATATCAAGCCCCATAATATCCTATTGGATGAAGAATTTTCTCCAAAAATTGCTGACTTTGGGCTAGCAAAGCTATGCCCTCCAAAAGGCAGCATTTTGTCAATGGCAGATGCTCGAGGCACTGTAGGTTACATTGCCCCTGAAATCTTCTCCAGAAACTTTGGAGTTGTCTCAAGTAAATCCGATGTATACAGTTACGGTATGATGCTCTTGGAAATGGCAGGTGGAAGAAAGAATTTACTTGCAACTGCCAATGAGAGTAGTCAAATCTACTTTCCACATTGGATATATGAGCACATTGATAGGAATGGAGATCTACAACATCTTGGAGTGACAAATGGAGCAGAAGAAGAGATTGCAAGGAAGATGATCTTAGTTGGTTTGTGGTGTATTCAAACAAGACCCGAAGGTCGACCTTCAATTAGCAGAGTTGCGGATATGCTCCAAGGAAGCATCAAAGATTTGGTGATGCCACCAAAGCCAGTTCTATCTTCTCCACCGAGGCCACCTGTTCATTCTTCCACCATATCATTGTCATAAGGGAGCTTCGCCTCTGAGTTTGTGTTGCCAATTTCTGGAATTTGGATAATGTATTTTTTCTGAATATTGAGAATCACACATTTGAATTTAATATCTTATTGCGTCATCTTCCTTGCATTTTCTTCTTCCACTTTTTTTTGTCAGTACTGTTTGTAAATACCCATCTCGATCGAGTAATTGATAATTTTTTATTGGATAAAATTTGGACAAATTTTGCAAATTGGTGACCCAAGGATTAGTTAAAATTAAACCAAAATATATTATGAAAATATTTTAAATTATGTATAAGATGATAAAGTTCAAATTGACTACTTAGTACTTTGGTTCATTTTATATATTTTAGATACATAAATTAGGAGTACAAAGTGAACTAAAGTAGTGTCAATTTAAATTTATCACCCTCATAAATAATTTAAAATATTTCATAATATATTTTAATTTAATTTCAACAATTCTCCTCTTAAATCAAAATTTGATTATCTTGAAATACAAAAAACTTGAATGTTTTTTTTTTTTTGTATTATTGACTTTCTAATCATTTAGCCATCAATCATGTGAAACTCACGAACAATCCCAATCATATATATGTCATTGATTTCTACACTCTATGATGCTGGCTACTCGCTGGCTACTCTCTGATCCAGCATCAGTCAGTCAATTCCGTCGCCACATGGAAGTGAGCGAACGCCTCAAGAAAGAAATTGAAGATGACTCTTCCAAGTTCTAACCTTATCTTGTTCGAAGACATCAAGAAGGCAGAAGTTTAACGGAAAAACAAAAAAGAACGTCGAGAAAGCAGAAATACACCACCTCCAACCATGCTATAATAATAGTCTATAAATAATCACCTGTTTTGCTTCTTCCTCGAGTGTTTTAGTTCCTCCCTTCGTACCATGCTATAATAATAGTCTATATATAATCACCTGTTTTGCTTCTACTTGAAGTGTTTTAGTTCCTCCCTTCGTAATTGATCATTCATAGCAGTTAGAGATGATTTATTCTTCGTTTCTCCTCTTCTTCCTCCTTTCCTTTCGGCCTTCCTTCTCCCAGAACACCTCTGACCAATACCAGCAATGCACGCAGAGTAGCTTCTCATGCGATGGAAACAACACTAGCGCTGTAATCAGATATCCTTTCTTGGCACCAAACACGCCAAGATACTGTGGCCATCCGGGATACGAGCTCACGTGTACTCGTGCAGGTCATGACACCGTACTATCTATCAGAATCGCAGGCAAGTTATTTGCCGTCACCGAGCCTATTGACTACTATAACCAAGTCCTCTCCATCGCCAATATCGATCTCTTTGAGTATTGTCCCCGGAGCCTCACCAACACCACCCTCATCTCCTCCGGCTTCACGGATAGCGATCTCAACTTCAACCTCACTTACTACCTCAACTGCAACCACGTCTCCGACGCCATCCCGGACATCTTCCCCGTCGACCGCCACTGCAACGAAAGCGTGTTCGGCGGATACTCCTACTATGGGCAGCAGAGCGAGATTTCGGACAGTGAGATAATGAATTGCAGCTCAAAACTGATAGTTCCGGTGTTTCAGAGCACTTGGGATGTGATTTCGAATGGCACTACGAGAGATTGGAATGCGTCCACGCGAGGGTTTGCTGTCACGTGGACTGCTGGTCAGGGCTGGTGCAGCAGATGCCTTCAATCCGGCGGGCAGTGCGGGTACAACTCCAGCGGGCAACAATCACATATCTGCTACTGTCCCGAAGTAAATTCAACACCCTTCCTCTGCGCCGGCCCCCATGCATATAGCTCTTCTCCGATCGTATTCGTAGTAGGTACGCATCTGATCCACCATGGCACCTTTTGGAATCGACCTCTTTTCTTCAAAAACCTCAAAAATATTTGTCTTGTGATATGTATATTCTTCTTCGTTGTACAATTAATGATCTTTTGATGCAAATATCTCGAGACAATAAACGATCTTCTTATGCAAATATGCATATACTAATCCATTTGTGTTCTTTGCTTTTTGTCTTTTGATGCCAGGATATTTTGTAATTGGAGGATTGTTTATAGTGGCTTTTTTGTTATCCGCCGGCATTTTACGGTTCTTCATGAGATGCATTCGCCGCATGAGAAGTAGAAATGATCGAAGTATCAAGGATTTCTTGAAGAAACATGGACCAGTGGCCCCAAAGAGATACAAGTATTCAGAAGTTAAAATGATGACCAAGGATTTCCATGAGAAACTGGGCAATGGTGGATTTGGTAGTGTCTTCAAGGGTACTCTTGTCGATGGGCGTGTTGTGGCTGTGAAGGTCTTGAACAACTCGAAAGGGAACGGAGAAGACTTCATCAATGAGGTTGCTAGCATCGGAAGAACTTCTCATGTCAATATTGTTGGCTTACTAGGCTTTTGCTTCAAAGGATCCAAGAGAGCTCTGATCTACGAATTCATGCCTAATGACTCACTGGAGAAGTACATCTATGCAAAGGAACGAAAAACAACTCTCGGATGGGAGAAGCTGTATCAAATAGCAATCGGAATTGCTAGAGGTCTAGAGTATTTGCATCGTGATTGCAACACCCGAATTGTTCACTTCGATATTAAGCCTCATAACATTCTATTGGATGAAGATTTTATTCCCAAAATCTCAGATTTCGGGTTAGCGAAGTTATGCCCTCCCAAGGGCAGCATTTTATCAATGGCAGACGCTCGAGGCACCGTGGGGTACATCGCCCCGGAAGTTTTCTCCAGAAACTTTGGAGTTGTCTCGAGTAAATCTGATGTATACAGTTATGGTATGATGATCCTAGAAATGACTGGAGGAAGAAAAAATTTATGTGCAACCGCAGATAAAACTAGTGAAATTTACTTTCCACATTGGATATATGATCATCTCGATCGAGATGGAGATCTACAGTACTGCGGAGTGACGAATGAAGCTGAAGAGGAGATTGCAAGAAAAATGATCTTAGTTGGTTTGTGGTGTATACAAGCGTGGCCAGAAAATCGACCTTCAATGAGTGGAGTTGTCGATATGCTACAAGGGAGCATCAAAGAGTTGGCAATGCCTCCCAAACCACGTCAATCTTCTCCACCGAGGTCCATGGTTCGCGCTTCAACCATGTCGATTTCATAAGAGAGCTCTGACGTGCTACTTCGTTTTGGCAGACTGTATCTTGCTTTTAATTATTCAGTATCATAAATTCATATTATGCTTGAACCATTTTTATTAGTGAACGGTTTTTCACAGCAAACAAATTTCGAAGATGGTTTCTGGTAAAGAAAAAAAAATGGCAGAGGGGAGACATAATGTTTGAAAACAAAGATCATGCTCAATCTCCCAAGTCCAGAGAAAACTCCCTGTTTTTATCATCTTTTCTATTAATCTCATGTATTGTTTGTGAATTTCATTAAACAGAGATAACCTATGATTCAAATGTAATTATTTTTGAACAAAAAATGATGAACAATAATGAAGTATAAACTCGTGCTCTGAACAAGCAAACCCTAGTCAATGGCCGAGTCTTCCATTGACGAGTGATGCTATGCGGTTTCTTCTTCCACTTTCTTTGTCACTGCAATTTCAATGATGTCAAAAAATTAATGGCACTATGAAAGTCAGTGTTTATTGGAGTATTTTTCTTTACAAGTTTGCAGCGTCCGAGACGGGCCTCAAGTCAAGAAGACTTGTGCTGAAAAGACAACGAGCAATACAGTTCTTTCTCTTCCTCTCTGTTTTTGTTCCAGGTCAGTCTTTGCTTATATGAAAACTTTGTGCGGATTTCACCAACCATTCATTGACAGCATGCAAATTCCTTTGCTTCCTTTCCTCTGTTTCCCAAAACTCGTGTTTCAGAGTTCACAAGGTGCCTCAAATGGAAGCTCCCTTTGTTTTCATCGTCTTCCAGCTCATCTCCTTCCTGCCTTTGTCACACTCTAATTTGTGAAACGACAGCTTCCCAATCTGTCCTCCACTCTACATAGACACTCCAGATCCTTATTACAGAGCAGCATACAGGATTCTGTGAGTCAACCAGAAACGACTGGTTCAAAACGACTGGTTGTAGATTACTTAATAATATTATTATGAGGCAACTGGGCCTGTGCTACCTCTGGTATACATGCTACAATGTTTCAGGAAAGAAGTCGATCGTTATAGGTATCCATGATTGCATTCGTCCCCTTTGGAACAGCAAAAATGTCTTCTGAACATATGATATTAATTTTCTCATACAAATACGCTTCATCTCTTTTGGACAAACAATGATGAAGAATAATGAAGTATAAACTCGTGCTCTGAACAAGCAAACCTAGTCAATGGCCGAGTCTTTCATTGACGAGTGATGCTACGCGGTTTCTTCTTCCACTTTCTTTGTCACTACAATTTCAATGATGTCGAAAAATTAATGGCACTACGAAAGTCAGTGTTTATTGGAGTATTTTTCTTTACAAGTTTGCAGCGTCCGTGACGGGCCTCAAGTCAAGAACACTTGTGCTGAAAAGACAACGAACAATACAGTTCTTTCTCTTCCTCTCTGTCTTTTTTCCAGGTCAGTCTTTGCTTATATGAAAACTTTGTGCGGATTTCACCAACCATTCATTGACAGCATGTAAATTCCTTTGCTTCCTTTCCTCTGGTTCCCAAAACTCGTGTTTCAGAGTTCACAAGGTGCCTCAAATGGAAGCTCCCTTTGTTTTCATCGTCTTCCAGCTCATCTCCTTCCTGCCACCCCTCGAATGCCTTTGTCACACTCTAATTTGTGAAACGACAGCTTCCCAATCTGTCCTCCACTCTACATAGACACTCCAGATCCTTATTACAGAACAGCATACAGGATTCTGTGAGTCAACCAGAAACGACTGGCTCAAAACGACTGGTTGTAGGTTACTTAATAATATTATTATGAGGCAACTGGGCCTGTGCTACCTCTGGTATACATGCTACAATGTTTCAGGAAAGAAGTCGATCGTTATAGGTATCCATGATTGCATTCGTCCCCTTTGGAACAGCAAAAATGTCTTCTGAACATATGATATTAATTTTCTCATACAAATACGCTTCATCTCTTTAGAAGGCATGTTATCAGGGACTGGAAGCGTGTCCTTCGTTAGCTTCCTAGTATTCTTCGCACGACGCATTTGCCACAAGGAAAATGAAAATGATCGATGTATTGAAGATTTCTTGAAGAAACATGGATCACTGGCCCCAAAAGGTACAAGTACTCGAGAAGTGAAAAAGATGACCGAGGACTTCCATGATAAGCTTGGCCATGGTGGCTATGGTAGCGTTTTCAAGGGTGCTCTTGTTGATGGGCATGTTGTTGCTGTGAAGGTTTTGAATGACTCGAAAGGAAACGAGGAAGAGTTACATCGATGAGGTTGCCAGCATTGGAAGAACATCTCATGTCAATGACGTTAGCTTACTGGACTTTTGCTTCGAAGGATCCAAGAGAGCTCTCATCTACGAATTCATGCCCAATGGCTCGTTGGAGGAGTACATTTATTCCAAGGAGCTTAAAACAACTCTGGGATGGGATAAGTTGTTCCAGATAGCAATTGGTATTGCCAGAGGATTAGAGTATTTGCATTGTGGCTGCAACACTTGGATAGTACACTTCCATATTAAGAAGCCTCATAATATCCTATTGGACGAAAGCTTTCATCCAAAGATCCCTGATTTTGGGCTAGCAAAGCTATGTCCTCCCGAAGGTAGCATTTTGTCGATGGCAGACGGAGATTTACGATACCGCAGGGTCACAAATGAAGCTGAAGAAGAGATTGCAAGAAAAATGATCTCAGTTGGTTTGTGGTGTATACAAACACGGCCAGAAAATCGACCTTCAATGAGTAGAGTTGTTGATGTGCTGCAGGGGAGCACCGGAGAGCTGGCAATGCCCACCCAAACCACATCAATCTTCCCCACCGAGGTCCATGATTCGCTTCAACCACATCAGTCTCGTAAGAGTGCTCTCGTTTTGTTTGCCAAACCAAAGATATTTCGACACTTATCTTGCTTTGTTTTTCAATACTAATATCATAAAAGATAATTGTTATATATTCATAATATTATTATTGAATCATTAAGGACACGTTTTTTCCTAGCAAACAAAACTTAAAATAATCGTTTCTTGAAAAAAATTATGATCGTTGTTGGTAGAGAAAATATTCGATTTTTTATCATCTTTTCTATTAATTAAAAAAATCAAGCAAACAAATCTCCGTTTCGTTATCCATCAACAAAACCCCAAGAATTTTTGTTCCAATAAAAAATCTTGATTAAAGTAATAATTTCATTAACAGGTGATTAAGTGCGCGATTATTTAAGTAAATTACCGGATGCTGGGACCGAGGTGTCAACCCGATTCATCGTCGACCATTCGGATGGGGGACGCGGTGATCCAGAATGGCGATCCCAACCGTTCGCATCCCAAACAATCTCCGGCTCACGCGCGTCCCTCCGACTCGCACGTGGCTTTAGATTACAGCCAAACCTTCTCGCTCGTTCCATCCTTACATCATACACGATAATCAGAACCAATTACCGTCGATTGAATCTTGGTTCCAATCTCAAGTATATTAAACGGTTTTGATGGTATATAAAGGCGGATGCTGTTTGAAGGAACAGAGGGAAATCGGCGCCCGCAGCACCTCCTCTTCTCCGCCTCACACAATAAATAGCGATATAAATGAAAACCCTCGTCTCAGCTCACTACCCCGCATCGTCCTCGTCTTCTTGGCCATTTCTCCGTTTCCCCACAATCTTGATCGTCTCCTTTGACCTCGATTCAGCTAAGAATTAGGGTTTTCTAGAGACAATGCTGGGAGCTAGCCTGCATTTTGGCCGCGGCCGCGGCGAGGACCGCCTCTACAACGCAGCCAAGGCTCGCCGGAACCCCCACGACAACAACCCTTTCCGTTGGCGGAGCTCAAGATTTGCCTCCGACGGTGGGGAGGCGTCTTCGACCCCGGCGACGGCAGCGAAGGGCAAGGCTGTGTTTGCTGATCTCTGTGAGCCAGAGAATCGCGCCGGATCCGAGGTGATGCCCAAGCCGATAGCTGTTCCTTCCTCTTCTTCGGGCCCTCCGGCTCCCTCTCTGCCCTGCAACCTCGATCGTTTCCTCCAGTCCATCACGCTGTCCGTCCCGGCGCAGTACCTCTCCAAGGTTTTTTTTTTTCCTAAATCCCCTTTTTCTGTCAATTTTTATGGGATTGGATGCATTTTTAGGATTTATTTAGGGTTTTTGGTATATTTTTTCAATCCATTTGCGGATTTGTAGACGAGGATGAGAGGGTGGATGGCGTGCGATGTGGAGTTCCGGCCGTACTTCGCTTTAGAGGACCTGTGGGAGTCGTTCGAAGAATGGAGTGCTTATGGTGCCGGCGTTCCGCTACTATTAAATGGGAGCGACTTGGTTGTTCAGTATTATGTGCCGTACTTGTCTGGCATTCAGCTATACGTTGAACTTTATAGGCATTCTAAAAGTTTTAGGTATCAATCACCTGCGCCATTTTTCAATTTTGTTCATATTTTTGCTTGCATTGAAGGTTTCTCTTTAGCTGCATGTTTATTTTGTTACCTTTTCTTCTGCGTTTGCTTGCAATCCCGTGCTATATTTATTGCAGTATACGGCTTAAATGTCATTTTGTTGTATATAATGCGTATTTTTCAAATTTCTCGCATGGTACTTTTAAGTATTGCATTATTACCTTGAAATAGATGAGAGGGAAGTACTGCTTTAAGTTGTTAGGGAAATTATTAGTGTGCTTCAGGCGGTTTTTTCCAATTCTATGTATGTCGTCAGCATACATATGCTCAGAATAGTGATTGTATCTGGTTTCATTGTGATTGTTCAAATTGAATGGTTAAATTTGCTCTAAACGTCATGGTTCGCGAGATCTTAACACATTAAGCAACTTGTATCCTGCATTTATCTCTTATCATTTTTTTAAATTTTGATTTAAACATTATGGATTCATTTCAGAAAATTTATTAGGATGTTTCATTTTTCACCGGTTCTTAAGTTGTCAGATTTTTTACTGTAGCATTTCTTTTATATCGCCACGATTACGTGTCTCTACCAAACCAATATTGTGGGTGGAATTCCAGATCATCTATGAGGCCGATATGCGTATAGTGGTATCTAGGTTATGGGATATGAAGGTTATCTTTCTGAGTCTTCTCCTATTAAACTAAAGGAATACATATCCTAGATGAGTGACATCATTGGTAGTAAGAGTAGTGGAGCTTTCAATTTTATAAAGCTGTAAAGGTTCCTCTATTTGTGATTTCTGTAACTCTACAATTTTTTGCTGTTTTTGTCAGATACACTATTGCTTCCTATAGTTTGTGATGTTATGTCAACTACTAACATTCTTTCACTGCGTTTGACATGCATAGGATTTTCACTGGCATGAAAAAATTCTTAAATACAATTTGGTCTAAAATGTTAACTATCAGAATATAGATAATTTGTCGAAATGCTTTCAAATGGAAGCAGGGGTTTTACAGCTTTCTCGAAATTAGTATGATCATCAAGCCCTCCCATTATAGATAGCAAGATTCTTAGTGGAGTTCAGACCCACCTGATTATGGATGAGGTGCTTGAGGCATAATAAGTAGTTCATCAACCAGCTCACAAATGAGAAGTTTAGATGATCCAATAGAAGGAATGTTGGAAGGGACGGATTCCCAATTTAGTGGGTAAAATGTCTAATCAGCTTGATGCAAGCAGAAGTCTTAAGAATTGTTGTGCAAAGCAATGGTTTACAATTGAATGTCATGAGAATTGTGAATCAGCTAGAAATAAAAGAGAATTTGCAACATTTTATTCCCAAATGTAAAAAGGGAAGTGATAAATTTGTTAAAGAATTGATCTTATTCAACATTTGATTTAATCCGCATTGCTTTACTACTGTATGGCTAGATATTAGCCAAAAAAAAAATTTTAATAATATATTTTCTCATCGTTAAAATTTTAATTTCCTTTATTTTTATGTTATGGCTCACGTATGATTTAAAATTTTCAGCATCCAAAAACGTTTTGAGTACCTTTCAAGATCCAGTCAAAATGCCTCTTGTGGACAGTGCTTCGCTAGAAAGAAATGAAAAGGTAATGGTTGTTCTTGGCTAGGGGTGTGTAGAGCCCATAGATCAGTGTTTTATGGTCCTCCACCACTTACTTGTTCGTCCTGTCTGGAATGGCAAGTGCTGTATTTTAAGCTACTAACTATCCAACATTTAACATGCCATGCCCACACTACCACATCTGAAATGGTTGCAGGTAGGCCTCTATCTAATAATTCATTGATAACTTATGAAGATGAAAAACATAGCTTAGGGTAAGCCTATTTAATATCTGCATGTGGCATGTCCATAAATGGAAAACGCTCACATGGACCTGCTCCTAATTTAAATACTCCAACATGCATTAATCATGTGAATTCCATTGGTTACTAATTAACATTTTTCATGTGGAATGGCCACAATGATGTTGCATGTATAAGATTATTTCATAACTGTGTTCTTCGCTTGATTCATTATATAATCTGAGAATAGGCAAAAGGTTTGCCCTTCAAGAAGCTTAACTTGTTCAAGAAATAAATTCGCAACAAGTGTCAAATGCTGGAGTATCCTTTGGAAGTTAAATTGCTTTCGTTAGTTCTTATTATCATTTTCCCTTTTTGTGTTTTTTGTTTTATTAACCATATGTGTTCAGCAGGCGACTCGGCGAGGAAAGTGATGGCAACTCTTCTAGGGATTCTAGCTGTGATGGGAGTAGTGATTCTGAACATGAAAGAGTTTTGAAATATACAAGGGATTGGAGACAGAAAAAATTTTGGAAATGTCCCAGGACTTGGAATTGATAAATTTTCCTTAAGAGACAACAGTGCAGTCCCTCGAGAAGAGCTTTCAAGTGATGATAGTGATGCTGGGAATGCATGGGGCCAGCTCCTTTTTGAGTACTTTGAACATAATCCTCCATATAGCCGTGAACCTTTAGCTGACAAGGTAGGCATTTTCCATGACATCATGCATAAATCTTTTTGTATGTTAATCAATTAGTTGTGCCTGGCATGAATACTTTCTCGGGTAGATTTCAGATCTTGCATGTTGCTTCCCAGAATTGAAGACCCTAAGAAGTTGTGATCTGCTGCCTACCAGTTGCATATCGATCGCATGGTAAGCCTATAAGTAGGTTCCCCTAGATGGCAGCCTTGCCTCTGTTGGGCATTGATTCTAAAATGACAGTAAATCCTTTGTATATGTATAAATGACGAAATCTTATCCTGCAGGTATCCTATTTACCGGATACCTACTGGGCCTACACTACGGGGTTTGGACGCTTGTTTTCTCGCTTTCCATTCTTTGTCCACACGAATGAAAGGTAATTTTTGGCTTTCTGTTTATATTTACTTACCATTCTTTGTCCTCGTCAATTTTTGATGATTGTGGATTGAAATTTTAGATTAGAAGTGCTAATGGAAGTTCTCCCTTGGAGTATACTTGGGATATGTTTATGTCAATTCCATTGCAGCATAATAGAACTATGGGACATTTGTTTCCATGTGAATGTCACAATTGTTTGCCACCATAGCTGATGGCTTCCCCCTTGTGTGGTATAGAAGAAAAAAATCATGTAGAACAAACATATGCCACAATTTAGCAGACAGCAGATAATTTGTGCTTGCCATAATGTAAGAGAGGATAGCATCACGTGGACAGCTCAACATAATTATTTGAATTGTGTTATGAAAGATTGTGAAGTTTGGAAGGTTTGTCAATATTTCTTTCATAGATATAGCATTTATTCCTCTAGTTGTAATTGTGGTTATGCGCGTGAAGGCGGAAATCGATGCTTAATTTATTTATCCAATGCTTATTTATTCCAATAACATGCAGGAGTCGGTGATGCCACTGGACCTATTTTGAGCCATCCTCAAGGAGCAGATGCTGCTCCCATGATATCTATCCCTTCTTTTGGTCTATCCTCCTGCAAATTTAAAGGATCCATATGGACTGCTAATGGTGGATATGAAAAGCAACTTGCAAATTCCCTTCTGCAATCTGCTGATAACTGGCTACAACTCTGCCAAGTCAATCACCCGGATTACCAGTTCTTTGCTTCACGTGGTGCAACCTTCAGATAATACTGGAAGATTCCTCCTATTTTCTCTGTACTGCAAGATAACGAACCTGTTGCACATCTGGTGGATTGGGGATCCGACCATATCCTTCTGACCCTTATTTCAGTGGTTTGCTTTAAAACAGACACTGATACAGGGAAAACTAAGAGGAAAAAATAGCCGAAAAGGGAAACAATCCTCTGATGGCAGGAAGAGAAAAGGGGAGGGGGTTGCTGCAAGAATTTCTATGCAGCAGCAGGTCAGCTTCATATGGACAATCTGCCAAATTTTCATTGGCTCACTTGTTTGCCTGAGTCATCTGAATGGACATGTTTTTTTCTGAATGTCCTGATGAACTTGTAATATGTATGTCCACGGAGGGCTTGTGTGTCCCTCCATAGTTGGATCAGTTTGCCTGTTAAGTATAATATGCATGCATGTAGTGCTAGACCTTATGAAATAGTGAGTTTAGATGTAGAAATTTGTATTGTTTTTTGGGGAACCTACTGACCTTGATGATTATTTGGGCATTTACGTCTCAGATCATGTGCTATGCGGTTGCATAGTATGCGATCATAACTTTTGCTTAGATCTTCGTAAATCAACCGTATAGTTTTTCTGGATGCAAGCAAAAAGACTACATGGACGCCTGCACCCCTACAACCAGCAGAACAAATGACAACTGTGTGTCAGGTGTGCTTCTCCCTGCTTTTGAGGGTCCGTTTTTATTTTTGATGGATATCCACTGCTCGCCTTCCAGAGAACAATACAGTAGCACGAGGGTTCCGGACATTTCCAAGAGAACGGTGGTCAACCGTAGGAAGTCAACCAGGACAATTTTTTTGTCCTCTTTTGCCAGTTTACTTGTTCCTTGTGTCTGAGCCTGTCCGTAGTTTGCATGTCAACCAGGACAAATTTTTCTATTTCGTAAAACCAGTACAGCTTTTGCAGCCTACAACTTTGGACAAAATAAAACAAAAAATTACAAAAACAAAAAAAAAAAAAAAGAATCAACAAGGAACAAAAATAGAAGGAAAAATTACAGGAGAAAAAGAAGCAAAGTAATGAAACACAAATGCTGCTTAATCAGCCCATAAGCTTTTTCTCCAACACCTCGGAGCAAATCTGTTCCATGGTTCGGTAGTAAGAAAGCAACTCAGACAACTGCTCTATGGACATCTTCCCCATCATCCCTCTGGCCCCGTACTCCCACTTCTCTTTCACCTTCAACCTCTGCAGATACAGCGACGCGTTCCTCACCGTCGCCCCCATCTGCTTCAGCCTCTCCTCCTGCTGCTTGCTTAACACCGTGTTCGACTGCAGACAGCCACATCCATCAGCATAAACATCAGCTTCATATCCATCCACTCATCAATTCAGATGATACATACCTCAAGGAACTCTGCTCCAGGCTCGAGGTCCGGCTCTCTCGCCGGAGACACATCATGCCTTCCATCGTACATATCCTTCGCCATGGAAAAGCTCCTCACTATCATCTTCCTCTTCTTTTCCAGCTCTTGGTTCATCCCCACTTCTCGTTTCGCGTTCGTCGAACTATTGACCTTCTTCTGATAAGCCACAACTGCCTTCACAAACTCCTGTTACACCAAAATCGAAAACCACAACATTAAAAACTAATTTAACAAATCAAACGGAATGCTTTTCTAGGGTTACAGTTCATGCCTGATAAGCCTTAGGGCAACCCGGGTAATCGAACTCGTCGGAACCCGGCCGCCGCATCCGCTCGGGATGGAACTGCAAGCCCATGATGAACTTCCCCTCCTTAGGATTCCACGTATCCGGATCATAAAACCCTTCTACCAATCCATCCTTCGCGAAAGCCATTGGAACAAATCTTTCTGCGAGCCGCTTCACTCCTTGGTGATGATAGCTATTCACCATGATCTCCATATTCTCTTCTTCTAACGACCCCTCAAACCAAGCATGCAACGGTGTCGCCTCCACCACCTTGACAGGGTGCCGGTGACCGTCGTAGTCGTCATAGTTGATGTGCATGACATATTCCCTTTCTCCGCTTGTTTCGGCGGCGGCGGCGGCGGCGGCGGCTATGGAGAGCTCCTTCTCAACGTCCTGATAGAGCGTTCCGCCGCAGGCGACGTTGAGAACCTGGGAGCCGCGGCAGATGCCAAGGAAGGGGATGTTTCGCTCGAGGCAGAGGCGGGCCAGGCGGAGCTCGATTGAGTCCTTTTCGCGATCCACGGCAGTGTCGCCGGAGTGGAGACGGCGGATTTCTTCTATGTCCTCAGGTGAGAGGCCGGAGCACTCAGAAGCGTAAAGCTCCGGGTCAATGTCCTCCCCTTCGCAAAGGAGGACGCCGTGTATCGGCTCAAAGCTTTCAAGAAGCATGTGCACGCCGGCGACCCTGGGCACGATCACCGGCACGGCGCCATAACCTACTATGAGATCTAGATGATACTCGCCTTCACAGAAAAACAAACAACAAAAAAAATCATGTTTATCCCGATCCAATCAAAACTCTAAGAACAGAGAAATGAAGAGAATCCTTACCGACGAAATCAACGAACTTGTTCTTGCGGACGGTGCGGCGGGAAACGATGAGGACGCGGGGGAGAATCATGGAAAGGTCGGAGGAGGTAGCCATCGCTGCTGCTGCTTCCTTTCGATCTTTCACTCGTGTTTGTTTTTTGTGTGTGAATTTATGAAGCATATATACAGAGATTTAAGTGGCTAGTGTTTGCTCCCCTATTTTAATAGTTTTCGTTATAATATATTTACTTATTTTTTTATTTTTTTCTTATCCTCAAAACAAAACAATGCGTGCAATTTCGACGCGCTGGACGGCGATTTGCGCCGCGTTACATGCAGATCGGGTACAACCCTTCAAGTACACTACGTCCGAAAAGCGCATCAGTCTGTGTGCCACGTGCATTAAGACGTTAATCGACGTTGTCGGCGTGGCTCTGGGTGATTGGATTATTTAGGTAATTGTGTTTGGGATTGAGTAGGGATGGGAGGTGAGCAATGGGGATGAGAGCGGAGTAAGGGCCACGTGGGATGAGGGTTATTCGGGGAAGGCGAAGGGGGGAGAGTACTGAGTGATTAGCTGGCGTGGATATATAATCACGGGAATATGCCGTTTCCGCTTTCGGATGCCTGGAAATAAGAAAAACAAGAAAATTGTGCCAGATCCATGCATCCGGGAATGGCTTTAGTTCTAGGGTTTTGTCCTTTCAATCGCGCTGTGGGTCGGCAACGGGGTTCCATTCTTCCGTCCGCGTTTTTATATATATATATATATATATAATCTTAATAATAAAGGAATATTCGACTGGTGTGTTCGATTTTCTTTTTTTTTTTTTTGGCTATTTGAAGAAATAGAAAGCTGAACGATTTTGTGGTCCGCTCGTGGTTTGTCTCCATTAAATTAGTTCCATGTTTTTAAAATCGGCTTCGTTTTCCATGCGCATCTGCCGGAGCCCGTGATGCGGATGTGATCGCCATGCTTTGAGAAAAATGACGTCTGTGCTGACATGTAACGCGACTCGAGAGACTCGCCGATTTTTCACGGGACTCATGGACGCCGTTTGGCGCGTCCCTTCCCGCGAGTCTCCGATGCCATCCGGTTAATCGCGGCCTCGCTCGTAACTGGATCGCCGATCGTACGACTCATATTCGATCTGATCCTGTAACCCAACCGGAACACGTGTAGTCAGTCATCCTCTTGACTGACATGTGATCGCGACGCTTTTGCAGCTAGGCCGTGCATTATTAATAAATTGGTGGAACCGAAATGGAATAATCAATTATTCGATTTTTTGGTTTGATTGGATTTTAAAAAATAAAAAAAATTTAAAATTCGGTTCGATTTCGATTTTTAATTTTGAAAAATTATAAAAATCGAGTCAAATCGAATATATATATTATATATAAATACATAATATTAGTTTTAATTTTGATTTTTTATTTTAATTTAAATATAATTAATTTATATTAAAAAAATAAAATCCATTTAAATTTTCGGTTTTTGGTTTAAACCGGACCGAAATTATTTCGATTCGGATTCGATTTGTATAATATTCAATTCGATTCGATTTTCGTTTCTGAAAATTTGAAAATTTCGATTTGGTTTATTCGATTCAATTTTAATCGAATGCATACCCCTATTTATAGCCCTGTCCAAACAAAGTTAGGGTTGTTTGGTTGAATTTCAAATAAAAAAATTAGGAAAATTAAGAGTATTAAGAGGCCGTTTGATTTGAGATTAAGGTCAAAATTGGTGAATTACTTTTATAAACAAATATTTTTTATCAAAATTAAGACTTCGAAAATTTAAAGCTCAAAAAACTATTTAATTTTTTATAATAATTTAATTTAATAATAATATAAAATAATAAATATTAATTTTATATGATAAAAAATAATTTTGAAATAAATTGATCATGATCATAATCCCAAAACAAACGAGGCCTCGATGTCTAATTTTTTAATTCTGATATTTCTGCGTAGAGATATGGAATTGCCGAAACCAGCAGCCAATTTCAACAAATTCCGAATTTTGATTTTTATCGTCTTTATTAAGCATATATTCATTTTATTTATTTTTTCAATGTTCGAACGATTAAAGGGCATTTAATTATTTTCTCTCAAATTTATACCTCTAAGAAATTTAAATTTGCGCACACACATAATGCATTAAGTAAGATAGGATTAGCTAATTTCTATAATTAGGAAATTATAGAATTATGTATGCAGACAGGATCTACGCATTCTTCGGAAAAGACCAAAAGAGGAGAGCTTCCGTTTGTGAGGTCTTTCCTTTTACGTTCGCATAAAATTTGTAAAAAATGTGATTACCTTTGTTAATTCAGATTAATGATCCCGTCAAATAAAACTCTCGGCTTTGATGTGAACAGCCAACAGCATCCCATTTATTTCGTTGTGACAATTAATTCCACAAAATGTTAGCTTGTACGAGACTCACCAACAAAAATAAGTTGTGGAGTTTTCTGTATAAGCCCCTATAATACCCAAATTTATCATCTGCCCTTGCCAAAGTTGTATTTGCATATACACCCAACTATAAATTCTAGCAAATAAACACACTTGCAAATGTAGATTCTACAAAACAATTCAATGTCAAAATTTGTAGATTCAACATACATGCAAACAAATAAAAATTTTGTAGCAGCGTAAGTATAATCGTTTGATTCGAAATTTTTACATTCATAGGGGGTACATATGCAAAATATTTAATTCTTTTTACAAAATTTAATTTTTTTTTTGCAAAAATAGGATTTATTACAACTTCTAAACTGACCCTAATTTTCTGGATTCCAACCTTTTTTGTCACAAACCAAAGTACCCCTCTTTCTTTCCATAAAAGGACAAAATGCTCGCATATCACCCTCCACCTTTTTGATATTATAATTTTTTTTAAACCATCAAAATCCTTATTAAATAATTTTTTATTATTCTCACATATTAAATTACTAATTTTTAAATAAAATACATGGTTGATAAATTAAATTTATATATTTATACGTAAACTAAAATTTAATATTATAAAAAAAGAGATAAGTTTACCCATTCGAAAATGAATCATCGTATCTCCAATTTTTCTCTAATTAAATACCATAATTCTAAAAATTATTGGATTTGATTATTTTCATTTGTAATCCAAAAAATAAAATTTAAGAAATTAAGCAAATTCAGAATTACTCAATTTTACTTCAAAAATATGTGCAAACACCAAAATTTATCAATTCCGTAAATTCCATTAATTTTGTAATTGCATATTCGAACGATCCTAACAGAGCATGGGCTTTTGGGCTTTTTGGGGTTTACATAACCAGGCTTTAGGCCCATGGATTTGCAGCTTGACTGAAATACCCCTTAAAATATGCACAAAATGGTGTACCTTTCGCACACAAAAGTGACAGCTCAAATCAAAGAGAGAAGCACACACACAACTCATAAATCTAAAAAATGAGCAGAAACATAAGAGAAAAACCGTCTTGCTGGGAACACCAGGGAAGCTTCAAAAATGTATACAGAAGCTAATGTTCTGTTGTTTGTATTTACTGCCAAAAAAGCCATCTCTTGGTTGAGCACTGGTATAATAAACCCTTAGGTTCCAACTCCCAAATACTGCTTTGCGAGAGGAAACAACTCTAATTTCAAGTAAGCATACAAACAAGGCTGCATGTGATATTTTACATAAGCAACTGGCACTGGTGATGAAGATCTGTTCAAGCCTTGGCACTTCCAAATTCGACATTCTGCTGACCATAGCCTGACATTACCACGTTGCCCTCATTCTGGTGCTTCACCCATCCCCCAGTGTCGAACCTTGAGTGGCTCCAGTATAACAGAAGTGATGTCACCATTGACATCAGAATCAAGGTAGCTGCTGCTGCAAAGACACCTTTCCTTAGGGCAGCACACGAGGTCAGATCATGCTTCAAATAGTAACTACATACTTTGTGTGATATGCATTCCTCGCTGATCCTGCTAAAAGGCAGGCCTCTGCTCCCAGAAAACTCAACCTTCAAATCAGAATTAGAAATGAGTGTCAGAATTGTGCTTTCTTTTTGCCTCATTTAGCTAGCAAGAAATAAGAATGTTCTACATCTAACTTCAAAGTTCAGTCATGCAAATCAACTGAATTCAGAAGAGCAGAAGAAAAAGCTAGCTGAACAACATTCCAAACAAAAAGTGCAACAAGGTAAAAATATTCATTTGAGACAGTGTATGTTAGTAAATATCGGCATTGTTACCATGCGTTTGGAAGAACCCCTAGTAGCATCCAAAATGCAAGCAGCCTAAAGTATTCAGAAATGAAATAACGCAAGCAGCAGTGACCAAAATATAGCAAAAAACAAAATCTTCGCTCAAATCAGAACCCACTGTTACAGGATTGCCATTTCCCAATGAAAACTTTTTGCACTTCAAAAATTGCAATCTTGATGTGCAAAGATTTCCTAAACGTGAGGAAAATGATATGACAAAGTTCATCAACAACCATTGTTAGGAGTCTGTGTGCATCCATCAAGGACCTTGGCGTGACTTGAAAGGATATAAAAGACACTGATAAATGATGTGTTCACCATGCTAAACGCAAGAATTCACAATCACATGATCATATGAAATGGAATCAAGTTATTTAGTTTCTTCAATAACAAAAGTAGTTCTTTTAGCATAAAAGAAAACTTCCATAGATATCTGCAGTAAACCCATGCATTTTTGAGCATCTGAATTGGTCTTGCCTATGTAGTAGAACCTATTATTAGTCAAGCCTTCAGCATAGTGCATGCTATCAATGTGATTCCTGGCCAATCAATATCACCAGATATTGACCATTCAACGTAAAGTCATGAGGTTTGCCTAATTGTTCTGCCAAGCCAGAAAAGTAATGTATTCCCCACCAGGATTGCTGCTCAATAAAATCTCTCAAAACCATTCATTTTCAAGCAATAATGTGGAATCACATCAAATTTGTTGAGAGTCTATTGAGATGATAGAGGCAAGCAAAGTGATTCTTTAATACTCTGTTGAAAACAGATTGTAGTGAACCCAAGAATCACTATTCCCTTATTTGACATTATAGCGCCAAAGAAACCATACATTAACAAATTCACATTTCCAAGAACAAAAAGAAGGGCCAAAATCTTAACGCATCATTCAACCGACTTCATATAAAGCCAGTAAGGGGACAGAAATATTCACAATCAACATACATGCTATGAAAAGAAGTGTTGTTTGCTATAAGCACGTTCATTCATCTCCAAACAACACACACCGATAACTGCCTAATGCTAAGAATCGAAATCATTCATTTGTAAATGTAAGTACTATGAAGAATATAGTAATTCTTAGTGTGCCAGATACATTTAATAAGACTGTACTTGAGCAAAGCCCGTTCCTGTCAAAAGGTCAAAAATTCAAACTTATTTTGTTCTCATTATGCAGTCTGTTACATATTATTGCAAAAAATTCAAACTTTATTCATGCATATGAGTAAGACATTCCAATCTACAGCTAACAGTCAAACAACCATCTGTTATCCGCTGTAATAACACTCTCTTTTCCCACAATCATATTCAGAAAACTACTTCAATGAAATCTTATCAATAAAAAACAGCATGTGTGATGCTTATGCAAAATTGCATTCATAATAACAGCAAATTCATCAAGAATTCCACACAAAAAACAGCACGACAAAAAGACCACGAAATCTTCCTTCTTTCGAGAACCAAAACACACCGAAAAAGGAAACCAAATAAACAAAGCAAGCCAGCCCACTCACCAAGACACGACAAACGAACAAACGGCGCAAGCGCGGGCCCCGCCTCCGCCTCCGCCCCCTCCCGCTGCGCCACGGAAGAGCCGCCCGCGGCCGAAGCAAAGACACCGCGTCACAGCGGAAACAAGCGACTGGCTCACCAGCAGCGCGGCGAACCCCGACAACCCGTAAGCCGTCGACGCTCCGGACCGGTACGCGCAGTACGTCCGTTCGTCGTACTCGTCCGGCACCACATTCCCCTGACCATTTCATGCCCAGATCAATGAGAAACAAAAGCAGGAGCCAAGCAATTTGGGGGAGCAGAAGCAGCTCACGGAGTTCCGGCGGCGCTCGGCGCCGACGGCGAGGACGAAGGCGATGAGATCGAGGGCGGAGACAATGGCGACCACCGGGATCGAGACCGCCATGAATCCGGGAACAGAGAGCCTAGGATCGCGATCTCTGCTGCTTTTCTCGACTGCCCGTGCTTTTTTCCTTTATGGTTAGTACGCTAATGATAATTAGTAGGGGGATTATCGGTGTTCTTTTGTTAATTTAATGGCGATCTAGTATTGATTGTGTGCGAACTGTGGACTGCAAAGTGAAGAGTGGAGTGGAGCGGGGACAGCTGTGAGTCACGATTCTGGTTCCGTTAGGATCGGCGTGTGTAGCACAAAACAGGAAACAGGTTTTATTTCGTGTCATAATGGAGACAACTGACGACACGTACAATCGGTGTATTATACATAAGAGTGTGACCCACCCCGCGGGCGTAAACGTTTGCTGTTTGTTCCTGTTCACTGTTCGCTAGGGAATTTTTAGGCGTCCGGTGGAAAATAGGGTAATCGGAGAAAGTCTTTGTAAAATGGGCTTTTTTGCATGTATGGCCCTGTAAAATTTGTGAAAACTAAAACTTGCATAAATAACCCCACAAAATGGATAGTTAGGTTTAGCTCCCTATACTGTTTTTACTGTCGAAGATGCTACCTCCGTTCTCTTCCTTTTTTTTTTTCAGATCTCGCAAATGTTGTTCTGATGTTTGTCGGCAAAAACCAGTTTAATTTTATATATTGGCTGAGCCGGGTGATACTTGTCAAGTTTATTTTGTGTAAACAGAACCATTGCTTGAAATCTCAAAATGAACTGACCAATATTCCATCAAATTGCTGTTTTTCCGAAATTTTAAGATTAATGACAACAACAGCCGACAACCGCTTGGCATCTCGTTTTGCATTCAGAGCCATGTGTCGAGAGCCCTGAGACACGTTGCGCCTTGAAACGAAGGGCGTAACGCATGGCAGTTTTTGACACAATTCCGCGACTAAAACCGAGAGGACAACGGCAGTACTCTCGTTTGATTAAATTGACTCATGGTTAGCAGGAGAAAAAGGTCTGATTCGTGATTATGATTAATCTTTTTAGTCGATTTAACTTTGTGATTGATGTAATTGGCTGATTGATTAGATTCATATATTTGACATCGGCATTGCTTTTCGTAATTAATTTTGATATTGAGTTGATGTTGATATTAATATTTTGCTTGTACTGTCTAATGCAAGCTTCTTCGGCTATTTTTCTCTAAAAAAATTATGCAGTTCTCTCCGTTCCATAGAACTAGAAGATGATGATTTATAATAACAAAAGTAGGTAATAATATCATTAATTAATACCACAAACGCTTGGCAGTAGTTCGAACGAGTTGAGAAGTACTACTTCTCAACTACATGAAGCTTTTATTCTCATCAACTACGAGAGGAGGAGGAAAGTAACAGCTAGCTGCTGCTTGACTCTCTCGCAACTTTTATTGCTGTTCATACCCACTGCTGCACCGCTGAAACCGGGGGGCCGGCTCAGCAGCGGGGCTGGGACACGCCGCAGGTGTTGCCCACTCTCTTGGCATTGGGGGTATTGATGAGGGCCCTGTAATTCGGGTTCCGCAAGTACACACAGAAGCACGGGATCTGCTGCTTGAGCTTCGCGCAGCACTGCGGCGTCGCTCTGCCCGTCTGTAGCGGAGACAGGCACACGCTCAGCTGCGACACGTTGCAGATCACCGCCTCCGCCGGCGAGCTCAGGAGCAGCACAACGGCCGAAAGCGCGCACAGAAAAAGGATGGCCTTCATTTTCTCTAGTACCTACAAGCCCTAAAACAAAGAAGAAGCCGATCACACTTGGATGTAAGAGGGAGAGCGGTGGATCTCTATTTATGGAGGTTTCCAGTGCACGAGGGCCAAGGTTTTTGCTTAGGAAATGAACGAGATTATTTGCACATATGCCCTCAAAAACACATATAATTGCTTGCACGTGCCTGAGAAAATATTAAACTTGTTGAAAGTTATCAAACATTCGACTCTTCAGGGGTTAAAACACAAATAAATGAGAAGCAGAGCAGATCCAACAAACAAGTCGGTCGTGGGAGATTGGGTCACTTCACTCCACTCGAAGACGTGGAGCGACATCATTGGACCTCTCTGTGTATTGAATGTGTATATTGATGAGGATTGTAAGGAACAGCGCGCGCCATGTTGGCCATGCTTTTATTATCTCAATCCGAGATATTTGCTTTGTTGGTGCATCTTCGGCATGAGATTTTACGGAGTGGGGTGATCGGGTAATAGCAGCAACTGGATATAAATAGAAATATAGTTTTTTTTATATTTATTTTAGTTTATTTATATAAATTTTTTCATAAAATTTGTTTTTAAAAATAAAATTATTATATTACAATTATTAATATTAAAATTTAAAAAATTATTATATTTATTTGAAAAAAAAATTTAATAAAAATAAAATAAAAATAATTTTATTTTTAGGATGAAAGTAATTGAAAGTGTATTGATTTTTGGAAAATTATTTTTATACAACTAAATAATAAAAAGTGGTGAAAGTAATTTTATTTTAAATTATTCTTCTCACTTTCGACAGACCAAACATGCACAAGCCAAAGGTTTGAGGAAATACTTTGTAATTAGGAAGATTGAAGGGGATTATGTGTAAATATCCTTACGATGTTTGCTCGTCCGGTCATCCGTTCTGCAATCAGGGAGGTGACAAGAAATGGTTGAGTGGATAATTAATTATCGGGTAGAAGATTAGTTGAGGGCATTGAAGTGGAAGTCGACTGCACTGGATTGGTTCTTTCTAAAACAATTTAAGGTAATAATTATCGTGATATTTCATCTGATGTTGAGTATTGCCACCGGCTGAAACAAATCTATACACTTTTTGATGAGCCACCGAACCTCGCATTTGATTTCGGTCTGAGCTGATCGACAGAACAGTCCGGTCCACGGTCCTCATCGGTCGAAGCCACCAAACTCGTTATATTGCTCTAAATCCTAGGCTCAGCGCACTGAACTACATTCATCGAGTCACACTCGCTTGCCTAATGCGAGACCCGATTTTGGCGGTAAACTAGTGGATTATGGGGGCCGAAATTTGATATAATGATAGAATAATTTTTAATTTCAATTCGATAAAAATACGAAATTAAATTTAAATTAAAATATAATGATTATCATAAATTCAATAAAAATATTTTTTTAACAGAATCGAAAAAAAAAATCTTGAGATTCGTTGTTTGATGTGCTAAACACTTTGAAAAAATTTTATAAGAAGCAAGCGACCCATCTCAATATATAATTCCAATAATATTTTAGAGGTAGAAGGATACTAAATTGCTAAATATTAGGAGTACATTTGGTGATAATCATTTTATTTTGAGCAGTCTATCATTCAAATATTAAAAAAATAATTAGACTATATTTTATATTACTTTAAAAAATTAAATTACCATACTATTTTTATATTTATTTATTTAAATTTTAATAAATAATATATCTAAGGGTATAAAGGTTTTAAAAAATTTAAACTATTACTAGTCAGACTAATATTCAAACAGTAAAAATTTGATTAAATTATCTTTTTGTACTTTAATCTTGATCTTGAGTTTGAGTTTGACTTTGATTTTGAATCAAACAATATCTAGTGGTTTCACCTTTAACACGGATCATATCGATAGATATAATATACTCTAAGAGTGCATTTTATTTGATATTAGGATCAGAATTATTAGAATCTAAATAGCCAGACTATTTTTACTTTAAAAAATAAATTATAATGTAATTTTTACGTTTATTCGTTCACATCTCAATAAATAATATATCTAGAGGTATAAAAAATTTTAAAAAACTTAAACTATTTACTATTCAGATTAATATTGAAATACTAAAAATTTAATAAGATTATTTTTTATATTTTAATTTTAATTTTAAATTTGATTTTAAACTTGATACCAAATTAATCGGTGGCCGACATACCCACTGCCCGGCGAAAGAGAGTATCACCCCCGTACGATTTAGTAATGAATTCTCCGCCGTGGCCTTACTTTGACACGATTGAATGACATCTGGTTAGATTAATTGTACATTGGAATAAGATCAATTGGCCGCACATGTAAGTAAGTCCAAGCAACGTGGTACGAAACCCTAAAGCCCATTCCTTCCATTGTTACATAAATATCGTCTTCTCCGCTCATACTTAGGTATTGGAGAGGCAACCGTTACAAAGCTCCCGATACGGCTATCTTTGTGTTACAGAGAGAGGAAAAAGGACTTGAGGTTTGACAGACCAACCGACCTCGTCCAATCCCACTCCAGAAAGATCAGCTGATATCGGCAACATCGACTTTGATCAGCAGAAAACCTGTGTTCTTCGAAAAAAATGAAGAAAAGGCAAACCCTGTCTGAACTTGAAGGTGGATCAAAAATGCAAAAAAAGAACGAGAGGAATGAAAAATATTAAGGACTATTGATGTGCTTTTATTTCCTTAGATGATACACAAGTTAGGCTAAAACAGAGCCAGTAAAACTGCAAAGAAGCACAATGGATCATTACAGCAGACAACCTCTTTTTGAGTCCTTTAAACAGTTGATTGGTGGACATAAGTTGGCGATCAACATTAACATTTGCCAATTTTAGCCATTTATTTTGGAAAAAGGAAAAAATGCTCTCTACATTGCTCATAAACTGCAACTCCAGCTATCTGCCCTTGCATGAGGGAAGAAAGTAATTTAGATGGAGAATCTTCTTCTTCGTTTGATTGAAAGAGCCACAAGGTTCTCGAATGGTACCATGAACACAAGCCCTGTGAGGATGGTTAATAGCCCGAATCGTTCAAAAGCGAATCAACAATCAATCTGCCACAAAGAAAAGCATCGTGTAGAATTAAAAACAACCTTTTGAGACGGACAAGGATATGTTATGGGTTTATAGCTTAACAATGAGTACAATATATGGCTGAAGAATACACAGCATCTGCCACCAGAAAGTGCTAAATATCTGCACAGACCAAGTGTTTTTAGAATGTAGAAGCATGAAGTTTTTATCTTCATCAGATACCCATACTCAAGCCAAATTGGTCTCCCAAAAAAGTGCAAAATGGTTTCATAAAAATGAAAAAATATCACAGGAACATCTGACCAACTATTTCCAAGGGCTTTCTACATTTAAAATAGACATCAAAGCTCCATAAAAGATAACCTTAACCTTAATTTGCAGAACCTTATGGCATCATTCTTTTGTGTGTCCTTCCCCAAACAGAAATATAATCACACAGTGTTGCTAACATGTCTACTTCACACCGTCAACTTTTCTAAAGAGTAGTTATGAACTAACAACATTACCCTTCGCAGGTGTAACTTCGTTCATGCTAAACTCATGAGGACATAAAGAACTAGAATTAGTGAATCAACTGGTGAAGTACTTCAAAGGATTTCTGCTATCAATGCAGGGGTTGTATGTCATATTAAATATGACTCCATTTATCAGTAAAATCCATTCCTAACAGCGGCACAAGCATTTCGAAAATGTATTCTAGATTGCCTTAGTCAAATGAGTGCCATATCCATCATAGCAAACTTCCATATTGAATTGGAAACTTAAATGACTCGAGTGCGGTTGAGAATTAGCTAAGTAATTTCTATTTTGTGTTAGTAAAGATCAGTAGCAACAAAAATGAAAATTTCCATCAGCTTTTCAGTACAAAACAGAAAAGGTACACTATACTTATTTTCAGAAGGTAGCAATATATACTACCAGGCAATCTTGCCCCAATCAAGGAAAACACCTTGACCACTTGCATTGGTGAACTTATAGTTGGCACCAGACACTGCAAACAAAGACTTGATACAGTTAAATCTCTATAACAATGGAGCATTTATTCAACACAATAGAGTCTTTTGAATGATCAGGATAAGAAATTAAGTGAAACTAAACATGAAGACATTAGACAATGCAGGATTGAAAAGCTCACCTTCATACCCTCCAACTACAGGATCCTCAGCCAGAAGAATGGGTGTGTCAAGATCAATATAACTGCATAGCAAACATGATCAAAGACTAATGGTTGAGAATTCTAACAATGAATTGCTAGAAAGAACAGGATCCATAGGGTGGTGATTCCTTCTACCTAAAGCACCCAAGACCAGCAGCTATATGACCAGCAAAGCCCATGCCAAGTCTAGTCTCCACCATACCACCAATCATAAGCCCAATGCCTGCACTTCTTGCAACATCAATAATCTCAAGGGCCCCAATTACCCCAAGTTTTGCTAGTTTGATGTTGATAACATTTGCCATTTTTTCCTGTATAATTTTCTGAGCATCCTGTAAACTTCTACAACTTTCATCTGCAGCCACAGACACACCATACTTCTCCTTCGCAACATGGCTAACACAAAGAAGGCCTTCCCAGTCATCTCTATGAACAGGTTGCTCAAACAATACAGGAGTCACCCCCATCTCTGCACAAACCCACGACTAGCAAAACTAAATAAGCGCAACATCGTGATGTAGAAGGGCATACTTCAACCAATATTTGAACACTTTACCATGAAGTTTGTCCAGAACTTCAAGTGCTTCGTTAGCTTTATATCCTTCATTTGCATCCAAGATAAACGAGCAAGTCGGATGAACTGCTCTAATGGCTTTTAGAACTTCTACATCCGACTGCAAATTTTTCCCCACCTTCAGCTTCAAAGCACTAAATCCTTGCTTATAGTATTTTTCAGCCAATTCAGCAGCCTCACTAGGAGAAACAATTGGAATCTATGCAATTCAACACAACTAAAACTTCAATCAAGGGGAAAGCACTAAAACTTTGTAAGCAATCATAAAAAGGTGAAATTTTTAACTGTGATATCAGTGATTATCGAATCGGACGCTCCTCCAAACAATCTCCATAGAGGTATTCTGATGCTATTCGCCACCACATCAATCAGCGCCATCTCAACTCCTGCTCTAACCTTCAAATTCAACAAAAAAGCCTCATCTTTATATTCATCAATGGTGAAAAAGAAAAGAAGACAGTGATAATAACTTACGGAAGCGAAGTCATGGCCGGGGAGAAGACGGCCGACCTCGGCGAGGGCCGCGCCGAGGGTCATGGAGGGGCTGCTGACGAGGAAGGCGCAAGCGTCAGTGGCGGCGACAAGGGCACCGGGCTGGTCCTCGGCAGTGACGGAGGGGAGTACGGGGGCTTCGCCCCAGCCGACGCAACCATTGCTGAGCTCCACCCGGACGGCGACGTTCCCGACGGCAACGAGCCGGGAGGACGCGATGGTGAAGGGGGCGATCAGGGGCACATCGAGGGCTCGGCTCTCGGCGCGGGCCACGTTGAGGGAGAACGTCGACTTGAGAGAATCGAAGTTGAGGCTCATGGCTGGTGGAGGATATGAGTTGGAGCAACAGATTGTGATTTTCCGATGTGGGACTATTTTGGGGAAAACGGTGGCGGAGATGCAGAGAAGGTGGTCCATGGCGGATGGTAGAGGTGAAAGGGATCGATGGTCGCCATTTGAAGAAGATGTTATTGGTGGATTTGATGGGGAGAATAATTCGGATAGAAAATAACCAAATATGATTGAAAAATCATCGAGAAATAAGATAAAGTGTGATTAAATAATTTCGAAAGTTTGAAATTTTTGTCTGGTCGGATCCTCGACGCGGTCGCCAGTGACAGGGAGAAGGGCTGTTCGTCGATTTTGTCGTTGGTTTTTCCGTTTCTTGCACAAAGACCCCTGTACATACGGGTAATTGTGTCTTTATACCATTGTGAAATTAATATTCGCTTATATACCCTTGCACAAATGTATAATTTGTGTATCTCTGCCTTTGGGCTCTAATTTCCCACAACTCACTCTCGTGTATGTTTGTTGATATTGGTTCATGGATAAACCGTTTTACCCTTATATTCTTTTAAATTATATATTATGGTGGATAAATCAGGATAAGTCAAAATTTTTATTTATCCGCATATATAGTTTATTATGACTTATCTATAAACTACTGGTTATTAGAAACAAACGAGCAAAAAATTTAAATAACATGATTTTATAGGGACAAATATGTAAATACTGATTTTTTTTAATAACTCTTATTTGTTGCCAAAAGTGATATGAAATTTTTTATTTTCTTTCAAATGTATATATTCCATTTTGGATAATTAAATTATCATGATCAATTATTTCCAATCAATTCTCCAATGAATAAAATAATAATCATACATATGGAAATTTATAATTATGATTTTTTGTCAATTAAGTTGTGCTCTTATTAATTTTGTTCCATTTACGTTTTGCTTTATTGTTCATCATGTGTTATTTGAATTTTTTAAATGAGAATAAAAATGGACAAAACAACAACAAACTATTTAGCTAATTAGATTAATATAAAATCCACAAAATGCTACCATTACATTTAGGCCACTAAAAATCCACCGTCTTAAATATATTAGGAAACAAATCTATCCGCATGCCTGGTAGAGATATTATCATATGATATTCAATCACTGGGGATTTTTTTGCAAAGACAATTAAGGAGGCTTATGTAATTAGAAGAATTAAAGGGTGCTATCTGAAATCATCTAATTATGCCGTGCCCTGGAACGAAAAAAGCCCAACCATCCGACAATACGATTCCACGTGGCGACGTGTCGTGAAAGTCGGAACAAACAAAGATGATTTCATGACTCAGCAAAAAGTCCGGTTTGTGCCGTCTGGACCCAGACCGAGCTGCGAGCCCGATTCCAAATTGTACAGCTGCACTCCGTTAAACCACAGGAAGAACAAGCTCCCTCCTTTTTACCTGTTGCCCCTCGTCTCCGCCGCCCTCTCCATTACGCCTCCGCCTGGCTGCCGGCCGGTGCAACTCTCGGCCCTCGCCGGCGGGCTCGTCCCCGCCCTTTCCCATCGGCTCCGGAACCCTAATAAGAGGGTTCATGACTAGGGTATGATCGGTCGCCAATTTAAGGGTTCATGAAACCCTGCTGATCCGCGGGGTCGTTAGTTGCGTCTTCTTCCCAATGATTCTCCCTTTTGGTTTTTGTTCTGTGTCGTGGATGGTTTGTGGCAAACTTACTTGCTGGATAACTCTTGTAGATCGGGGATCAAAGGAGTGGTGGAAAGAGGAGAGATTTGTTTCGCTTGTTTTCATGTTTTGGGAACCGCAATGCCTCTGTAAGAATGCGACTGTCTTTGGATTCGTGGAGCGCCTTGGGTTTTGCAAATTTGATGAATGTGGGTTATTTTCTGAAAGATAAAGGGAAATATTTGATTCTGGAAACGGAAATGATAAATTTAAGGCCCATAGTAGTGTCCTGAAACTGGTTCTATCTGCAGATTTTGATCCAATTGATATTGTAAGATGGTTCAAATTTGACTTTTTTTTGCTAAGAAAATCTCTTGCTTCATCAGTGTCCTGGAATTTCTTGATTTTATATGTTGCATTTTCATTTTATTAGGGGTTAATATTGTTCAATCAGGGCTAGATTTGGCGGTTATTGCTTCAGGGGATTTTTTTGTCATAATTTTGTTCTTTCGATTTGAAAGGTTATTTGCTGTTGTGCTTATGGTTATTGGTTATACTTTCAGAAGTTCATTTGTGCTAAAAGTAATGGATTCCGAAGATAAAGAGCTCTCTACAGGTATGGACAAGATTTACCTGGCATTCTTCTCACTGACACTGCTGTTATACTTTCTTGCTTTTTCCTTGTTTCTTTTCATAATTCACTCAAGCTGACGGACTCCACATAAAATGTGGCCGTTTTTTAGGGTGGAGGGAGTTAGATATTTTGTGGAAATAAGAGTAGTGGGTAGTTAGATGAAAAGTGGCTTAGTTGGCCAAATTAATGACCAGAAACTAACTCTTGGAATTTTCATTTGCGGGTGCATGTATGGCATTTTGATTAGGCCAGTTTCCATCTCTTGAATACTTGATACTTGCCCGGCAGCCATATTGTTAATTCACGGACTATTCTGGTTCTTTTTTCACTTTACTGACATCTGACTTGCTTTGATATCCAGATGTTGGTGTAAATGCATCTTCTAGTTCTATAAGCCCTCCAGAAGAAAATGGGCACACCCATGAGAGCCGCTTACAAGAGTTTGGAAAAACTAACCCAGGGAAGGAGCTTGGTTGTTCAAGCCTGGATGAAGGAAGGAAACCGCCTTCATCTAAAGGTAGAGTGCCTGAGGTGCTTTCAAAGGCAGCAAGTACCAAGGCATGCAAGAACCTGGAGATGAAGAAGCACTGTTCTAGTAATCTAACAAATAATCATTCTTCTAGAAAGCAACCAAGGAAGGGCGAACTTCCAGTTACATTTTCATCCATGGACAGATCATCAGATGCAAAATCTGATAGAACTTGGATTTGTAAGAATTCAGCTTGCAAGGCAGTATTGAATGCAGAGGATATGTTTTGCAAGAGGTGCTCATGTTGTATTTGTCGCCTTTTTGATGACAATAAGGACCCTAGTCTTTGGTTGGTCTGTTCATCAGAGTCAGGCGATCAGGACTGTTGTGGGTTGTCTTGCCATATTGAGTGTGCTTTCCAACACCAGAAAGTAGGAGTTATTGATATTGGGCAGTCAATGCAGATTGATGGAAGTTACTGCTGTGCTTCTTGTGGGAAAGTTTCCAGGATACTAGGGTGAGGAACTTGTTGCAAATCATTATCCTTGTGCAACCTATTGGCTTTCTCTTGCTAGCTGCAGTCAAGTCCTTTGGCACTTTGTTCTGTTATTATTTTGCTATGCATCTTCAAGACTCCATTTCCAAAAGAATTTACTACTTTTAACTTGTTATAGGAGCTGGTAGGTACTGAGCTTGAATTCTTTGAAATTTTTTAAAAAAGGAGAAATGAGCATTGCTTTTTGTTAATTTACTTTCTCAACTAATAGAAAATGAAAGCAAAAGAACGTTATGCAAAAATCTATTCCAACATTTGTCTTGGCAAAATAAGTTTGTGAAGCATTAATTGATAAAACTCATTGGCATCCAAATGGTCCCTAATTTTGGGTATTGCAGATGGCTCTACTGTATGCAAACTTTTCTGAAAAAGTTAATCATATGAGCCATTTGAACTGTTTTTATTTCAGATGTTGGAAGAAGCAACTGACAATAGCAAAGGATGCTCGTCGAGTAGATGTTCTCTGTTACCGGATATTTTTGAGCTACAGGCTATTGGAGGGCACTTCCCAATTCAAGGAATTGCATGAGTTTGTTGAAGAAGCGAAGTCAAAGCTTGAGACAGAAGTTGGCCCAGTTGATGGAGTTCCAGCTAAGATGGCTCGTGGAATTGTAAGCAGGCTTTCAGTTTCTGTTGAAGTGCAGAAACTCTGCTCACTTGCAATTGAAAAGGCAGACAAGTGGCTTAGCATGGTGTCTCATTCAGATCCAAAGCTCAAAGGTGAGTTGCACAGGTGTAACTGCCATGTGGGATCCAGTCAGTTCAATGTAGAATGAGTTTGATGGTGGAAATGATGATATTGTTACTGTTGCAGATTCACTTCCTGCAGCTTGCAAGTTCCAGTTTGAAGAAATAACATCTTCATCTCTGGTTATTGTTCTGAAAGAAGCCTCTTCAGCATCTGATTCTATAAAAGGATATAAGCTTTGGTACTGCAAAAGCAGAGAGCAACCATACACAAATGAGCCTGTCACCTTCCCTAGAGTTCAAAGGAGGATTCTAATTTCTAACCTTGAGCCATGCATGGAGTATGCATTTCGGATTATTTCATTCACGGAGGATGGAGATCTTGGCCATTCTGAATCAAAATGTTTTACCAAAAGTGTGGAGATAATCCACAAGAGCATTGACCAAAGTAGAGCAGGAGTAAGCTCAAGTAGTGCAAAGAGAGGAACCAAAGCACGAAAGACAGCATCTTCTGGTTTCAAAGTCCGAAATCTTGGAAAAGTTCTCCAGCAAGCTTGGGCTGAAGAAGAAGGATACTATGATGGATTTTGCAATGATGACACGGAAGAAGAATCTTATGGCAGGAATGCTGACATTGCTGTAGAAGACCAGGCTGAGCCAACTGTATCACGTCGACTTGACTTAAACGAGCTCTTTGTTCCTGACCTTAATGCTGATATAACTCCGCCTGAGAGCTCACCGGATGAAGATAATGTTTGTAGCTCAAAGAGGAATGATCAGGCTCAATCCAATGGGAGTGGAGATTCCCAGACTTGTGCTGCCAGACCAGATGAAGTACGAGCCGTAGAGTCTCGACCAGAGTCCAGTAAACACAGAAAAAGTACTAGGGAGGAAATGTATGATGGTGATAGTACTTTGGTTAGTGGTTCGGCTTTGGGATTTTCGAAAGGAATTGGACAGGTAGATGACAATTATGAGTACTGTGTGAAGGTGATAAGATGGCTCGAGTGCCTAGGGCACATCGAGAAGGATTTCCGCATGAAATTCTTGACATGGTTTAGCTTGAGATCTTCTGAGCATGAGCGTCGGGTGGTGCTGGCATTTATTCGTACCCTAATTGAAGAGCCAAGCAGTCTTGCTGGGCAGCTGCTTGATTCCTTTCAGGATATTGTAACCTGCAAGAGGCTGAGAAATGGTTTCTGTACTAAGCTATGGCACTAACATCAGGAATTGGACGGGTCAAGATGTTTGCCTTCTTCAGTTCATACTTATTTAGGTATATATATATATATAGATATAGATTAATATTGGTTTTGGGAGGTTCAAATTGGTTTAATTTTGCAAATTTCTTTGTTATATTTCATGGATTATGAAGCAACTTATTTGATCATCAAGCCTAGTTCCACGCCAGCTAGCGAGCTAGAGTGTGATTTTTTTTTTCTCTTTTTCTCTAATTAAATTGTCAAATTGTTTCTTGTTTTTGGGTGCTGCAGCCTTCTAGCCTTGGATCCTAAGTGTTGGCTTTTACTCAGATTAGAGAGACTCTTTCAATGGTATGGTTATCAAGTCAAAATTTAATATGTAAAAAATAAAAAAATTCATGACAGAAATAAATTCAGAGACTGCCGTTTCGACGACTAGCTCGGGGTAGGGGTGATCAAAACCCGTGAATCCTACGGCTTCTCGGTTTGGGTGAACCGAACCGGGTTCGTGGTTCACCAGAAAAACAAAGCCAGAGCCGTACATGAATTTTTTTTTCCCTTCTAATGGCGCCCGCTGTAAAAGAAAACAGTCCGATTGGAACTGGAGCCCTCTTCTCCTTCGTCCCCATCTCATCGCTTCCTCCGTCTCCTCCCCCTTTCCGTCGTCGCTCTTCCTCCATCTCCTCACCCCCTTTGAGACCGAGCAGCAGATTCATAACCATATTCGAGGCCCAGATCCGTCGAATTCACTCCCCTTCGTCATCTCGTCCCGTCTTCTTGTGGACCGGCTCCGGCGATCTAACGGCGGCTCCTCCCCCTCTCCCTTCGAACCCAAATCCTATATTCGTATCCATATCCAAACCCCAAATTCCTCGAATTCCCTCCCCTTTGTCCTCCCTGTCCTGTCTTCTTGCGGACCGGTTTCAAGTTCACCGCGATCTGGGGCGTCTCTAGGGTTTCCGACTGCTGATACGGGTTCTTCTACGCTAGAAACGTTTTCTTTGGCTCTACGGCTTCAAGAACTCCATACCCTTCATCTGGTTCCCGATCGCAACGCGCGGTTCCTCGAGTTGGGTTTTCGTGGTGATCCTAGGGTAAGTGTTCTTGGCTTGATTTTTTGTTCTTTTATTTTCAGATTTTGATCTTTTTTTTCTTCTTTTGTTCCATGCCGCGATCTGGCTAGCGGGTTTCTTCGTCTTCTACTTCGATTCTGGAGGAATTGGAGTCTGATCAGGTACTTTGGTTTCGTGAGCCCCTTTTCTTTATCTTGTATTATGTTTTTATCTGTCGACTTCTTTGCTTTCGTTGTTGTCTATTGTGTATGAGCTTAAATGATTCTCTCTAAGCTCATTATGCCTGCTTTCTCTTTATCTCGTATTCTGTTTTTGTTTGTCAAATTCTTTACTTTTTCGTTATTTAAAAATAATAGGGAATTGGTCTTTTTTTCTTTCCTTTTCTTTGGACTTTGTAGAAGTCCAATTGAGGGATTAGCATCTTCACAAAATGGGCAGAACACTTGATTTTTGTACTAGTGTTGGAAGACTTTATAGCAGGTTATGGTCGTCCTCTGTCCCACTACCTTTTTTTCTCATTTTCTTGATCTTCAAGCCTGAGTTATAAAGGATCATTCCAGGGACATCTAGGGTTAGGAAAGATGACACATAATGGCTATAATTCTGTATTTTTTTTTCATAATCATCATCTTCTTCTCCCTTATCCTTAATGAAATCGTTTTTTGGTCATTTAAAGTTATGAGAAAAGGATTTTCTTAATTAAGAGGGTGAAGGATAAGCCTTTTTGAAATCTAGGATTAACTGGATTCTGAAATTGCGAGTGCTGAAAAGTGACAAAAAACCTTGTACAGGGGATTTAGGTTACTTTCCCTATTATGTTACTCACCAAACTAGTATGAACTCATTTATGTTATCATCATCCTTTATTTTGTATCATTCTAATTATCTTACTATATTATGGTTGCATGTGCTATGGCTGCCCAGAAATGGAACTTGACCATCACAACCATTAACCCAGAGGTTTCCTTCATAAAAATTGAATGTTTAATGTTGTGTTCTTATTTCTCTTGTGTATTTATATATGCAAACATATGTAATATTTGTTGCATGTGCATTGATATATGTGTATGATATTCTTCTCCAAATTGTCTTTCTATTCATATTAGCGTGTGGCCCATTTTCCTCTTTTATTGACTCTAGTAAGTAACTTCCCACTCTGACAACTATATGCACAAACCTACCCTTTTTTAACAAGTTGCTAGAATGCAAGTTTCTCTGTTGACAGCATGTGGTACTCTTAATCCTCTTAAAATCGATAAGATCTATGTACTCAGAAAAATGATAGTATTGCATGAAGTTGCTAAAGGCACGACCTCTCCTGAAACTGCAGTCAATCTGGGTTACTCGAGAATGTAAGTTTTCCTATCTGGTCCCAAAGTTTGTACCAATCTCGTCTTCTAATTGATAAACATCATCAAAGTTATGGTCTATGTTTCATGTTGTTCCATATTTCCCTTTTGTTTTTTTTATTATGAGCTGTAGTTCTTCATATTTGATCTTTGTTACTCTTGTTGCAATTCTTTGATTTGTTCGAAATAATTTCATTTATTGTAATGTCATGACTTGTGCATGAAATGAACGGGTTTTAAAAGATGAATTAATTTGATGTAACAATATCAAATCATTGTGTGCCACTTGGAGATAATTTTTGTGGCCTTCTTAGCAATAGTGTTCCTTAAATGATACGTGTATATCATGTTCCTCCACTGGCCATCTTTACCTTTTATGGTTGCAATGCACTTGCACCAAGTGATTACAGCTTCTGATGGATTCCTCTATTAACGATATTTGTTTAGTTATTTTTCTTTTCACATAAAAACTTGGTCTGTACTCGATATTTACACGAGAAACTAAATCAGTTGCATTGTGAACAACTTTACCTCCCAATTATTTCTTAATTATGCCAATTCCGTGCATTTCTTTGAAACTGATGGCATATCATACTTGATTGTTTTCGCCTTGTACAACAAAGTGGGATGATATTTTCTGAGCTTGAAAATCCAAAACATGTAATTATTTTCTTTGTAGCCTCATTGGTAAATCTAGTTTTGAAGTTCTTGTGGCCATCAATTTCTTGTGATCTGAATTGATGCAATAAGGCCAAATTTCAAGGCCTTCACAATCAAAGTTGATTTATGCCATGCAAGGGTTCTTGTTTTTATGGTTTTTTTTTTTTTGACTAACAATTCCACAATTGTTCTTTGGTTGTTCTTCATGTTCAATTCCTCTAGCGAGTAATTTACTAGCTCGTCTGTCTGATACAAAATATTAACTTGGCATGAGATTTTATTTACTTTGTAACAAGGCATGACAATCGTTGCACAGTTTGAAGCTGGAGATTTTTTATCAGCAGATTGAATCAGTGCTTTTTGTGGTAAGTTGCATCTCTCTTTCTAATATTTCATTATTGAAATGAGTTAATCCTACTTCCGTTAGAAACTATTGTTTTGATGTTCCTCAATCATAGTACGAGAAGTTATATTAGTTTATATGTCCAATAAATACATAACTGCTTGCAGAACATTTTCTCTCTCACCCATAGCTTTTATGACCTTAGGCATTTTAATATGTTGTATTGCAATGTATTAAAATCTTTTTAACTTTTACTGTCATTTAGTTCTAATTGTAAATCTTTAGATGAATTTTCAGCACACAAATAAGATAATAAATTTTCTAGACTATAAACAATAGAGGGCCATGGAAAAAAATTGTACTGACTTAAACAATTGTGGGAGTTTTAGACCAATGCTAATCTATTTCCTAATTCGAATTATATTTGTTTTCTTCATTGTTATATGCCAGCTCATGAAATAATTCTCACAATGTCAGGTTTTAATCGGTGAGGCCATATACTAGAATTTTATTAAGTTATAATGTGGCCAACTAGATCAGTTTGTGTTGTAAGTAATTGAGTGCTACATATTTTTGAGTGTGGATACGTAATGTATTTTGGTACAGGGTGTGTTGCGTTAATATGATAACTAAATCTTGCATTTGTCCAACAAAACTAAATCCTACATGTCTCTTTGAGCTCTTAATTCAACCTAAATAGATAATTTAACAATATGAAGGTGTGTTTGACAATGGACTGCTAAATCTAAGGTTAGCATTATTAGTAAAGTACTTTTTTAGACTAGTAAGTATTTATAAATATCAATCTTATAATGATTTAAAGTTTGAAAGACTAATTAATTTTTTAGAATAATTTAATTTAATTGTACTGTAAAATAATTGATATTAATTTCGTTAGAAAAAAAAGTTAGTCTGGCTAGTTTGTTTGTTAGCCTTGGTCCATAACCAAATCATATGGCCTAATCAGCAAACAGTAAGGCTGATGTGGATTAATTAACCATTTTTACTAGTCTAATGATAGCTCATAAATTGTCCACCATAAGGCCTATTTGTGGCCCAATTTACGACCCATGATAAGACTCATTTGCAGCTTAATGATGGACAATAAGACCCAGTTTCTGTCCAATAACGGCCAACGATAAGGGTCATGTGCAACCCAACCACAATTCACGTAGAGGCCCATTTTCAATCCAATATCGACCCACGATAAGGCCCATTTGCAGCGCAAAAAGCTGACGGTTCGGTTCATTTGGAGCCCATCACGGCCCACGTGGAGGCCCGCTGATGGCCCATCAATGGTCCATTAACCGCCAAAATGGCCATCAGTCGTTAAGAGGCCCAGTTTGGCCCAATTTGAACCCGCAAATAGCCCAATAATCATCCAAAGATCCATATCTATGACCCACCACCAGCTCGATATGGCTCACTTTCAGCCTCGGAACAATTGCAACCCATTATTAACAGCCTACCGCTGTGTATGAGCTTAATCCGTTTACCAAATATGATACCAAATATGATATAATTAAAATTATTGTAGAATACAGAAGGATAAAAGACCATATTTTTTTATGCATCCATGTTGCCTCAAACTATCATTAAATAAATACATATACAGTTAGGGATAAATAGACCTAAGACAATAAAATTGTCTTGAACAAATACAGACCCAGTGACACAACATGATGAATAAATAGAGACCCACAAAGAAAAATCAACTATGAATAAATACAGGCCCAACAGAAAAAATGGCTATGAATAAATAGACACCAAGACGAAAAAATAGCTATAAATAAATGCAAACCTCAAAAAAGTAAAATGGTTATAAATAACCAGACCCAGTAAGGTCAAATGGCTATAGATATGAGAATTTTCACAGCCACTTTGACAAGGCTAGTATGTGTAGAGAGCTTGTGGTTGTTCTTCCTCTTTATATTGATGTTTACCTCTCTGCTTGTTTAATTTAATCACTTACTGTATAGGACCAACCTATTCTGCAATAAAATAAGGCAAAAAATATTATCCAATCAAGCATAATGATCACTACACAAGTTCCTCGCATGAGAAGGATATTCCAAATAACTATTCAAACAGCTTAGTTTTCAAGATCATTGAACTGTAATCCACGATTATAGATCTAATCAGTTTTAATGGGATTAAGAGTAACACATATAGATTGAAACTGATAAACATAATTGTAAAGTCAAGCCACTTGAAGTGGTCAAACTTTAAGTACCAAAATCATGAACAGAATGATTTGAAGCATATCACAAGAGAATGAAAAAAGACAATACAAGACAAGAGAACAAAAAAATGCTCCCCTTGTTTTGATACTCTCATCAGCTTGTTAAATACCATGGCAATATACGAGTCGACCATACTGGTCAATGGAGAAATTCGCATCCTAGCAACTTGTGAAAAAAGGGTAGGTCTATGCATATAGTTGCCAGAGTGTGAAGCTACTGTAATCAATAAGAGAGGGAGATAGGCCACACTAATATGAATAGAAAGCCAATTTGGTGAATAAAACAAATGTATTACACACATGTCAAGGCACAAGCAACAAATGTTATATTATGTTTACATATATAAGTATTCAAGAGAAATAAGAGCATGTCATTAAACATTCAAATTTTATGAATAAAACCTCCAGGTTAATGGTTTGTCATGGTCAAGTCCCATTTCTGACAGCCATGACACATACAACCATAATATAGTAAGATAATTAGAATGATAACATAAATTGGTCCTTACTGGTTTGGTGAGTAATATAATAGGGAAAGTAACCTACATCCTCTATACAAGGGGCTTTTTTTATCATTTCTTAGCACTTGCAATTTCTGAATCCAATTAATCTCTAGATTTCAAAAATACTAACATTTCACTCTTTTGATTTTAAAAAAGTATTTTCTCGCAAACTTAAATGACTGACAAAATGGTTTCAAAATCTTAATGATAAGGGAGAAGCAGATGATGACTATGAAAAGGTGAAAAAGTATAGCCAATATTATATGTCATCTTTCCTAGCCCTAGATGTCCCTAGAACCATCCTTTTTAACTTGGGTTTGAAGGCCAAGAAAAAGAGACAAAAGGGTAGTGGGGCAGAGGAGGACAATAATAAAGAAGACAACAATACGAAAGATTTAGTTAAAGAAAAATAAAGCAACAGTTAGAAACTTACAAAGTTACAAATAAATAAAAACTAAGGATTTGACTCTAAATGAAAAGGAAAACAAGGAGGAGACTAAAAAAAATGTCACCTAACACTTGAAAATACAGTAAATATTAAAAAGTAATAAACAAAAATTTAAATGCTTACAGTAAAACATTGAAGAGATATAGATTTAAAAGTTAGACTTTAATAAATGTTAAAAAGATATTAAATTTAAAAGTAATAAATGGAAGAAACAATAAAATAGTTGAAAATATTAAAATGGGTGCTAAATCTTAAAGAAACAACTAAATTTTAAAAAACAGAAAAAAGAAAAATTTATAAAAAAATATTGAAGGTGTGGAAAGTAATGAAATTTAGACCAAAACAAATTTTAATAAGAAAAGGCTAGATATTAAAGGAGAAAGAAACTAAACGTACAGAGGAAAACTTAATGTTGAAGAGAAATTGGGGACAGCAATTTTTTAAAAGTGAGAAATAAATGCTAAAAGAGATACAACTTAAATTTGCAGTAAAAATTAAAGACAATACGAACTTAAAGATTAATTTTAAATGCGAGAGCATTAGGACGAAATTAAATAGATGATCTTAAACTTAAAGAAACACTCGTATCTAGGGAAGGTTGCGTCACACCCACAAATTTATTGAACTTACATTTCAAGAAAATATTCAGTGATTCCTATGGACAACAACATGGTGCTCTTGGGTAACCATGACCTACAATAACTATTTTTAATAATCTAACATAATTAATTGTTTTCCAAGGTGACCATAACTTGCCATAAATTCTTTCACGACTAGTACAAAAATCAAGTGTTTTCCACCTCTGCCCATTCCATGAAGTCGGCAATCCCTCAATAGGACCTCTACAAAGTCCAAAACAAAGGGAAGAAAAAAGACCAACTCCTTATTTTGTTTGGAATTCATCATGTAAGTTGAATAGCTATTATATTTAAATAATGAAAAAGCAATAAATTGAGAAACAAAAACAAACTAGGAGATAAAGAAAAAATGAGCTTCTAGAGCACTTTTAACCTCGCACGCAGTAGACAACAATGAAAGCAAAGAAGTCGACAAATAAAAAAATGATACAATATAAAGAAAGTCATGGGCAATGGGCTCCGAGGCCATTAACCTCTCTCTCTCTCTCTCCTACACACATAGACAAAAAATAACAAAAATAAAACCTTGAGAGCCCGTCATTTTGACCTCCAATTGCAGATAACTTCAACAACATAAAAGAACAAAACTAATTGCCCAGATAGTTGAGATGCTCTAATTTGTAAAGACCAGAAGGACTAAATATAATTTCTAAAGTCTTAAGGCTGCGGAATTGGGAGATCGTGATCAAGAACAGGAGAACACCAGAAATGAACCAGAAATCACACCTGAGAATTTAGAAGAAGAAATCTAAGTACCCGATCGGCCTCCAGTGCCTCCAAAATCGAAGTAGAAGACGAAGAAAATCCATCTGCGGGATCGAAACATGGAATATAAGAAGAAAAAAAAATCAAAATTAGGAAAAAAAGAGCAGAAGCTCAAATCAAGAAAACTTACACTAGGATCGCGAACCAGATGAAAGGGATGGAGTTCTTGAAGTCGTAAAATCAACGAAAATGCTCCCGATGGAGGAGAACCCGGATCAGCCGCCGAAACCCTAGAGGTGCCCCAGATCGCGGTGAAATTGAAACCGGCCGACAAGAAGACGGGGGCGGGGAGGAGGAAGGGGACAGAAGACAGGCCAGGGAGGACGAATGGGAGAGAATTCAAGGGATCTGAGCTCGAGAATGGATACGAATCTGGGACTTGGGCTCGAAGGGGGAGGGAAAGAAGACGAAGAAGGAGATGAAGGAAGAAGCGACGAGATGGAGCCGAACGATAAGAGGAGGGTTTCGGTGGGGACTGGAGAACGTCCCTTGGCCGAAGATCCCATTTCTAACCCCTTTTTTCACTTTTATAACACGTGCCACGAAAAACATCGAGTCCGATTCTGGTTCTGTTTTTCTATTCTACCGCAAACCCGGTCGGTTCTCAGAAACTGAGAACCGTACGGTTCACTGGGTTTGCCCATCCCCATCCCACGATATCTGGAAGGGTTTTTTGAACACAACCCCCCAAAAGATACTAAATATAACAGAGCATCCCTATTTCAAGACATTAATTGTATAAGATTTGACTGAAACACGTACTGCAATCACATGTTCTGCAAAAATCATGCAACTATGATTGGTTAGACAATGTCTTCTCCCGTATCTCTGTGGATGATATATCCAGCCGAAATTTATCTTCTGGAATTGAAATAAACATGTCCTTTAACTCGTCAGGAATATCAAAATCTTCAAGAACCTGAACAATCACAGCGGATTCAGCTAATCAGTTGAAAAATGTAGAGCACAATCATGCTTCAACATTTAAATTACCTTAAAAACCCCATCAACATTTCGGCCACCAACTAGGAACAAGCAACCTGATATTCTGCATCCAATTAGCATCTCAAGCATTCTATTGTAGTCGCCACCATAATATTTTGGCTGAGAAAACAAATGTAGAAACATGGTAAATTATGCACGCAGCCAATATTACAGAGGTTTCGAAATGCTGAAATGGATTAAATTATTGGGACTGGATTGACCAAAATGCTTTCATTTCGTCTTTGGTAGCAAATCATCCATGTCGGTCAGTTTCTGGTTTGCTAGCAGTTGTCTAATACTGTCTATTTAGTCTGGTCTAGGACATAGTATAAACCAAAGCACAAGCTTTGAATAACTTTCAGAACTTCCAACCAACTGGAAAAAGCAAAAGGTAACTTCTTTACTGTATTTCAACAGAAATCTATTTCCTGTTTATAGTCAATTAAATGAATAAACTGTATATACATGCTTATTAAGAGAAAACTTTTTCAGTGTCATTCTTACATGGATAAGTCTAGCTGCAGTATCTGCTCCAATTATAAACGCACTCCCTGGAAAGAGCTCTGCTTTCTTATAAAAATATGGTTGATTTGATATAATAACTGTCTTCCCTGTGTGGTAAGAAACAATATGATAATCAGGCATAAGATTGACCAACTTGGTTGGATTTAAGACAGCTACCTAGCATGAGACCAGGAATGGACATGTTATGAAATGAGTCCTTCCCTTAGATTCTCAGAGAAGCAACAATACCTATTATTTGAAATTGCTTAACTCGATTTTTAATTTCTGATACTGACAGTGGAGGTTTGTCTGCATTAACTGCTGAGATCTCAAAGCATGGAATCCCATCACCACATATGCTGCATGAGATGAAACACAGACATAGGCCACTATGTGCTTCTTTATCTAATATATTGAAGTAGCATTAAGCAAGCATTAGATACCTTGCTGCAACCTCCAAAAGCTTGAGATGTCCTTCATGCAAAGGATTGAATGAACCAGACAAGATAATCTTTCTCTCAGAATTTAATGAATGAATATCTGCAGAATCCACAATACAGCAATGGTGTAATGGTGACGAAAAAAATTATACTATGAAATATTTAAGAGGAGAGGGTTCATATTCTCACCAGAAAAATTATAAACTTTCATGCATACTTTCCCATGAATTAGTTGTTGCAGCTCTTCATCCTCATCAAATTGGATTTCACATTCATCAGGAACTTCAGATTCATTTAATTCTGAAAAGGGAATAGCTGAAACTCTGCATGCATCGGCAATTGCCTTCACAGAAGTAGATGGCCAACCAAAATAAGTCATAATAAAAAAGAAAAGTGGAGAGATGAGTGTTGTGAACGTAAGATTAAGCATTTGAAGAAAGATATAAGAAATCAAAGTAGTTTATTTAGATAATAAGAAGTTGTGATTACAGAAGTATCATTATGCATCATACCTTGACTAGGAAATGGCTTGAGATCTTATCTTCTTCTTCACGAGACCGTAAGCCCTAATAAGAAAGTTCAGTGAAAAAAGTACTATTTGACATCTATAAAGAGATAGGAAATAAATCATGAAATAGATACCTTGGACAATGTAACATTTGAAACACGAAGGCGATCATTGGTTCTTGTTGACAAACAAAACCTACATTACCATATGAAAATCTTATTTAATACTATAAAGATGTAAATATACATTTTACAATATTTGGTCTTAAACAATATTACAATCAGGGTGATTGGTACAGATCATTTAAACGTCATATGATGGATTAAATCATGTCATTATGAACATATAAAGACATTTATGAGATTTAAATATTCAATCATTTACAGTAATAAAATCATGGAGAACTATATAGAGACATAGACATGGTTGAGGAATTTCATCATATGTTGGATCAAATCTTGATTGATGAGATTTTAAAGTTAGAATATTGCAGGGATAGAATATGATAAGACCAACAGCATATGTTGATACATGCAGCAGCCACTTGTTAAAAAATGCTTAAACACACAAAGATGAAGCTATTAACAACTAATAATAATACAGAAAGAAAAACTATACCTATGATCCCCTTGTTTGGGGCGTGAGCTAGCCAAAGATCCCGTAAAACCAACTCCTATAATCAGTGAACCTATTCTCCAAAGCAAACTGTCCGTTAGAGATAGAAAAGCTACTATAAATGCGGAAACATTCACAAATAAGTATAGTGATAATCTTAAACCCTAGAACAATGTGGAAGCTCAGGTAAAATGTTGAAGAAAAATCAAATGATATTGTAAGAACTCAAATAAGATACCCAAACCTGGTCTGGAAAGCTTCAAGGCGCGATTGTATGCCAATAGGGCCATTTCCTCTGCATTCTGTTGGCTGGTAAACCTTGCAGGTGTCTAACAGTTACCCAAATCAATAACTTTCGGAAACCATCGATGGATTCAACGGAGTTTGCAAAGACGGAGGCGGGAAAGATTTTACCTTGCCGAGCAATTGGATCATGGAGGTCTTGGAGTAGGGCACGAAGGCTTCAAGAACAGTGCTGGAGGCGCCGGGAACGGAGAGGAGCCACCCCAGAGCCTAAATCATAAGGATCCAACCTCGATCAAGAAGCAATAAAGATCAAAACGAAAAGGAACGGAGAAGAAGGTGGGAGATGACCTGAGAAGCGCCACCGGAGAGGTAGATGACGGCTTGCGCGGTGCTCGCGTGGATGGCTTCTACGAGCGCGCGGACCCAAGCTTCCATTAGAGCCTGCTCTTCTTCTTCTTCTTCTTTTTCTTAGTGGGTCGATATCTTGGCGGCTTCTAGGGACGAAGGCAGAGATAGGTCCGATAGCTTTGACTCAGTCCGCTCATCTCTGGGCCCGCTGCAAATAGCCCGGCCCACTTTTAGACATTCGGTTGTCAATGATCAGGCCCATTCGAAGTTAAGCTGTAAATAGCCCTGTATTTTAAGATGTTCAGCGGCAAACGGACCGGCCCATTTGACTAGGCCTTTCCATAGGCCTGGTCCATTTTTCCAACATTTGACCACTCATCCCACTCGTATTCATTTGCTCAAGAGCATGAACAATACCACAAAGTCAGAAGCATGCCCAGGAATATTACAATGTTTATTTCTTTGGCGTTCTTTTACAATGCAGACTAAGAATATAACATGCACAAAATTTCTCCTTAGAATTCTTTCCAATTTAAGTTGCAAAGAACACTGATTAACAAGAAAATCATTCAAGGAACAAGACGCTGTGGGTCACAAGGGAAGAGCGATGTTTTGCGGCTGTTGTTGAGAGCGAGAAAAGCATGACCACCCGCTCCAATCCAACACCAAATCCGCCACGTGGAGGAGCACCATATCTGGAAGACATTCAAACCAAGCTATTTTGTAAGTATATATACTCAGATAGCCTTGCCATGATGCCGACATGCAAAGATAAAATGGCATTTTTAAGATGCTTCCAACCAGTAATATCTAACATATCATGTCCTTGGCAAGGAATGAACAATCATGAGATACCTGAATGAATCGTTGTATGTAGATATTGTTCTCACATCAATTCCACATGCCTCAGCACGAGTGATCAAAAACTCAGGAATATGAATCTGCTGAGCCCCTGAAATTATCTCCTCCCCTGGAAATGTGGAATGTTAGGAGATCCCACTATCATGCATCCATAATTTCCTTGAAAGTTTATTAATCACATGTAGTTAAATTTCAGACAGCAAGTTTCTTGGCTAAACCAAGTTTATAGATATTACTATTAACAAGGTTTCAATTTAATCTCAGCAGGTTCAACTATGATAACTCAGAAATATATCTATGTAACAGCTTGTGCAAGTTAATTACAGCAAGTATAACCAAATAGACATCGAGCATAATAGCCAGCTTCCTAAAGAGAAGGTTTTCCCACAAATTATTAGAACATTGCTGTTTCTCACCTCTAATGGAGACATCAAAGGAGTTACTGTAAGCTGGGTCGTCAGCACATGGCATGGTGTAGAATGGTCGGACAGCCAACAGATAATGGTGAAGTATATAAAACTCAGTGCCATACCTAGTTTAACAAATATTATGTTAACCATCTGTACATGTATTTTCCATTAAAAAAGTTTGAAGTTACAAGCAGAAAAATACTTCTCAAAAACAAGCCTGCCGAATTTCCTCTCAGATTCTGTATTCAAATCCCCCAATGGGTCAACCTCTACTCCAGCTTCCTGTTGATTGATACAAATGAAACACAAATCTATAACATTCAATCATTAAGAAAACAGGAGAAGAAATCCAATGATGTTACTTTCACAGAAAAATAGAGAATCGATAACATCTAGAAATGATTGCTTAAACTACACATACTGCTCTTGCTATGACTTCCCAAGACTAGTCCAACTCATTCAGAAGCAGCCAATTCTTAAACATAGTAAGCAAGCAGGTCACTTCATTTGTTATATGCATTTAAGCATTTTTTCAACTTGTAGCCAGATCAAAACTTGATATCATAAGAAAACCACAAAGCATCATTACGGCATCCCTGTAGGATTAAGACAATAGTGAGATAATATATTTGATTATTCCTGAAATAAGTATACTATTTAAATTATAATTTTTCTATCCTTTGCACGATTTTCAACATTGTACTAACCATCAGTATGCTTGTTGGCGGATAGAACCTGAATAATCTTTTAGGAATGCTTAATATTTTGTTGGTTACATGCACAAGATTTTAAGATGTACTTTCATCAGATATCAATGGACAAAAGCATGTGATATGATTAGCCTTTCAAATTCATCCTGTTAAATGGCAAAAGCAGCTAAACAGGTAATATCCCAATCAATCAATCACACAAACAAACAAACAAACAAACAAACAAATAATATATGAAATTGAATTAAAAATTCCAACAGAAAGAAAAGTACCTTAAGTATCTGAACTCCTTCTTTGAAGGTAAGTCGCAAGGTCTTCCGCAAATACTGTTAAAGCAAGCATATTTATAAATTATGATCTATGAGAACTCAGGTGAATTAGAAGAAGCAATTGTTCGACAACTAAAAAGTCATCAGTAGTACATGAAGCTTAAAATGTAAGGAACAGCCTTCACCTTTAATGGTTCAAAAGGGTATTGTCTGTCAATGGCTTCAAGTTTCTTTTTGCAGTTTTCATTCAGGTAGTCAAACATTTCGACAAACTAGCAATCAACAATATCCATTAGCTGTAAAATGCCACACAAGCTTTCACCCATGAAACTATAGATCAAAACAAACAAATGATGCTCAACAGCTGATTTCTACCTCCTCATAATTTTCCTTAATTGCCATTTCAACATTGAGGCCAACAAACTCACATAGATGCTGTGGGTGTAAGAGTCTTCAGCCCTGAAAACAGATCCACTTCAAACACATGCTCGAAGCCACCACAAACTGCCATTTGTTTAGCTAGTTGTGGTGATTGTGCCAAACATGCAGGTTGCCCCTTGTAGTCAAGCTTGAAAACAGCAGATCCGCCTTCACTTGAACCAGCTACTAGCTTGGGACTATGGATCTCAACAAAATCCTCCTTCCGTGGAAACTGTCTAAATATCTACGTACAGCATATTCATCAGTACAATATTTCCTAGTTGCACTAAGAAGAAAAAGAGTATAATTGAGAACCTCTATCACCATGTTATTCTTCTTTCAGCGAAATGTCCGTATCAAATATTTGTATGCTAATATGTTTTGCATACCAAGGCCTAACAAAAACCATCCATGAGATGTGGCTTCTACAACATCTGGATGAATAGTACAGATATTGAAGACAAAGATCCAAATATGCAGTTATTCTCATCATTCCAAATACTTTCCAGACCATAGAAGTAAATTCATTTCATGTCTTAGAAACTGAGACTACTTGAATTGAACTAATAAAGAAACTTTTAAGTGTAAACCCCTCCAAGAGCTCCAAATGCAGATTCTTATGTTGTGCATATATTGCCATGAAACTAATGTCTGAATCAATGAACTGAAAAAATTGACAGAGAAAATTAAACTAAAACTACAACCCAGAATCAGCAAAGAAGAAGAGGAAAGATACAACTGATTGAAAACTTACATCTTCAACATGACATTGGATGCGGAAAATTGCTTGGTTAGCTGGAGTCCTCACATCTAGAACTCTATAGTTTAAGCGTATGTCTTGGCCTACAAGAACAAGCTGTTCCCCGATCTGTCCAGATGAGTTAACCGCAATCAGAATGTTGGCTAAAATAATCAAAAGAAGAATAACATGATGAAGAGAATATTTTTCATTCTAAATTGCAAAACAAATCCAAAGACTTGGTTTTTAGTACTTGTAACCACCATCTATAAATCAGCAGGAATATCCTAGGTTCATCTCTGGAAACTGTAAAGGACGTAAGATACCAAAAGATTAACAAACTCACAGCTTCAGCTTTCTCAAACTCCTCACTTCTTGCCGCATCTTCAATATTGATCGGCAAATTAGCCACTGCTTGATTTACACAGTAGAGTTTCCTCACCTGCACTTCCACCTGCAGAACCCTCGCAAATAAATAAAAACAATGGTTAAGACCAATTCACATGATCAATTAAAGCTAAGACCTACGTAACAAATAAATGTCAAATTCAATCATAGCGTTAAAGCCATTGCGCCAACGCGGTAGTTTTCTTGCCATTATCGGCCGAGCTTGAGAATACCGAAGGAGCGAACGCGCTTTATTTGCCCTCCTTTGAATGGCTCTGTAGTATGCGTGGTAATAATCCAGTAGAATCAACAAAAAAGAAGTTCCACGATCCAAAAATCCAAACAGCAACAAATCGTGCACGTTTTGCTTTCAAAATATAGAAGCCAGTTGTTCAGCATTCCATAAAAAACTTTTAGATCCGAAAATAGCGTTTTTTTTCCATGCATGCAACGTTAATTCAAACCTAAGAACCAGGTATCCAATACCAAAATTTATTGAATTGATCAACAAAGAGAAAGGAACCTGCTGAGTAGTGCCCTTGATGGGATCCTTGGGGATCGAAACGATCCCCCTTCAACATCAACAATCGACTCCCTGCTTAGCCCCATCACAAACTTCGCCATTTGCGGGCTCTCGTACTCCTTCCCGACGGTCAACACACACTGAACCGTACTCATCGACTGCCTCACCACCAAGAACGCCATCTTCTTGCTTACAGGCCGGATAGTCTGAGCATTCCCGCGGATCAGAACCGTCCGATCCGCGAACCCGCAATCCAGCGCCTCAATCGCGGTCCACTCCCGCGCGCTCACCGCATTGGACTGGAGCTCCTCCGTGGGGACGTCGCCGTAGTCCGTCGCAAGGGGATCGGCCTCGGACGAGTCAGCCTGGGCCACGGCTTCGCCGGCGGAGGCGGCCTTCTGCTTCTGCGGAGCTCCTCGGCCTTCATTGCCTCCTTCTTCGCCTGCTTCTTGCTGATGAACTTCGACTCGGAGGTGTCATCGGCTGCGGGTTTGTTCTCAGTCGCAGAGTTCTCCAGTCCTGGGGAGGAAGACATGGCTTTCGATCTCGAAATGGAAGGAGGCGATGCCTCCGGCACTTAAACCCTAGCGCCGCCGCCGCAGCCGCCACGGTTTTGACTTCTGCTTCGGGAAGTGGAAATGGTATTCGATTCCCACGGCGCCCTCTGCAGCAGCTGGGATGGCTGTGGGCCGGCGACCTGGTAACCCGATCCAGAATCGGTTTCGGGTCTGGTTCTGGGATCCGAATGCTTAGACGGTATTTGGTTGGCGAGAAGCTCAAAAAAGCAGTGAGATCATTTCTCTTTGTTTCTATTATTTCGTTATTTTAAAAATTTTACTAAAAATCAATTTTTTTTAATATTTTTTATTTAAAAATAAAAAATAAATTAATATGTATTTTTGATTTTTTTAAATCCGAAATAACTTGTTACAAAAAATCTAATAATATTTTAAATTATAATAATATTAATAATCTTAGATATAATAATAATATTTTTTAAAAAAATGTTACATAAATAATTATACAAAAATTTATTTATAAAATATTAAAAAATAATATTTTGCATAAATAATTACATGAAAATTTTATTGACGAAATAATTAGAGTAAATAATTTTTACATAAATAATTATATAAAAATTATTTTAAAAAAAAATTTTATAAATTTTTTATGTATAAAATAATTAAATAAATAATATTTTATAAAAAAATTAAATAAATAGTATTTTATATAAATAAATTATAATTTAATATATAATTTTATTTAATTAAATATTTAAAATAAATTATTTTTAATCATGTTTTAAAAATAAGTCAAAAATAAAAAAAAATATACTATTATTTAATTTTAAATAATCAAACAACCCTTTATTTTGATTTGGTGTTTGCAGAGCCGACTGGATCCATTTCCATTTTCCACATGATAATCATGATGATTTATCTATTATGGGCCATGCCCATATCCATCGGGCCATCCCCCAACACATAGTCCCAGTTGCCAGCCCCAACGGTTCACTTCAGTCACCCCATCACACGAAAACAAAGTTTCCGGAAAACACTCCAAACTGCATTCGTGATTCACATGAATCCTCGAGTTCCACCGCCAATTCCGCTTCTTCCCAGACGACCTCCACTTCCCTTCTCACCTCCGCCACCTTCTTCTCTCCCAACGTTCACTTCACTTCCAATCATGGCTTTTCCTCCCCAAAGGCCTCACTTTTACGCCCTCTTCTTCCTCATCCTCCTCGTAGACGGCTTGAACGAGGAGGGCAACGCCCTTCTCTCCTTCAAAGCGTCCATCTCCGGCTACTCGGACGGCTCCCTCGCCAACTGGAACCCATCCGACCAGGACCCTTGCTCCTGGAATGGCGTCACTTGCCAGGACTCCAAGGTGGTGTCCATTAGCATTCCCAAGAAGGCTCTTTCGGGTTCCCTTTCGCCGGCTCTGGGGTCTCTAGCGTCTCTTCGGCATGTCAATCTCCGGAACAACAAGCTTTCCGGGAGCTTGTCACCGGAGCTCTTCCGCGCTCGGGGGCTTCAAACCTTGGTGCTTTATGGCAATTCCATGTCCGGACATATCCCGCCGGAGATTAGTGGCCTGGCTTTCCTGCAAATCCTTGATTTGTCCCAGAATTCGTTCAATGGTTCGCTACCCGATTCTCTGATTCAGTGCCGGAGGCTGAAGGCTCTGGATTTGGGGCATAATAATTTCACTGGTTCCCTCCCCGCTGCATTTGGGAAAAGCTTGAATGCGTTGGAAAGGCTTGATCTTTCTTATAATGCATTCAATGGTTCTATTCCTAGTGATTTTGGGACTATGTCAATGCTCGAGGGAACAGTGGATTTCTCGCACAATCTCTTCTCTGGCTCGATTCCTCCAAGCCTCGGGAACTTGCCAGAGAAGGTGTACATTGATCTGGCATTCAATAATCTTAGTGGCCCGGTGCCTCAGAACGGGGCTCTTGTGAATAGAGGGCCCAATGCATTTATTGGAAACCCTCTTCTCTGTGGACCGCCATTGAAGAACCCATGTTCCGATGATGTAGCTTCAAATGGTCCCGTTGGAGGTGATGGTAATGGAGCAATAAGTAACAAGAGAATAAGCATGAGTAAAGGTGCAATTGCAGCGATTGTAGTGAGTGATTTGGTTGGAATTGGCCTCGTTGCGCTGCTGTTCCTTTGCTGTTACCGGAAAGCAATTTCTTCCAAAGTGATTGAAGCAAATGTGAGTGGTGATAAAGATTCAAAGAAGAGAAAAGAATGCTTGTGTTGTATGAATGATGAGGCTGAAACCCCATCGGCGAGTTCAGTGCAATGTGATTTGGTGCCATTGGATAAGAGTGTGAAGTTCAACTTGGATGAGCTGTTGAAGGCTTCTGCATTTATTTTGGGTAAGAGTGAGATTGGTATTGTTTACAAGGTTGTACTTAACAATGGACTTGTATTGGCTGTGAGGAGGTTGGGTGAAGGAGGGTCACAAAGGTTCAGAGAATTCCAGACAGAGGTTGAAGCTGTTGGGAAGGTTAGGCATCCCAATATTGTTACCTTGAGAGCCTATTACTGGTCAATCGAGGAGAAACTTCTTATATATGATTATGTTCCTAATGGCAATCTCTCTGCTGCAATTCATGGTAAGTGCTTTTTTTGATGCTGTCCTCTATCCGGCTTTGATGTCAGACAGTTTTATATGATGGAAACTCAGGCTATAGTAGATGTTTACTTTTTATGATGCATCTTAACTTGATAGAAAGGATTAAATTTAATGAAGCCTAGATGATGGATCAGGATAACTTAAAGGGTCTAAAATAAACTAAAGAAATTTCAAATCTAGTTCAATAAAATATTTCATAATATAAAACATGAAGACTTTAGAGAAAGAAAAGGAATAGTCAAGCTATTTGGAAGAGTTTCAATAAGTCATTGAATTGTCTGGATTCTCCATTTATAGGAGAATAGCAAAAATAAAAAATAAAAATTCACTCATTCTGATTGTTGTCAGCTTAGCTAGCCATTTGTATCAAAGTTGCATTTCCCTGGTCAACACTCATCGACTTGTCCATTTTGTACATGTCATATAACTTTAGTTATACAAGTGACAGAGGAAGAACACAGTATTTTAACAGGTCAGGATCCTTGGACATATCTATGAATGCTGAAGTGGAAATACAAATAAACCCATATTTTGATGGTATCAAAAGTTTTGTTTCCGTTATGCGTTGGTTTCACATATCAAAAAGTCTTCAAAAGAATCCTCCAAGCAGATATCTGGTTTTAGGCAATCAAGGTGGTAGGCATCATAAATCTGGAGCTACACCAAGTTGACTTGATTTTTGTATAGTAAGATTGGGGATTTCTGGAAATTTTTGAGCCTGACTTGGTCAAGATTTTTGACACTTGGCCTTGTCATAAGAAATAGAAGCCTTCATGATCAAAAGATGCTTGCCAAAATTAGATTCCGATTTGTAATAAGTGTAGAACCATGAAAATCATGTTGCACTTTGGTGAAGATTTATCTTGGTTATAAATTCAACTGATCTACCTTCATCTAGAAAATCTTTATAAGTTATGTTCATCTGGGTAGATAACTTTAACTCATTCCATGCATGCTATGTGCATCAAGTAAATGATTCACATAAATTTTCAAATAAAATTATGGGCAAATTGCAACTCATAATTTTCTTATCATGTCCGCTCTGCTTCTTGAGTTTTTTTTTTTCAGCTTTTTCTTTGATTTCAGGTAGATCCAAATCAGTCTCACCACCATTGACCTGGACTATCAGACTAAAAATTATTAAAGGAATTGCAAGAGGCTTGTGTTTTTTGCATGAGTTCAGCCCAAAGAAATATGTCCATGGGGATCTCAAACCTAACAACATACTTCTTGATCCAGACATGGAACCACATCTATCTGATTTTGGTCTTGCATACCTTGCTAACATAGCAGGTGGGTCGCCAGTGCTATATTCTAGCAGAATTGCTGCTGAAAAGCCACAGAGCCAGTTCTCAGACATGGCAGTTAATCCTGAGATGAGACTTGAATTGTGTTACCAAGCCCCTGAGGCACTGAAAACTCTGAAGCCATCTCAAAAATGGGATGTTTACTCGTATGGTGTTATTTTACTAGAACTAATTTCTGGCAGATCTCCAGCTGTACTGTTAGGTACTTCAGACATGGATTTAGTTAGGTGGATTCAATTCTGTATTGAAGAGAAGAAGCCGCTTCCTGATGTCTTGGATCCTGCATTAGCTCGGGAACCAGAGAGAGAAGATGAAATAATTGTAGTTCTTAAGATAGCTCTGGCTTGTGTTCAATATGTTCCCGAAAGAAGGCCTACTATGCGCCATGTTTTGGAGTCTATAGAAAGGTCTATTCCATGAAAATGAGACAGAGCTTGAGGTGCAAATCTTTGTTCAGAGAACACAGAAATCTGATTACAGGCTGATGATAGCGTAAAAGTCATTCATGTAAAGGTTGTGATAAAATTCTGAGGATCCTTGATTATCAGCACGCAAGCATGGTAATTAGTACTAGGTTGTAGCTTTTTCTGTTTTTTTTTTCTTGAAAGATTGGTTTAATGATTTGCAGAAGCTAGATCTCAACTCCTGTCTGTCATATATGTTGTTACTTGTATTGCAGAGCTTGTTCAACTTGCCATACTTAATAATACATTGAGTGGCAATCTGAAGTTTCTGTTAGCATCAGTGCTACATTCTAATAAAACACAAAATGATATTAGTATTACGCGAATGAATGTTATGTTTGTCATCTTGTCTCTTGTTTGTTGTAATATCCTGCCAATTTTTTGTGAATTAGTAAACTCTTAGCCTTACTTCAACATCCAGTGTGACTTGTGAAGACTGAAATTTGGTTATGTTAATTACCAATGACTACTTGAAACCTTGCTATTTTTCACAGAACTCTCGGACTTCACCTTTCCATTTCTAATAGCTTCCTTGCAGAAAAACATGAATAATAAGATGTCAGGGGGGCCTAAGTGAAATTTGAAGGGGTTAACTTGTAATTGGCTCATTTGATTAGAGGAAATTTATAGTTAAATCACGGTAATCCTTTTTAGATTAGCCAATATTTTTTGGAAATCCAATGAGCTGAGCTAAGTTTTGAAATAGTTTAAAAAATTATGCTTATTTTGATCATAATGCCCTCGTCAGTGAAAAGAAATATAGTTGATATTTATAGATAATGAACGGTAGTTTGAATATTTTGCAATATATCCCATTCAAGATGGGAAAATTTGTGGCTCATTCATTTTTGCAGCTAAATCGCGGTTGAACTTGGCTTTTTTCGAACCAAACGGCCCCGTACAGCGATTATCTGGGAATTGGATTACAGGAAGCAGGGAATGAGTGGTGCACAGGCAAAGAAGAAGCTGAGTCCAATGTCATATCAGCTACCTACAATCCTAGCTTGCTATAGCTAGGCACTAGCAAACAGGAAGCAGAAATCGCGTACATCTCGGCTTCTGGATGATATGATATGCTGTCCATGCTGCCTGGGAAAGCCTCCTGCCTATATGATATGACTGATGATTGTTTGGCCGTGTCATTTGTCTGACCTGGTTCCTTTTGAAGTGCAGTCTTTGGTGGCTGGAGCCCATTCTATTCCTTCCTCGAGCCAGAATGTGACGCCACAGCCATGTGCATCCAGAGCTTACCCGCGAACGCATGAAGTAAGGTTTTAAATATCGATTTCCACAGTGAAATCAATAGGATTAGATCATTTTAGTTGTTTCGATTTTAGTTTTGACCGAATTTTTTTTTAAATTATTATTTATATATTAATTAGAGTTTAACTATATTTTAATTTTAAATTAAAAATACGATAAAATTTTGAAATTTTTTTTATACAAATTTAAAAATTATGAAAGAATTTATAATTAAATTTAATACAATATTAAATATTATTTTAATTAATTAAAATTATTTTTGATAGTTAATTACCGTTTTTATATATTATTATATAAAAAAATATATGAGAAATAATATGAATATGATTAAAAAATTAAAAATTAACATAAGTAAATTTAATTTATTATTAAAATATAATTGACACATACATAATTTATTGATTATAATTTAATACAACTAATCATCGCCATCGTCATCAATTGAGTTTAAAACATATGGGTGTGGAATTATGAATTCAATACCTGAACGATCTAGATGGACATTTATAGACATACGAGAACAACTAGTTTTACACAATCTTGTAACAGTGATTCACAAGGGGTAAGATTGACACAAATTTTTTTTTGTTTTACTTTCGATAAAACGGTAATGCACGCATGTACGTGAACAAAAAAATCAACGTGTTTCGATCAAAATCATTTTTATTTCAATTTCAACCAAAATATTTTTTTTATTAATTATAATTTGACTAAAATTTAATATAATTTTAATTATTTTTTAACTTCAAATTAAAAAAATTATAATATGTTTACAATTTTTTAAAAATAATAAACAGTTACATGAATAATATTATATATATAAACAGTATCTGACAGAAACTAGTAAGGACATCGGAACCAGATTGGTGACAGTACTGGCTCTACTGTAAAGCCGGTCTCAACTTGTGGGAGTAGGGGCCCGGTCGGCAAGAGTGCGAGATAGGCGAGAGAGCAGCGGCAGACTGTTGAGCATGCGGGGCCAGCCCGGCGAGGGCGCGGCCTCAGATACGAAATCGGTGCGAACTCGCCCGGCAAGCTCCAACCCCCCCCACCCACCGCATTCGCTTGGCGCGCTCCCACCCGTGAGTGTTGCTCCCGCCCACGCGCGCTTATTGATAAGATGAACAGTAAATTCCTAAACCGAAATTAAATTTAAGATTTCGTTTCGGTTTCGATCGAAAACCTTGGTATGAAGTACTTTTTTCTTTCATCTCCTTTCAAATTTGCATTTAGCATTCAGAACTTACCTGCCGAAGGATGAAGTACTTCTTTCTTTCATCTCTTTTCAGATTTGCATCAGCGAAGCCAGTGATTCTGAGTTCATTATATATTTGAAATGGTTTTGAGGAACAGGGGACCTATACCGCCATGAGAAAGTGAAGTTTTTCACTTGATGGCCATCACTCCTTGGAAGCTGCAGCCGCTCTTTTTGCTGTACATTTGACAACTGGATTGGGCGGCTGGAATGACTGGCATGTCTCGGCTCTGAAGACACCAATCATACTGCTTGCTTTGCACGAAGTTTAGTTGTGCTTGCAGTTTCGATTGAGCGTCGAACTGAAGGAAAATCAAGTTCCCTCACTTCATTTCGTCTTGGCCGGGATGAACACAAGTGACTTTCCCGCTTCCCTCCACTTCTCTAAACTCTAGAAAATGCAAACGTGCATAAATCTGCTCCTTCCAGTTAACCTTCTCGCGGGGTTTGGATATATATTTGGAGGTGGCTCAACTTCTTCCGCTTCAGTGTTCGGAGTAGATGAAGCAGCTTGGGACGTGGAGATTCTCCCACTTAGTTCCTCCAAAGAGGGTTTTGAACTAGAAATTGAATTCAGCAGCCAGACTAGCACTTTTGACAAAATTAATTTCCTAATAATTTCACAAATTTATTTTAGAGCAATCCATTGGCAGAATCTCATGACTAATGGAATCGGCCGTGCAATAAATAACAACAAAACTTGCTTCTTCGCTTGAACACAAAAAACAGACAAGAATACATGATCTCAATCTTTGTCATATAAATTACGAGGGCAAAGCATGTCAGAACCACGCTAGTATAAGGAAAATGAAACAGCATCAATATAACACAGATGCCAACCTAGCTTCCCAAGAATTTTGGTCAAATGAAGCAATGCAGCAAGATACCATTACAGACTGCAAAATTTGAGTGACGGGCTGCTCCAAGTAATGTAGATTGAACTAAAATATAGTGCTTTTAGCGAAAATATAATGCAGGGGCATAAAATCTAGTACAATTTGTCCCTAAACATGTGCCAGTGTTTTATCATGCTGGATCAATCTCGAAGGGAAACATCATGAAGAAACTTCATTCGTCTTGCATCTTTGCAATCTTGGCCCATAATCTCTCCATGAATTGTAGATTAGCTTTAACTCTTTCACATTAGCTTTCTGAGTCGCCTCCACCAGTTTATCAGCTTTTGCAGCTCTATCAAGGCATAGAGTCCTCAGGCAGTCCTTGCTATTCTCCTCAGGATGCTCAAACCTAGAACAAGGACAAGCCCTTACCCACTTAATGTGGTCTTTTGAGAAGGAGAAACAATAATTGAGCTTATTATAAAGATGGTTGATGCAGTTAACAAGACAGATCATAGAGCAAAATCCACTACTAGGCACCTTTCAAACGAAAATATCTGAACACCATTGGAACAATGAAGAGAAAAGGCCCCTTACAGAAAAGAATAGGAAGATCAATATAAGAAACCTATCCTTCCCAAAAATTCATATTCATGGTTATTGGACATCTGTAAAAGTCAGAAGAAGAAGTGAAGGAATAATTTTTAACTGAACATCTCACTTTCAGATGTCATGGCAAAAAACACTTTCCCCAAAACTACCAAATTTATTAGGTTTTCATCCCTGTAAGATACAAGGTTTACAATAAGAAGAATAAAACTTGAAAAACATCAAGTACATAAAAAGAGATACAACAAGACTCGGCAATACAATATCATGATCTAATGGCAGTAGCAACATTAAGTATTAACTAATAACCTTTTTTGGTGAAAAAGGTTACTAGTTAATACTAATTCTGTTAGTAGTAACTTCATGGTTTTAAAATGCTTCTACGAATAAAAGAATACAATTGTCAACTGAAATAAGTTTTCTTATATGTTTCTAAACACCACAAAAATCTCAAGTAAAAAGTATAATTTCCAAAAATCTTGCATTTTTTATTATATATGCATTGGCAGCGGAAAATTAAAAAATTTTCAGTAAAACAAAATCAGTTATAATTGTGGTCTTCGTCAGCATGCTAACTGATTTATATTCATGGTAGGTAAAACCAAGAAGGAACAATTTACTAAGAGGTTGTTTGACTGTCTGGAAATGGACAAAAGTGTGAAAAAGTCATTTCTCTTCATTTCCATCCCACAAAGTATTTGTAAGTGATCCACTTCTAATGTTTGATTAGTTGAAAGGGTATTTCAAAAGTGCAATTATTAATATGTAAAATATCATTTATTTAAAAATTTTCACAAATAAAATTTTTAAAAAATATTATTGTTATATGTGATATTATTAATAGTATCATAATTCAAAATATCATTAGATTTACTTTTACAAATCACTTCGAACCAAAAAATACAGAAATAAAATTTAATTTATTTTTTATTTTTGAGTCGGAAGTGATTGAAAGTAAGTTGACTTGCGAAAAATCACTTCTCAGCAACCAAACACCGAAAGTGGACAAAAGTGGGCACACCTCCAATCATTTTCTCCCACTTCCGGACAACCAAACAAGCCCTTAAACAATCTCTAACATGCAAACATCCACAGGAAGATGCAGGAACAAGGAAACATATTATAATAAATACCATAACAGAAAAAAAAAGGTTAAGACTGAGATCTGAATTACCTCTCACTGGTGATTGTGAGCTCGTCTTTGCCCAAATTATATTGCTTGTCAACTAGTTTTCTCAGTCGACAGAAAGCATGTTGTGAAAGCCCCAGCTCTTTCACAGTCACTGAAAGTTTTACTTTTCTATTTTTGGGGTGCTATGCATCTCCATCAGGAGCAAACGCAACACATGATTCCCACCAGAGAATTGGTCCCTCACCAGGTGGATCATCTACCTCTGCATCTTTTGAAGATTGAGAGATATCTTCTTCAGGGGGTGGCTCTGCCTTCATAATCTCTTGACATTCCCACACCATCTTACCCTCAAATTCCTTGAATGACTCATAAGCCTGATCAGGCTGTAATTCTCCTCTTTCACACATGTCTCCCAGCTCATTGAATTTGGCTTCCACCTTTTGCTTCATCTCATCTGAATAATAATCATGTAAAGCACCGTTGGCCACTAGCCGACAGAAAGTACCGGAAAAAGATTTTATCTGCAAAAAAAACTAAAACAGAGTAAATGATTATACTGTTTCAGTTGATTTTTTTTCTAAATTTATTGCATTCAATTTCTTTGATCATACCGTGGTGGATGGACTAAAGGAATTGGTAAAGAGTTGCAAGTCTAATTGATCAAAGCAAATATGTGAAAACAAATCAATTTGAGGCAAAATTCAACTGATAGATGCAAAAGAAAAAGACAGACTGAACTGAAATGCAACACTGCCAAGGAACTTAAAAAGAGGTTCGACGCTATCATATATGATGGACTTCAACCTGAGTTCGTCTAGAGATTAACATGACTTTTTGCAACTATTTTTCTGGGAACATAACAATTCACAAAAAGATAAGAATATGGCAATTTATTCAATGCGACGGATAGTTTAATACCAGTCATGAACATGAGTAGAAAAGGAAAAGACCCACTTTCAGCGTTACATCTACACCCTTAGCCTAAAGAACCATCTATTGTCCTACATTAACTCCCTCAATCCATAATGGAGAAAGATTTACTCGATATATGGTAGACGAGCGAGAAGAAGAATCACTTCGCAAGAAAATCAAATGCAACGACTGATTTCTCGCAAACAAAGTAAACAAAATTTCTTCTTCAACTAGTTTGGCAAAGCAGGGGAAGAGATATCCGAAGTGCTACGAAGCTTCAACAATTAATCCACAGATCCAATTATATTAGTAAGCGAAAAGGAGAACCTTACAAACATCCCAACCGCTATTTCAATAAAAACAACAACGTTATCAACGAAAAAAAAGGCGTTCCCATTTTCAAAATGATTACCAGGTAGGAGCTTATCCCAGTTAAGCATATCTTCAAGTATGTCCTCGCATCCCATGGTCTCCTTCAAGAACCCCTTCTCCGTGGCCTCCCGGATCATTTCATCCACTTTTTGTCATCCAAGTTGAAGAACTCATCTTGGGCCATCTTCTTCACCACGTAGTCCCTCCATTGTAGAGATCAGGGATGTCCTCGACGGTATCGTGGATTTCCTCAAAATCAGACTCGAACTCCCGGTCCTTGACGTCCTCGAGCAGGCGCATGCGGAGCTCCTAGATGAGCCTATCATCGGTATTCTCGTGCTTGCCGTTGAGCTTCCGGATGAGGATGGCCTCCATGATGGATGGGAGGGCCTCCTCGTCGCCGTTGAAGTAAAGCTGGATGCGGCCGTTCAGCTCCTCGCTGATGACGTCCCCGGAGAAGGCGTCCGAGGCGCGGACCTCGGCCAAGGAGGTGGGCTTGGTAGCGACGGCGGGAGGTCGGAGTCGGCGGAGAAGAGGGATTTGGGGATTGAGAGAACGGGGTTGTATTGTTTTGGGAGAGTTGATGAAGAAGAGAGAAGGTGGCGGCCCGCGATAGCATGGGCTCGTCGGAGCAGAGCTCCGCTCATGGCTTCCGACGAAGCTGGCAGCATGCGATTTGGGTTTGTAACGACGTATTCTTCGTGAAGGCGATCGAGACGAGGAAAGAGAGGGCAAGAAGTGAACGGATTTTGGATTCGATACCTGAACCCGGATCCGATATATCTGGTTTTTTACGGAAAACCACCTGTCTTATAATGCTATTATAGAGAACAACCGTTTTATGGTATTTGCAAGAACCAACTTTATAATTGATTTATTTTTAAAGGATCACTTGAACGTGATTCTAAAATAAAACAAAAGGTGGGCGGTTAACAGAAAAATCTCACGTAAAAAGTTGTTTTAGCCAAAACCGCATATAATTTATGCATTTCGTAGGAACCCTTGCGTTTCCAATATCCGCATAAAATGAAATAATGCAATAGATTTTGCTTCACCTTTTGTATATTAAAAAAGGCTGAGGTGTTTAACGAAAATTTTATCTTCTAATTTTTAATTAATCTCGCTGACACTTTCGATTAGTTCAAGTGACCAGTGAATTCACTTCCAATTCTGAAAAAACGAAGTGAGTTCAATTTCACCACTACAACAATTCGTGCTATAGTTCATACAAACCATATACACATCGAAAACACGTGGCATCTTCCGCGCCAGACCGCAATTCAATAAAGATAAAGAACTCAAATTTATAACCAACACGGAGGGCTCTGGAAATACCCATAGCTGCTAAGCATATGAATAACAAACCAAAAGAATTAATGACTTTTTCAAGGTCAAAAGCTATGCACAATACCGAAAACGGTGGTCCAAGTTTGAGAAGATGGGACAAAATATTGCAGGCGTTGTTCTAGCTTTTGGAGACAGCAGTCTTGCATACAGGACAGGCATTCTTCCGAAGAAGCCACTGCTTTATGCAGTGAATGTGATAGCTGTGGCCACATTCCAGCTTCCCGATCTCGTCGTCCACATCGTATTCTTCCTGCATGGCAAAAAATCCAATGAAATTTAATGCTTTGTATTTGAACAAGAAATGAAAAGCACCTTGTGAAAGGAGAAGAAAACCTACTTGACAGATGCTGCATTTCCATTCTGTTTCACCAGATATGCGTAGTGATGGACTAAAAATTGAGTGCTTTATCTTCATTAGGTTGCAAGAGATCTCTTCTTCTCTCAATCCAGTGCTGACATGCCCTATCTTATCACCTAACTCAAGCAATTCCTGCTCAACAGGGAAACTTCTAAATTTATTTTTTTTACAAGAGAAACAGAAATAAGAGAGGTGACAAGAGGGAAGGAAATAAGAACCTCATATGTCATATTATCAACATCAAGCCGCAAATCTCTATATTGATCAAATGAATCCATTTGCCCCAACAACAATCTTGTCTGGAACATCATCATCTGCGAACAACAGAAAATAAAAAAAGAGATATAACAATGATGACATTACTATATGGTAATAAACATTTTTGTTAAGAGTTTAATAGACCATAAATACCAACGCATAGGCATTAAATGGTCAACCTTTATTTAGGCCTCCAATTGTTCATTTTTTTTGAGTTCCAAACATAAATTAATGGCACATCAAGTGGCATTTACTAGAGCACATAAAGCATTTTTGTGAAGACAATCATCAGTTGTCCGCTAAAGCTAAAGCATCAAAAACTGATCAGCAATGACATCGGAGACATTACAAAACAGGAAACAGAAATGAAGGAAGCTATGTTGATTCCCTGCATCAAAAAAATCAAAGAAGCTATAGATGGAATTAGTTATCCTGAAATCCTCCTCTGCATTTCCTTAAAAAGTGCAGTTTATACTAATTCATAGAATATAAAGCATAAATTGTTGACCAGATCACATGAATTGCATGAAGTTACATTCTATGTATAAAAATAGCTTATCCAAATTAAAATAAAACAATATAATGTCAAGTTGTCAAGCCTTCTGAATGAAACTGCAAGGGTGGCAGCGGTTTACATGAGAAGCAAGGCTGTCATGCATAGTTCAAATCCAAATAGGAGAAAGAATAAAAAAAGCACATCCAAATACAATAAAGACAGAGAATGAAAAGAGAACCAGAATATATTATCATGACCTCAGATAATATAAACTACAATGCAAGCAACAAAGGGCAGAATAACAATAATCTATGCCAAATTTCCCATTCGAACATATCATGGAGTAGTTTAAGGACAACCTTGGTAAAAAAAGAAAAAGGTCTCTAATGTATTGAAGAAGTAGATCGAATATTTGATGGTCAACATCCTTTACTAATGTAGGAAATGTCAGAAGAGAATTAGCATGCCAACATGTTGTTCAAAGAAATTAGTAATAGTTATCTAGCACAACTGAGGGTCAGAGAAGGGTAAGCATGTTTTAAGTCACTCAAACAACAATGTCTTGCCATGCTAAGTCACTGCAAGAACAAAACATGATTGAATTAATATGCCTCACTTTGTGTTGTTCTCATCATTCCCTATATGATCCTACAATCTTAGGCCACTGGATGATCAAAATGGCAACTTACAAACAGGATATATAACAGCAAGAGTAATTGCCACGTCAAATATCTGAAGAATCTAACTTCAATCTACTTCAATCATTCTTCAATTGATCCTAACCACTAATTTATTTCAGAAGCAAGGTGAGATGAAGTTGAACATAATCTGAAATGGCCAAAATCCAATCTTTGAAGAATGAGAAAGCAAACCACAAAGCGTATCTGATTCAACAAAAGCCATAGAAAGCGTTGAAAGTTTTGAAAGATGCCCAAATTGACCACCATTAATTGGAAGAAAATAATGCACAAAATCCTCTTCTTAGTTGTTATCACCAGATAACATTACTTGAAGCACACAAAAGAAATGTTTGCAAAAGCCAAAGCACACAGCGGGATAAGAATAATGAAAGAAGCATCTGCAAATGTTAGCAGGTAGAAAAGCCAAAGGATGGAAAATAATTTAAATGAGCACATTAGAATAAAATGATGAACAACAGATATTGACTACTTCATTCGAGCCACAGATGACTATTAAGAAACAATTAGCTAAAACACACCGACAATCTGACAAAAACCAAAAGACCAATTCATTGAAGCCTAAGCACAATATTTTAATTGCAACACACTATATTAAATGAAGAAGGAATATCAACTGAACCAAAAGTTAAGCAACCCATCAATTAAAAAAGGAGCAAATGGATGATAAGAAGCTATTTCCTTATAAATCTTATCACCAATCTATATAATTGAAAATCAAAGAATCTCTGAGATTACACAGTACCACCAAAAACCAAATTCCATGTTAACAAAATTTTAAAACTTTAGCAGTAAAATAGTTTAAACTGGATGCAAGTAAAGAAAACACAGATGTTACAAGAATGGGATCTAGGAAAACTACCTCTTCAAGCCCCCCCGGAGAGCGGCGATACCCTCGAAAAAGGCGAAGATGACCCGGCGGAAGAAGATCAGACCGAAAGAGTGGCTCTTCGAGAACAGACGGAGAATCCATGAACGGCGGGACATGCTCTTGATCGCCAACCCGCCTCGCATTGTACGCTCTCTACATTAAAAAAACACCCAAATTCTAAATAAAAAAATCCGAAGGAATAAAAATTCAAACAAAGAACATTCACCTCCCGATGAACCCTCTCGGAATCACCCCTCCGATGCTGCGCTACGACGCAATCCACCGGGCTGGCATCGGCGCCGAATGCAATCCCGGGCGCGCACCAGACATCGGCTGCCGAGGCGGAGGCGACGGCAGAGCCGGAACCGGAGGTATAGCTTTTGCGGTCCTTCCTCTTCTTCTGCTTGGGCCGGCGCTTCCGGGCTCGGCGGCCGCCGCTTCCCTGCCAGTCGGCGGAGGATCTGACAGCGGCTGCAGGGGGGGCGTAGGCCTGGGCGGCGGCTGAGGAAGCGCAGCCAAGGCTGCGGAAGGCGGCAGCGAAGGAGTTCTTCTTGGAGGGAATGAGGGGGTTGCGATCCGGAGGCCGCGGCGCGTCGGAGAATTTCTTGAGAAGGAGGAGGCGACGGAAAGCGCCAATGGTGTTCGCCGCCGAGGAGTCGTCGTCGGCGGTGGGCATGGCCAGAGAGAAGGAAGAGGACGAGAGCTTGGGCTGTAAAACTTCGAATTGGGTCGTTGGTTTTTTGGGGGGTTGTAATTGCGTTTTGGTGCGGAGTGGAGGGAGATAGGTGAGCATCGACAAGATTGGCTCAGGGTAAGAAGTCAAACAGTCGTCGACTGGGTTCACTATCACGTGACATTCACGTGATAAAAAAGTTGTAGTAAAACTAAGGTTTTAAATCTCGGCTCAAACTAAGACCGTTTCGACCGGAAGAATTCGGTTTTGGCCAATGCGGTGTCAGATCTGTTGTAATTTAGGGTTTTCGTGTGCAGTGCACGGTGAGCTGGCGCAGGCAGCTCGGACGGCAAGCTCGCGCCGGTCTCTGATGCCCAAGCCCGCATGCTTGCGCGAGCGAGGCTTGTCAGGAGAGCATCACGCCCTGGCCGGATTGGCGCCCGCGTGCTCGCCAACCTGCAGCCGCTCTCTCACCTGTTTTGCGCTTTCGTCGGCCTGATCCCTACTCCCATGAGTAGAGACCGACCTTAAAATTAAAATATAGTTAAAATATAATTAAATTATGATCAATATATAATTAAAAATTTTTTAAAAAAATTAAAATGGTCGAAATGGACAAAATATATTGATTTGCTGAGTATCGAAACGAAAACCGAAACTGAAATTAAAACTTTAGGAAAACAATAGTTGTTGTTTTTGCATATACACCCTTTTCATATTTCTAAATTGTTTCTAAGACACCTGCAAGTCCCAGACATTTGCAAATAAGTCCAAGTATGTGGCATATATATCGAATCTAGGCTTGGATATTTGTCTGGTTGACCGCTCGCCAGCTGTGTTCAAAGTTCAAACTCATTATATTTATATATTATATTTATGATATAATTAATTTTTAATTTGGTAATTAAGAATTTAAGTTTGGATCTATGTGATTTGGGTTCAAATTCACCTTGGACATATTTCTGTTTTTTAATATTTTAAATACTTTTTGACCTAAAATATTTTATTCAATAATTATTTAAAATATATATTTGTATAAATTTTTTTATGTTTTTAAAGAATTTTTTCGATATTTTAAATTTTAAAGTTAGAGTTTAAATAAAATAATTTAAAGAATAATTTGATTAAAATTAAAATGAATTAGTGTTAACTGAAATGAACGAAAATATACCGATTTAGATAGACGTTGAAATGGATCCGATAATTAAAAATAAAAATTTTAGTGATAACATTTTCTTTTTCATGAATGTAAAATATCTTATTTTCTAATTATGTGATGAAACATTTCTCGCATGAATCAAATCGAGTCACGGATCGAGGAAACAAACAGAACAGTGCCACCCGGTTTTCGCGTGGCACGTGTCCGACTTTATTGAGTCGGCCATCTCGCACCGCATGTGATCGAGTCATTCTCGACCCTTAAAAAGGAGAAAATAAAAATAAGATATTTTCGGTGAAAAAGAACATTTTTTTTCAAGAGAAAACATTAAGTCGAGTTTCAGGGCCCACAAGCATGCACAATTATTACGATAACTAGATACATTATCCTGAATAATTATTCGCAGGTCCGTGCCTTGATTATTGATTGACATTCACAAATTAAGAATTAAAGAAATTGTTAGTGAAAATAAAAGGGCATATGTTCCATGATGGCAAAACACGGTAGTAATCCACGAAAGTAGATGCCAATACAAATTCCGTGAATTCACGAGGGTATATATGCAAAATTCAACAGGCTTTGCCATTTCTCCCGTCGTCTGAGTTCCCACTTCTGGTTTTGACGAAATATAGTATGCTGTTTTGATAATGACTTTAAAACCTAATTACTAATTAATATTAAAATTTTTTAGTATTATTTTATAACAGATTTATAAAAAAATTACTGATATTATAAATATATGAAAAAATTATTTCCATTAAAAAAATCTATTTTAATTTGATTTTATCAAATAAGTTAATATTAAAAAATTTAATTATTATCATTTTATTTTTTATCCGAATAGCTATTAAATTAATATAAAAAACTACTCATTTTAATTTAGTTTTTTTAAAAGATCAACAATCAGCCAGTATTATAAAATTAAAAATGTATAATTCAGTTTTATCAATTTAATTATTAAGTAATGATGGACGATTATCCAAAGAATAAATCAAATAAAAATAATTTAATTTTTATATCAATTTAATTGGTAAAATCAAATTAAAATAAAATATTTTTTTTAAAAAATAATTAAAGTGATTTTTATAAAATTATAGTATAATGTGATTTTTTTTTTACTTAATAATAAGAATGTAGATAATTTTTTTGCTAAAAGTTCTGATATTAATTGCACCAACCAAGCCTGGCCCAAGTCACCCAACAACATGTCCCTGGTTAACAGTGATCAGTTCGGTGAAAAGTGTTACGAGAAGATCTTCAGAGTTCAGATCTTGAAAATAAACAGGAGCATTTGAATTGAAGGCGCCAGAGCAAGAGACGGAGATACCACCATGCTTCAAGAACTGTCAGAAGTCAGAACACATCGAAATCCAGGAAAATGAAGGTCCTCTGCTGTCGGATTCACGGAACAAGCGAATAAACGAGGCTTTGTCGGAAAACTGAACAAAGATGAGTTGTTCCAACATATATTTGAATAGTATTCCTTTTTTCGCTTAGAGTTGTTTCTGAGCCCATATCTCAGAGGTGAGGTTAGATCTGCCCATTACAAAGCGCTTGTTGTGTTTCTTTATTTTTCATGAATTTTCCTTATTTTTACACAGATGCTTGACACAACATTGACTGGCTGATTCCAGTAACCTTGATAATAGCATTGAGCTTGAGAAGATCCAGAGAAAACTTAGCAAAGAAATACACACAAAATGGGGGAAAAAAAAGAGTGGAACAAAATTTGCATCATTCAGCTTTGTTTCTGTCATGGAGAAGGCAACTGCACAAGGGAGAGAATGCACTGAGCAATATCTGAAGAGGCATTGGGTCTTGCTGCTCTCGCCGCCTTCTCTGCCATCTCTTCCAACAGCTTCTCATCTCCTACAAAATTGAACCAGAACACTTCAGAAGAGAGTTTATCATCATGATCTGAATGAATTCTATGTATATGTTGGCATTGGTTCCAATTACATGCTGCCAGGTAAAAGAAACAGGCTCTCGGTGGTTGACGAAACTGAATGAAGTTACTCGGACAAAACTAGATAGTTGTTTGAAAGGGTTCAAGCTTGATAAAGAATTTTCTGAGAGATCTTGCATTATTGCCGAGTCATTCAAATATTTTACCAGAAGAAGGCACCAAGCATACCTAAGACTTCATCAATTGCAGATTCAAGTCGGCTTGAGTCAAGTTCATCTTCTGTTATTACTTTTGATCCAGCAATATCTGCCATTGTATATGCATTTTTGGTTTGATGGTCTTCTGCAGCAGTTGGTGAAGGAATCTACAAGAAGAAATAAATAAATTAGTAAACAATTGGAACAAAGCAAGAAACAATAAGTAATGAGTTCGGTGAAGTCAAATGTCAAATAATTCTCATGGGGGTTGCAACATCATGAATTAACAAATCATTCTCAATTTTTCAGAGTTCCAAGTGATGTACTGAGTATGTGAATTTGGTGGCTCAAAATATTTCAAAATTATGGGGTAAAATGGTGCATATACTTTGCATACAGCGTTAAACTCAGCAAAATCTTGGACACATCTTCACATTTTCTCTAATGGCATAAAATAAAGAGATTGTTCATAGATACACAGAAATTTGGCCTTCAAATTATGAAGATGTACATTTACAAGAACAAAATAAAACATTGCAAAAGTACCAGAATGGAGGGCTTCCCGGCATTCAAGATCTCAGTGCAAGTCATTGCACCAGCTCTAGAAACGACAATGTCAGAGGCTGCATAAGCTATGTCCATTGCATGCAAGAACCTTCAGTGTAGTTGAATCAAATCAAAACGAAGAAATGCAAACGGAAATAAGCGGGAAAGTAATATAAAAGCAAGGTGTAATTTTTCAATGTCCTAATTAGTCAAAATTAAGAAGCCAAGATATGTAAGCATACTGGTGAACAACAATAAAATCAAAGGATGATAACAGGTAATGTCGTGACAATATAGCTATGCTATTTTTTCTTAAATTAGTTTCTCCCACTCATCAACTAGGCCAAAAAGCAAATTGTTTAATGTTTATGATTCTACAAATACTTTCTTCGGGAACATGAAACAAAGTTCTCATTTATTCTAGACGCTGATTAGATCCATCAACCACTTGTCCAGCATGGAAACACACACAACTGTCACACTCTTATCTCTCCACCTTGATAACCTTATGGATAGTTTCACACGGATCATTTAATAAAAAATATTTTTATCCTCCTCCAAGTGGCTTATGGTTTATCGCTTTTGACTTTATTGATACATGTCTTGTGAAGAAAGAGGTTGACAAGAGATGATCGTACCTCACACTTAAAGCAAAAGAAAAACTACCAGATCTGGACTAATCAAGCTATTTTCTGGCTTAGAAAAAGCTCTAGATGTCACATCTAGTAACTTGTTGCTGCATGACGACGCACAGTTCATCCCATTGATGGTTGTTTGACACAACTTGGAAAAGAAGAAGCACTTTTTCATGTTGACCTATAGCAATGAGATGACAACATAATTGAGTAGGTAATTCAGTACACAGTCGAGTTAGTCTGCTTTATCATATTTTCCATGCATGTGTGTTTTCTTTGTTTAAACTATTTTATTTTGTACTAGATTTACGAAGATTTGGCATCCAATGGGTAGAGAACTACAAGTGCTACTCTCTACATTGTTTCAACAGGACAAGGGTAGAACATAATTGCAGCACTATCTGAGGTACTCTGAGAGTTGAAGCTCTACATTACGTTTCATCTAATAATGTATATCATACTTAAAGTACTTATCATCGTGTGCAAAACGAGAAGAGTGCACTCACGGTGTCAACAACAAGCGGCGGTGCTTCTTGACATCGCTCTCCACCTCACTATACCACTCAGCCCCAGTCTGCCAAATGATGAACCTGTTCTCATGCTCCCCCAGCATCTTGTGATACAACTTCAAGAACTCAACATTGAGTGCGTTGGCCCCCGTTGATCCCCCGAGCACAAGCACCACCTGGACATTTTCATCTCCTGCCTTGGGGAAGTAATGCAACCTTGCATCAGCCTTGGAAATGTGATGGTTGAGAGCAATCCTTATTGGATTCCCACATACCACACATTTTTCCCTCGGGAAATACTTCAAGCAGGCATTAAAGGCAAGGAAGATCCTATCCGCATAAGGTGCAAGGGCCCGATTAGTGATCCCTGGGTACGCATTCTGTTCCTGCAGAATTCCAAGCAAGGCCGCCAAAATTAAGCAAGAACTCGTTCAGGAAATAAATCAAATAGGTAAGCTGCATAAGAAGCCACCACTAAATGATTCAAAAATCTTTTCTTTACTTCAAAATAATGCTGAAATCCAAAAGATGCGAGACAAGAAACCCATGAATCATGTTTTTTCTTAACAATGTAAGAGGATTGAATAAATTCATTCCCCAAATTGGGCAAATTCAACAATTTGGGGATTTAGGTGCATACCTGGATGACGAGACGGGTTCCGGCTAGAACGGCGGCGAAACACACCGGGGCGGACACATATGCGCCGGTGCCTACCACGACATCAGGCTCAAGTCCACGGAGAACGGAAAGGCTCGCGGCAACAGAGCGGAGGAGCTGGAAAGGAAGGAAAAGGTTTTGCGGCGATAGAAAAGGGCGGGTGAGCTTCACCTTGGGGATGGGGAAGAACTCGTACCCTGCAGCGGGGACGACGTCGCGTTCCATGCCGACATCAGTGCCGAGGAAGACAATGCGCGCGTCGGGGCGGGCCGAACGGAGCTCATCAGCCATGGCGATGGCAGGGAAGATGTGGCCACCGGACCCGCCTCCCGCGAAGACGACGCGGAGAGGGGAGGAGGGGGGAACGGGAGCCGGGGAGGAAGGGAGGTTGTCAGATGCGAGAGGAGAAGGCGAGTGGGTGACGGCGGAGGAGCTCGGGAGGGCCGGCCGCCGGGGTTTTGGGGGTTGTATGGGAAATGGGAGATGGAAGAGGAGAGCGGCGGACGCCATTGAATGGGAGCTCGGAGGAGGAGTGCCATTGATGAGCTTCGAAGGAAGGAGGATATAGAGCGGGAAGACGGCGTAGGAATAGGTTTTAAACGTGGGATGATTGGTTATTTGGAATGACGGAAATGCCCTCTCAATTTGTGGTTTCGGTTTGGTTTTAGCTGAATGATGTTGGTCAGCTCATTTTTGTTTATTTTGATTATAAGTAGCAATTTCGATCGGTGTGATGATTAGAATTAATAGAGTATTAATAAATTTAGTTATGATAATTGTATTTTCTATTCACGATGATATGCGCTCTAGTGATTAATAGCGAGATTGGAAATGTTTAAGTTAGCTATAATTCAGTGGTAGTTCAGTTAATTTTAATTATTAACGGTAGAGATTCGAATTGTTGCACAAAGTGAGGAAGGGTGATTTAGGGAATTCAATCTGAAAGCATGAAGCACGGGCAATAATGGAAGTGAAGCCCTTTGGTTCTTGCAGGGAGAGAGGAGAACCCAAAGTGCTGCCTTGATCATATCCCTCTAAATTGTAGACGGATTTTTTTTTTTTGTTTGAAAAAAAAAAATGCACATTTGGTCACGAACATATGCATTTTTCATAAAAAAATAAAATTAATGCCACGTAATTAAAATGTCATAAATATTTGCATAGTATTCTTGATGCAAATTTTTTTTTTTTTTTTTTATGTATAACCCCGAAATTTACTCAATTTATTAAAAGTTTTTCATAATTTTAGTATATATTTTCATGGGCACCTGCACCGCCATGTGCTGTCGTGTGCCTGCGTCGTCTCGAGGTTGCCTCCAATAAATATTAAAATTTTTGAGAAATTTAATTAAAAAATATAAACGGCAGAACTGAAAATTTTGATCAAAATTTTAATTAAATAATAATAAAAAAGTACAGATAATTAATTTCAATAATATATATATATATATATATATATATTGAATTCGCAAAAAAAAATTTAATAAATAGAATAAAATTTGGATGTAAAAAGCTAAAAAAAAAAATGTTGATAACGAAGAATTATTGTTGTGATTAGGTGAGCAAAGGGGCAAAACGAAAATGATGCACAAATCAATCGGAGGCGATGTATGTGTTCGTGTGACGTGGCACATGCACGCAATGCCATTAGTCGCTGTCTTGGACGCTTGGGCCATTAGGTCACGCCAGAATACCGTCGCTTGTCGGGCTAACCCAGTCTGGGACCAGCAGCTATTTTATTTTTGATTAGGTAATCAACTCTTCTGCGCTGGCCAATTTTTAGAGGAACCCAGGCCACCGAGTCCTTTTCAATTTGTCCTAAATCCCAAGCATTATTGTTCTCATTAGTCAATTAGTTCCACCATTAATTAATCTCTTCAGTTTCCTAAGCTGGTTTGGCGGTAATTTATTTATGAGTAGGACATACTGCTAGCTCGCTTGAAAATCGCTTCACCAGTCAGAAATCAATCGAAGCGGATTTCAAGCGCACGACTCCTCTGGAGACATCAGGGCCAGCTAGCTTTCAATGCACTGATTTGGACTAACAAGAATATAGGATGATGCATGTTTAGGGCTTAGAGCCTTAGACAAATGAGGAGTCTATCCTTAATTAATGATTTAGATACACCAAACGAGCCATCAATTCTCGCGGCATGCCTCAATTATTGCATCTCAGATGCGATGCAACTATGTCTTCGACTAATGACATATTATTAACTGGCTTTGCTTAACTCCCGAAAATCGCTCATTTCTTACTTCGTTGGTTGCCACGCAAACAAATCGCTCGAAAGAAGCAACCCGTGACTAGATTCACAGTGCCAAAAGTTTCCACTGTTTATAATAATATACTCATGAACTCGTAATCATGGTTGTCTAATCAAAATCTTACGAGACCCTACGAGACAGATCATGAAAGAATGTGGAGGGGGATTAGTCTTTAATTAATGGACTAATAAAAAACTGGGGACCAAGCCCTATCGTTTTGGTTTCGGCTGAAGAGCGACGGAAACAACCGAACCAAAACCGAAGCCGATGAGACGTGGTCCGAAAAATTAGACTCGAGACCGAAGCGAGAGCCCCTGCGTGCCGAGAGAGCTGACCGTTATTTGATCTGAATTGGTTAAAAGATAAAAAATAATAATAATAGAAACTAAAAATATCTTGTGCTCTTCAAATTGAAAGCGTTGGTCATCGCCATTTCTTTGAAAACTCGGCGGCGGGTTTTAATAAGGCGGATCCGGTAACAGTTGCTATTTGCCCCCCTCTGCCCTGATCTGCAACTCGTCTACGTGGCGATTGGTGGAGAGGAGACGTGAGTGAATGAGATTATTTGCTGTTTGGGAGGCAGTAGCTGATCGTTTGAGCGAGGCTCTCTGGTCGTTGCTCTCGGGGAAGGAGGACCTATTATAGCATGTCAACTCATTCACAGCGGTGATTGATGTGGAAAAAACGACAAGCGCTCGTATGATCAAATGGATTCTGTGTGGAAATCGGAGTGCCATTTTGCGTAAAGTCCAAGCTCTTATCCTGTCTCTCAGCTTTGAACCTATGCTTTAAGTCTTAATTTTTGTTTTCGATTATTAATAAATGAGAATTACAAACGACTGACAGAAGATAAAAATGACAGATGCTCAATAATAAAATTTAATAATATGAGATTAAAAATTAGATTTTAAATTTTTGTCGTGTCAATATTTTGAATATTCTGAATATTCACATTTATGTATTTTCTCTCTGATTTATGCTATTTTTGGAAAATTATTATTACCATCGTCATTCCTTGTGAGATTTAAACTGACTTAAAATAAAATAAATTCCTTAAATTGTTAATTAAAAAAATATCTCAATTTTTTCCTTTTCCATAGAAGACGGGCCAGAGTGGGCCCGCCCCGACCCAATTCGCCATCCGATATTTGCTCGCTCGGGCTCCACGTATCTCTTACACTCCTCCGTGTCATATGCTAAATCGCCCTTATTCTCCCCAGAAAAATAATCGCCCCACCTCCGCGTCCTCCTCCCTCGATCCCTCCTCTGCGATCTCCTCCTCCCATGGACTCCGCCGCTGGCGTCGGCATCGGAGTCGGCGCCGCCGGCCTCGCCTATCCGGACTCCGTCGACTCCTCTCCCCGCTCCCGCGGCGCCGAGTCATGGGACGAGCCCTTCCCCGCAACCGCCACCGCCCCCGCCCCCAAGCTCCGCCTCATGTGCAGCTACGGCGGCCGCATCGTCCCCCGCCCCACCGACAAGTCCCTTTGTTACCTCGGCGGCGAGACTCGCATGGTCGTCATCGACCGCCACTCCACCCTCGCCGACCTCTCCTCCCGCCTCTCCCGCTCCCTCCTCGGCGGTCGCCCCTTTTCCCTCAAGTACCAGCTCCCCAACGAAGATCTCGATTCCCTCATCTCCGTCACCACCGACGAGGACCTCGATAATCTCATCGAGGAGTACGACCGGCTTATGCTCTCCTCCTCCTCGTCCGCCTCCAACGCTGCGGGCGGTGGTTCCTCCCGCTCCTCCCGCATCCGCCTATTTCTGTTCCCTTCCAAGGCCGAGTCCGCCCCGTCCTCCATCGGATCCCTTCTCGAGAATTCCAAGTCGGAGACGTGGTTCTTCGATTTCGTCGACGCGCTTAACAGCGCGAACGGCGCTGGCGGCCTGCCCCGGGGGCTCTCCGCCGACTCTGCTTCGGTCAACTGCCTGCTTGGCCTGGAGGACGACTCCTCGACGCACTCCCGCGGCGGCGGTCCCCCGCCGCCGGAGCCGGAGCAGCTCGTGCTTCACCGGCCGGACTCGTCCGGGAGGCTGCCGTCGGTTCCTGGTTCCCCGATGCTGGAGACTGCCTCCTCCTTCGGATCCGCTTCGTCGGCGCCGTCGCTGGCGAATCTTCCTCCGATCCGCGTCCGGCCCGAAGATCGCCCCCCTGATCCGCGGGGTGGCGTGCTTGATGATCACTTCTCGCATATGAATATCTCCGCAGGCAACGCAGCAGCTGTACAGCCCCAGTATCAGCCGCCGCCGCCGCCGACGATCCCGCTGCCGGCTACGTCGGCCTCGACTTCTACCATCTCGCCGACCGAAAACCCTAGCCGGGTCTTATCCGACGACGAGAGATCTGAGAAATCGGATCACAGCGGAGTCCGCAAAGCAGCACCACCACCCCAATTGCAGCCCCCGCCGAAGATCGAAGCCCCAATCCCCGATTCCGTTTCCAGGTACGCTCACCCATCCCCGATTTCCTCCGATTTTCTCCGATTTTAGCAAGATTTTAATGATTTTTCCTTTGATCCAGACCCATGTATGCTGTTCATCCAATCCCGGAAGTGAAAAGAGAAGCGATGCCAGTCTCCGATCCGAGTTACCGTATGCCGCCGCCGCCGCCCCAGATCCAAACTGCAGACACAAGCTACGTACTGCCGGCGGCGATGCCACCGGAGCAGCACCAGCCGTACATCCACGCCAACGCACATTACGTGCATAACCCGGCCACTGGAACCATGGTCCCAATCCAATCCTATTACCAAATCCCTCCTCCCTCCGTCCAGCAATCCCAGCAAGCCCACCACTACGACCCCCAGTACCCCATGTATTACCTTCCTGTCCGCCCTAACCCTACTCCTCCGCTCACCAATCCGCCCACTCTGCCGCCGCACACTGCTGCAAGGACTGTCCCAGGGCCCGCCTCTGCCGCCACACTGCAGCCTGCTCCTCGGGCGTCCATTGTTCACGTCGCTGCTGATCAAGCCCATCCTTATGCTGGAATGGGATATCATATGGCGGTCCACCACCACCCATCACAACCCCCAGCGGCCACAATGGCGAACTACGGATACGAGTACTATGCCCAGACGACATCTGCACATCCGCAAGTTCTGCCAACCCAGTATCAGCAAGTGGCATCCGCAGGGCCAATCGCGGAGGCGCAGTCACCGCCAGCAGCAGCGAAGCCGGCCAGAGCATCGTGATTCATTGATTCATGATGGCCGCCGCCGCGTAAGTCGAGTTACCTGAATTGAGATTTTGGTGTTGGACGTGCTCTCTTATTGCTTATTCCGATGATGATGATGATGATCAATCCTTTGTTGATTTTGAGTGGTGTGTTAGATACAATTATATGTTCATCTGATAAAATTTGAGTCTCTAGTCTATATCTGCTGAGTGCTTAGGGAAACATAATAATAAGCGAAGCTAGGTCTCTCAGGTCGATATCTCTGCCGCTGCTGCTTTGTATGTAAACTATATGATCATCTCCCTGTTCTTCTTCTTCTGGACGAATTGAAAATGAAATGAAATGAATGTTGGATATTGATATGGTTGATGAATAAAGATGAATCAGAGTAGGCGTTCATTCGTTCGTTCGTTCCTGGTTTGGAGTGTCAATTGTGTGTTGATTTGGTGGGGCTGACATGTTGGCTGTTGCCTGGTAAGCAAAATTTGAGATTTAAAGAGATTTCCATGTGGAGGAGCTGTGGTCTCTTCTCTTTTTTTTCCCCAGTCACCGATGAGTCTTTGTGGCATGTTTCCGGTACGGGATCCAATCTGGATTTCATGAAAGGATGCGCTGCTTCCCAAGTGGGCTGCGTGCAGCCAGCAATTTTAAAAATCATGAAAAATGAGTGCCATGTCAAATGTGGGGGATGGCGGTGGTCCTGCACGTGGTTTGCTGGGTCTCTCCGGCCATGGCCAATTGCTCTGTATCATGGAGTAGGGGACTCGGATTCAAAATATTTATGGAAGATGGAGATGATGACGATGGTGTTGGTGTTGGACCTTGCTGGGCACATTGCTGCTGCTGTTTCCCTCGTTTTCGGCCCCACTGGAACTGGAAACGGCGCGCCTGCCGCTAGATTAAGGAGCTGTTTCGCTGACTAAACCAGGTCATGGCCGGCAGTGTGCTGCTCGGGGGCGTCACCTCAAGTTGAACTGTGACACAATAGGTTAAGATCTGATGATGATTGATGAAATTTTCAGGATTATAAACATTTCATTAGTATCTTTGATTTGTCCTTTTCTTTATTGTCTTTTACAGCGTTCCCTGCAGGCTTAAACAGGCTGAGAGTATACGAGACAGCATCAAGAGTACCGAGGATTTCAGGTGGGCTGATTTATAGAAATGCACAACGGACTGATTACCAAGTCCAAAATCTGGATTCATTCCGTTTTGATTCGTCTAATTTGATATGAAGCAAAACCACTATTCTTCTTATTTTCTAGAAGCATGCAGATCACACGTGGCTCTCTCCGCCCAGATCCATTTCAAAGACCGAACATGCAATTATCGCGGTTAAGAGAAACCAATCGCTCGGCAGATTGGATTGCTAAACACGGAGGAGGTCGTCAGGGTGAAACACAGGGTGTGGGACGCAATTTCGCCCGAGTGTTGTGGTCGAATATGAGCTCCCGAAATTTTTTTATAAATTAATATTTTTTTTTATCAAAATAAACACTTAAATAATTTAATTTTTGAAAAAAATATTTAATTTTTTATAATAATTTAATTTAATAAATAATATTAATTTTTCTTAAAAAATTAATTACTGATTCTATATCAAATGAGGTCTAAAATTTTTTTTACAAATCTTCAAAAATATAATAATATAACGTAACATTCCCGATTATCCATTTTGGCGCGATTTCCAAAATGAAGAAAGAAATCATTTTTTATATTCACGAACCCTAACCCATTCCGATCGAATTTGATTCTCTAAATTTTCCATCAGAGCCGCAGAAAAATTCAAAAAGAAAAAGACCGTCCTCCGCTAAATTTTGGCGTGGCGAACAAAATTCGTGCTCCGAAAAATTCTCCTAGTCTAACCGCCTCCCAAGCGCCGAAAAAAATCCCTGAAAAGCTTTCTCTCTTCCACTTCTCCGCCTTCCAGGTTTGCTTTGATTTTCCTGGTCGTTTCCTGTTTTAATTTTTTTTTTTTTGCGATATTTCTCAGTGGAAAGTTTTGATCTTGATGCTTATTTTTGTACGGCGTTGTTGCAGACTGGAAAGATCGATGCTTTCACGGTGGTTGCCGAATGCTTTCCGAATGGTAAAGCTTGTTCCTGCAAATCATCACTGTTTTCTGTTTCTTTTTCGTTGTGGATACGGAGGATTAGTTTTTTTTTTCATGCGGTAGTGGTGCTGTGCGTGCTTCTGTTAGTTTTTTAGATTCCATAGACAGGTCATCGTGGAGAATCTTTGTCGGAGAATTCTCATCGAGTTGCTCAATGCCGTGTTTCTGTTGTTTCTTTGTCTGTTTATGACAAATTTGACATATAGTAGTTTATAATCTTGTAAAACTTTCTTTTCCGTGTTTACCAAAAAAATGAGAAGGTCTTTTGATGATTAATTTCGAGTTATTTGCAGAAAAAAGAACACATTATTAAGTTTTGGGATGAGATTGGGACCCAACATTGTTTCTTGTTTTTGTTCTTTTGGGTACTAGCTACACCCCGCATTGTTGGTATTTGAAATGCTTTAGTCATGGTGCAGGGAAGGACTGTGTTGGAGTACTCTTCGGGGACTTAGTGCAAGCTTTTGTGCTATATTCTGAACGATTTGTATGGAGATCGTCTGTAGACTCAGTTTTGGGTTTAAATGGAGTTGATAATAAGAAGGATATATTTATCTCTTTAACTCTTTGTTTTAGCATGGCAAGACATTTGGATTTCTACAACTCTGGCAAATTGCCTTGGTTACAGCTAGAAGATAGGTAGGATGTAATATATTTATTCTATGTAATTAAATCTTGGATATTGGTTATCACGCACAGACGTGATGTGATGTCTTAGAAACTGATCACAAATTTTGTAGAAAGGGCTATGGTTCCTCTTTTTCTGTTGTACTAGAGAATTTTGATTGTTGCAGCCTTTTTTGAACATTTTTTGTCTGTGCGTGGCAGGACAATATGAGGGAGATTCAGCTTGGCACACACACAGTGCAAACTCATGGAATCAGATTAGCAAGAACTCACATGCACGACTGGTTTATTCTTGGTTTTCTGGTTGTGCTAGTGGGTGTTTTGGATGCCATTCATCCTTTCTATCGCTTCGTTGCGAAGGATATGATGATTGATCTTAAATACCCACTAAAAGACAACACTGTGCCAGTATGGGCAGTTCCAGTAGGTTCCTCTATCCTCTTTCTTTTGTGGCTCCTGTCATTGAAATTTTGATCCGTTATGAGTTGCTGGGCATGTATAATCCTAACATTCTTTGTTCTTTTTGCATTGTCAGATTATTGCTGTACTGTTACCTATTTCTGTCTTTCTCGGTGTCTACTTTAGGAGAAGAGATGTTTATGATCTTCATCATGCTATTCTTGGTAATTCCACTCTTCCTTTTTCTTATGACAAAACTCTTCATTTGTGAAGGGTAGAGAAAATTATGGCTATTGACACTTGAGTAAAAAATAGGTCTCCTATACTCTGTGCTGATTACTGCTGTTGTAACTGATGCAATCAAGGATGCAGTTGGACGACCTCGACCTGACTTCTTTTGGCGATGTTTTCCTGATGGAAAAGAGGTCTGATTCTCATGATAGCAAAATTAAATTCCTCTTGATATTAAAGAAAAGATGCCTTTCTGTAGAGAACTCTGGTTTAAAATGTTATTAAACGATCTGTGTTCTTTCTCCGTAGCATACTTGATTTACTGTTTTAATTGTACTCTGTTTAGTTGTACAACAATGTGACGGGCAATGTTATTTGCCATGGAAAGAGAAGTGTGATAAAGGAAGGGCACAAGAGCTTTCCAAGTGGCCATACTTCATGTACGCATTTCTCTTGATCTTTGTTCAATATGCTTCTCTTGATCTTTGCATTATGGCCTTTTATGCAGGGTGCTTTGCTGGCCTTGGTTTTCTTGCACTGTATTTGTCTGGGAAAATCAAAGCATTTGATCGTAGGGGTCATGTGGCAAAACTTTGTATTGTATTTCTGCCTTTGCTTTGTGCTTCTCTTGTTGGAATTTCTCGAGTGGATGACTACTGGCATCATTGGGAGGATGTCTTTGCTGGTGGTTTTCTTGGTTTGTGCCAGATGCTTAATAAGCTGTTCTTATTGCAAAAGAGAAAAATATGTTAATACAGCTTTTCATTGTTCGACAACAATCTAAAGTTCATATCATTCTCCTAATTTCTCCATTGTACATTTTTCTGCAGGGATTGTAATGGCTACATTCTGTTATCTACAATTCTTCCCTGCTCCTTATCATTCAGAAGGTAGTGCAACTTCATTGTCTCTTTTGGCTTTGAACTATTACCTTTATTTGTTCTTCTTGACTGTCAGCATGACCAACTTTATTGCTGCTTGTCATATATAGTTGCTATGTATCATGAAGAATGTGCTTTGCTGTTACAGGATTCCATAAATAACTTCACTTGCTTGCAAATACAAATGCTTTGTTATTGAATGAATAGTCGCCCTCATCGTCTGGTTTGTGTTGAGTTTCGCCATTTTGAGTAGTTGAAGTCTGCATCCAATATTAAAGGGCTTACCTTGCTATTTCACGTAGCTTTATTCTTGTGCCATTAATTGTAGTCATTGTTGGGATGTTTGGTTAGGTGATGCCTAAAATTGATTATATAGTTTATTTTATTTATTTTTCAGTGGAAGTGTATTAACATGCTTTCCCACCATTTTAAATCTTATCCTTCTAAGTGATGCATGATTAGTAGATGCTAGCTGACTTGTCTATGCAAGTGATTCATGCGTGATCTAAGGAAATAACTGGGTCTTCTATCAGGGAGATATCATCGAGTGGCCTTTTAATATAGAGACATGATGCAATGTAGAATTGTTAAGTAGAGTACCCTTGAGGTGTTTAGCAGAAACCATTCCTTTAACTGTCAAATTCTAGGGCCCCATTTCTCTTGCAGGTCACTCCTTCAAAAAAATTTTTTAAAAAGTAAAATAAAATAATGCACAATTCCTAACTTGTGCTTCTCACCATCAATAAGCAACTGAAAGACCTAGGTGCAAGTTCATCACTTTTGATGCAGTGGGTGAATATGTTGAATTTCAGCACAGTCAGGTTTCTGTGCAGTCTTTACTAGTTGATCAGTATTACTGTACTCTCTTCACATTGTAAATAGACCAGGATGTTTAGATTTTGGGCTTCAACAGGAATCAGGTTGCAAAAAAGAAAGGATCAGGTGGTAATCCTTGCTCTTGAAGCCTAGAACATGTAATTAATGGACCAGCTTCATTTTGGAGGACAAAAACTTATTCGAATGCCCTCAATATGTACTTTTCTTCAATAACAGCAAAGGATATTGGCTCCTTACATCATTCTGAGGATTTTACTTTTTTTTAATAAACAGCTTCTTTAATTTACGCAGTTATTAGATAGTGAAATGATTTACAATCTGATCACTTGCATTTTATGGCTTCTCACTTGCTTACCTGGACATTTCCTTGTAGTTTTCTGTTTGCTCTTTTTCTATGGAGAAATCCTTGAATGAATGCATCTCTACACTCCATTTCACATCTCACTTACCACAATTATGGACTCATGTCTCATTGTTATGATCGTGAAAGTTCTAGATGCAAATAATTAAATGTGCATTTTTTCCTTTGGGCAACCTTCTAACCTGTTTCTGCATCACGTAGGCTGGGGACCGTATGCATATTTCCAAATGCTGGAGGAAACACATGCGAGCAGCATCGCCCCTGCAACAGTCATCCAGCAAACCGGTGAGAACCCTAACATCAGATTGCAGGAAGCAAATCGGAACAGGACTATTCTCGATGAACTGGAAGAAGGGAGGTTGTAGAAAGAAGAATCATCCATGTAAATATGACCACTTGATGTATTCTCACACTTAATATGTAGTTTTCTCGCGTTGTGGATTAAAATCAGTAGTTGAGATTAACAGATGCCTGCCTGATGTTGCACAAGCTCATTTACTTTTCAGAAATGGAATTGGCTTGTCAGATGAGAGTTATAGTGAGAGTGACTCTGTTCCCTGCTGTGTTCATTACTCTCCGTTGGTTGGTAGAGGTTCACCATCAACAAAGATGCTTTTATAATCAATCTGCAGTGAAGAGCCAGCGCCTCATCTTCTTCTTCAATCTGGGTGGGCCCTTGCATCCCCATTTGTGTCACGCGTGTTAAATTAGGATTTAGAAGGGTTAATCATTCAATAGAGATTAATTTAATTTAATGGTCATTCGGTGAGAAGATCCACAAACCATGAGACAGCCTTAAATGACGTGGCAGGCTGGAATGGAGTCAAAAGTCCAAGAAAAATGCTAGTCCGAAAGATACGGTCTTGGAAATTTTCTGCTTTCTTGACGGCCCATTCTTGGTTATGGTGACCGCACCCGGTAATTATAAGTCGTCTAAATTTCTATTTTTTTACCCTTTTTTAATCCCGGGCCAGGCAATCCGGGCCCATCGACGGGCCGTACTGTAGCCACTCTGGAATTCGTCGGGGAAACAAATCCGCTCTCGCCATGTTCTTGAAATTTACGACCTTTCTTCAGAAACAGAGCTGAAAAGCCCGAACTCTTTCAAAATTCCACAAAAAAAGAGAGGAAAAAAAAAAAATCTAGAACGAGACGGACCGAGAGTTCCGACTCCTCCTCCGGCCACTCCTCTCTCGTCATTCTCCCCAGGCTCGTACTCCCAACTCCTTTTTTTTCTTTTTTTTAAATTTTTTTGTTCTATTTCATGCTTGTAATTCGAGTGCTTTGGTGTTTTGATTCAATCTCATGAATGTGATTGTAGGGATTATGTTTTTGTTTCTGTTTTTCTGATGCTGCTGTTTGTTTGGAGCTTTATTTTGGAGAAATGAGATCTGGAAAGCTGTTTTTTTGAGGATAGTTGATGGGTTGTTTTCTTCTTTCTGAGAAACATCGTATTTAGATGGATTTCTTGGTTCTGTTTGTGATCTTTGCGAAGATGGAGTTTGAAAAGCTGCTTTATTTACGGCTGTTCTTTTTGGAAGCAATAAAGTTCCGTTGTCATTTTGTGAACTTTGTGCATTATCAGCCTGGTGTTTGAGCTGAGCATCAAAATTCAATTGTTGGATTAGAACATTGACATAGAGAAAAGAAGAAATATTCGTACATACTGCTATAGGACTCGTAATTTTTGATGATTATACCCTCTCTTCATGTTGTCTGACCCTCTGTTTCAGTTTTTCAACTCAAAACATTTTTGTAGGCCTACCATGAAGAGAATCGGACCGAATATTCTTGTATACATGGTAAATTTCACTTTTATAAAGGGACATGTGCAAATCCAGAAATGTAACCACCATTGTCGCTCGATTTGATTTACAAGAAATAAATGTGAACTGGAATTGTTGATTTACAATATTATTTGTCTTCATAGTGATGAAGAAAAATCATGCTTTTGTGGGGTATATCCCACTTGCATCTGTTGTAGGGGCCATGTGTAAAAGTGGTCACTTTCAGATTATTTATGCACTCCACACTCCTAGGCTCTTTTTTTTTTCTGAAGTTGCAGTTTCTTTTATTCTCTTGGAGTTGGCTGCTTGCTTAATTTTTTTTCATCTTCTGCTGGAAAGAGAGTTTGATATCTGATTCTTTGTAAGCTTGTGGAAATTATATGTGTTTTTTGCTCTGTAATTTTCCCTTTTTCACTTTCCAATCTTCTTTTCTACCATACTCTTATTATCTTATACACCTTGCAGGAAGAGGAAATGGCAGATGTTCAATTAGGTTCTCACACAATAAAATCCCATGGAGTCAAGGTGGCAAGATTTCACATGCATGACTGGATCATACTTCTGCTTCTTGGAGTGTTTGAAGTTATCTTGAATGTAATTGAACCTTTTCATCGGTTTGTGGGGAGAGACATGATGACTGATCTAAGATACCCACTAAAAAGCAACACAGTACCATTTTGGGCTGTTCCAGTATGGTCTTCATTCTACTCTACCTATTTCACTGACAGACTTGAAGAAGCTCCTTTGTGGTTCATAAATTCTTATGGCCTTCTCTTTTTTCTCAGGTGATTGGAATTGTTTTGCCTTTTATAATCTTTTCAGCAATCTACTTCATAAGGAGAGATGTGTATGATTTCCATCATGCCATACTCGGTAATTTTGTAGGTGATTTTCAGATAGATTCAATTTTCTTCATTTGCTTATGGATTCAGTGCTGACAACACAACACATGTGAATAGGACTTTTGTATTCTGTGCTTATTACTGGGGTTTTGACGGATGCAATTAAGGATGCCGTTGGTCGTCCTCGCCCAGACTTTTTCTGGCGCTGTTTTCCTGATGGAAAGGAGGTGAAATAGCAGTTCTTACTGCAGACCTTTCTTTTCTTGATGCGTGTCTATCTGTTGATAACACATTTTACATTAAGTTCTAAAATATCTATTTTTGACTTTTGACACGCATGTTCTGGTGCTGTTCGTCCATTGACGAGAAACTGGTTTGCTGTTTATTAATGAATAACCATGGTCTACTGTTCTGAATTCTTTGTACTGCTCTATCTACTTTCTGATGTGTTCTATCCATCCACTAACGAGAATTTTGATACATATGCTTAGGCTTATGATCCAATAACAACAGACGTTATATGCCACGGAGACAAGGGTGTCATCAGGGAAGGACACAAGAGTTTTCCCAGTGGACATTCTTCATGTAAGCAAGTAACAGTAATCTGTTGCAGTAGACATAGGTGGTTTTGAATTGCAGCTGTGTAAGATTTAAGTATGCTGTTCATGCTATTTGTCATACTAGATATCTAATGCCTCCCCAATATGGTGACTTTTTTCCTTAATATCCTTTGCGAGTTTTTATTATATTTTTATATGTTGATTTACATCCTTATTGCTATTTCTATAACTGAGTTGAAATTTCTTAATTTAGCTACTTCAAGATGCTTTTTATGTTTTACATTTGTAATTGTTTATGTTGAGGCTACATCCTTTTTGCATTTGTCTACTTGAATATACTGCTTACACACATCTAGGTCAACCTTGCAGAACTTCTATGTGTTTAAAAGTCGAGTTACAGACCAGTATTTGAACTATACTGTAGATGCAAGAGCTCTTCCTTGGTTAGATTATAGGGTGGACCATGGTGTATTGGCCAAAACACAGCCATACTGATATGCAGAACATGTTTCTATTGGAGATGTGTGTTTAGCATTGTCTCATCATATTGTTCTTTATCCATGGGAAATTTTTGAGATTATGACCAGTTTTAGTCCTGGTGCTAGTTCAGTGATACCCTTCTTTCCAGCAACTAAGTAAAAGGATCTAACTACAAAAGGGAAAGGGTTCAAAGAAGTGCACGTTTTAGTCCTGGTGCTAGTTCAGTGATAATCCTCTTTCCAGCTTTTAGTAAAAGGTTCTAACTATGAAAGGGAAAGGGTTCAAAGCAGTGCACCCCATGCGATATAGTCTTGTAAAAACAGGGAAATTGGTGATACTTGTAGAAATTTGAACAAAATAGTTCAATTTGAGAGTCCATTTTATAGATGATGAATCTGCCTCCAGGGGTCCTTCAAGTCTATGTCCTTCAAGCTACACTAGGATGATGAGCCAAGTGGCCTCTGTGACAAGTTGAATTTAGATCATATTTTTTGAGTCCTTGCTTGGTGAATTGCAGCCCATGATGCACCTATGGGGATGTGCAATTCTTTATGCATTTAATCTTTTATAAAGTTGGTTACTATATCATCTAGCCTAATCTAGCCATCAATTACAACTCCGCACTCTAAACAGCCAAAATTCGTATATAATGGTGCAGCTATGATTCTTTTTATCACTTCAATGCGTATCATGTATGAAATTTTGAAATTTGAGGTATGATTGCTTCTCTGTTGAGCATTCTATTTTTATTATGTGTTAGTCTTGCCAGCCAAGGAGACATGTATAAACTAGCTAGTAGTACAATTGGTTTTAAACTTTATTCATTGCAATGCTTCTGTATGCACTTTTTTTTAACTATATTGATGTTCGTTGTGATTAATTATTAGCGTTTCATCTATTGGTTTGCAGGGTCCTTTGCAGGACTAGGTTTTCTTGCATGGTATCTATCAGGGAAAATCAAGGCCTTTGATCACAGGGGCCATGTTGCAAAGCTTTGCATTGTTTTTCTTCCTCTGCTCGTTGCAGCACTGATTGCAATATCTCGAGTGGATGATTATTGGCACCATTGGCAAGATGTTTTTACTGGTGGCCTTTTAGGTATGTTGGAATTTTTATTGAATTTTCTTTTAAAAAAGGATTGATATATATGTAAAGTCTCATTGTCGATTAGAGCCTCTATCAGCAATTTATATCCATGTCTTATCTTTTTTTAACTATCTGCAGGACTGGTGGTTGCTTCATTTTGTTATCTGCAATTCTTTCCACCTCCTTATGACACAGACAGTAATAATTCTCCGCTTTGCATAGCATCATAACAGAAGAATTTTTTAATGATCATTTATTTAATCTCTGCTAGAAAACCACTGTTTCATATTAAAATCTAAAACTACAACCTTCATTCACATTGACTTCCCAATCAATATATAATGATTAAAGGTTGTAATCTATGTTTGTCCGCATATGATGAACTGTTGAAGATCTTAAAAACCCGAGTACAGATTATATCAAGTTGAGGTGACCTTTTCAATGGTACTGTACTTGTTTGGCGGGGATAAGCATGCTCCATTCTTGATAATATAATTTTGCAGTTCATCCACTGAAGGGTTATTTGAAGGAATCCGAATTCACTGATCTTACTACTAAGTGGAAGGTTATATTGTCATTTTGCAGGTTGGGGGCCACGTGCATATTTCCAAATGTTGAGGGACCTGCGCAACGAGGAGCGGGCTACTGCAAATCCTCACAATTCAATGCCATCAGAGATTGAAACTGCTTATGTTTCACAGCAACATCTTGCGATCACCATGGGAGACCACTAGAGGACCTGGTAGAATCACCTGTACCATATGCATGTAAATTTGTAATCTTTTCACTTAAATTTTAGAGGTTGCTGGCTTCACGTCCCATCTTGTTCAATGTGAATTTCAAGTGATGTTTATGCCAAATTTGCCCCATATCATGAGCTATTATTGCACTTTATCTGATCCACTTATATGGCAGCCATATAATTTTAGGGTTTGTTTCATTCACAACTAGCTAACATGATGATTGCATTTTGTAAGAATGCTATTTAATTCATTCTAATTCAAAAATCCAACTAGCTAATCACAATGAGCTCGAATCAAACAGGCCATTAGGGACCCGGGTGGATGAGCTCCACCACAACCAGAATAAAAATAACTCGTACCTCACCTAATTGCTGTTAATTTTTCTTGTAAATCACATAAAACAACAAATAATGCAAGGGACCAAAAGATATGATTGACCAAGTAGAAAGTCCAAGTCAAACCACAGATAATAACTCAAAACAAACCACAAATCAGGGAATAAAAGAAATAGTCCACACCAACACCAGAATAATTAAGTATTAATTAGATAAATTTAGCACCAACATTAAAGCCTAAAATGGAAGATACAATATAAGAACAAGTAACACTAGGGTTACAAGCAAAAGACTAGAAGAGTATCAAGAAAATAAAAGCAACTAACAACAATCTGCACAAAAGGAAAACTAAGAGAAGCAAAATCTAGAAGAGGTTCAAGAGAAAGAAACAAACCGTACAGCCAGATTTAACATCCAGCCGCATGAACTGGCTACTTCACACACATGATACAATGATGACATACTTCCACTCTTTCCTCAAATCTAAATATTTACCAGGATAACAATTGATCATTGAGACATAATTTATCCATGCTCTATGAATCACATTCAAACATAAACAAAAGTATTTCTAAAAAAAAAAGAAATAATCTGGCCTGCCAGCTCTTCCTCCTATCAGAATGTATTCTTAAGCACCTTTTTCTAAAGCAAAAGGCCACAGCCTAAGCGAGGTACAGATGGCAAAGGCTGCATAAATAATAGGCAGGATTGCCAATACAATATTGCTGAATATACTAAACCTGCAATTTCCAACAAAGGGGAATAGCAATTGCACAACATAGGCTACAAATTGACCCTTCAAAATTCATAGGAACAAATTTCTAGCAGTCTCTGCATAAATACAGTGCTGCATTAAGCCTTATGATTGTCCCTGAATGCTAGAATGAGATCAACTTCAAGTAATCACAACAACAGCATTTCATCAAATGCATATCTTCAGATCATTTTCCAACACAACTACTAAATGATTGAATACTCACAAAAAGATGTTGAATTGAATTTTTTTTCTTTGCTCCATTAATCCTTAATCATGAAGCCAGAAGCAACTCATCAGACACAATGTTTATTCAGGTGGATGATAGTAACTCAAAATCTAGATGGGCCAAGAAGGTTAACGAATGCGTTTGGTTACATCATTAAGAAATGCATCAACCTATTTTATGGAAATATTTACCTAATATTTGAAGCCAGAAAGATAGATTCTCTGTAGCTCAAGCATCAGAATGTAAGCAGAAACCAATTCCAGATGCCACAAAGACAACACATTTGATTCCAGAAAAAAGAAAAAAAAATGCATAAATAGATGATAAAGCAGCATTCTAAGTAATGCCAATATCAATTGATGCAATTCAAATGACCGTCAGATGCGGATTAAAATCGAAGTGATTAGGAACATCAACCAGGTTTGATCTAACCCAAGAAAGTAACTCATTCCACTGCAGAAAACAGAGGATAATCCCAAAAACACTATAATACTGGATACTTAAAACACAAAACCAAATGATGAATCAGTCAACCTCTCCCAAAGACGGCACACCGGCAGCAGCGGCTGCGACATCATCGGCGGAGAACTTACCTTTGGCCTTGTCCGCAGCCCGCCCACGAGCCTTCCGCTCCAGCAGCGCCTTGCGATCCTTATCGAGCTTGAGCTTGGTGATGACAACTTTAGAGGGGTCGATGCCGACGTTGACGGTGGATCCATTTACTTTCTCCCTGGTGAGGCGCTCGACATGGATAACCCAGCGGCGACGGTAGACGGTGACGACCTTGCCCTCACGGCCCCTGAAGGTGCCGCGCACCACCTGGACCTCGTCGTCCTTGCGGATGGGCACGGACCGGACGTTGTACTTGGTCCGGAGGTCGGTGGAGAGCGGGGAGCTCATCAATACGCGCCGAACGCTCGACGGCGCCGTAAAATGGGCCTTACGGCACTTGCGCCGGGAGCTCGACACGCGGGGGTTGTACTTCATCTTCTCCTTCCTCCCCTCGCTCTCGCCGCGTAATCGGCCGCCTAGGGTTTGAAGGGAGGGCGATGAGGTGAATATATCTTGGTAGGGTTTTGGTCTACAAATCCTCGCCGCAGTGAGTTCTCGAGATTAGTTTCGCGCAGATCTCAAAGTATCAGTTGACGAACCAAAACGGACTCCATTCGGTTGCCCTGCTGGCCCATCTAGCTCGAAAGGCCAAGCCATAAAATTCAGATTTGTCCCCGGCCCACTTAGCGTGGTTTCCAAATAAAAGAAATTGTTGGGGGGTATTGCAAAACTACCAAATTCTACTTTTTTTTATTTATGAAGCAAATCCTTCATATTGAAAATAAGAAAGACGAACGTACGTTTGGCAAATCCAACCCTGTGGAGAAGAATTCAAAAGGGCAAGAGAAATAGATGACATTACTATACTTTTTTGTAGAAATTTTCATTAATTATCGCTCTCATTAAATAAAATAAAATTTTATTTTTACAAATATTTACGAATAGTCAAATTTTTTGTTTTTCCTAGAGAAATCCAAAATATGAGGAAAAAAATCTTGAATTTTGCTCGAGCCACAAATGTTGCAAATAATTATAATGGTGATATAATCATACAATAGAATTTTTTTAAAAAAAAAAATTTTACTCAAGTCACAAATATTGCTAAATAACGACAACACGAGGTCAATTTTTTATGTTGATTTATGAAAAAAGCGAAGCCAAATAAAAATAATAAAAGAACAAAATACGAGTATGTAATATAGAGATAAATTATCTTGCATTTACAATACAATTTTTTATATTCCATTAGATTAAATTATATCATTAAATGGTTTTTGGTCTTTACATTTCACGCGTAAGCGGTACGCAGATATAATTACGGCTAAAATCTTATAAATCTCGCTTTTAATGACGAGTATTTAGACGGCCTCCGCGACGATTCAATGGATTCCAGTGGTTCATTTCGAATATCACAATCAATTTCTTTCGACCAAATTGGTCCCAGAACTCTCTCCCACACCAGAGCTTTGGATTCAGGAAGCAGGTGTCTAAATTCGAATCCGGCCCCGGAAAACGACGACGGATCCGATCAAATCAAATGACAACGACGGACCGAAACCGATTCTCCCGCTGCCTCTTCTTAACCTGTTCCGGCGTAATATCGGACCCCGGGGGCCACGAACGCCCCCTCGGAGCCCGAAAGGTCAATCGGGTCCGTCTCCGGCCTCGAATTAATTATACTAATCAATATATATGGGTCCCACTTCTCCCGATTCGTCCAGTGACAGGTTGACAAGTAGAATGGGTCCGATTTAAGGTGGGATTAGGGGGTTGTAAGAGGCGGTTTGGGCAAGGGAAGAATCTGTGGGAAGAGGGGACGTGGCAGGCAAGAAGATTCCGGGATCGATTCCCCGGCTCGGGCAGGTGGGCCCGATCTTATCGCCTCGCTGACGTCATCATCCACCCGGGACGGGGCGAATCCCACCGTCGAATATTCAAACCCGCTCCAGATTCGCCCGGGTACGCGACGCCCCGACCCTGATTCCCCTTCTCATATACGTCGTCTGCTCTCATTTTTATTCCCCCTCTGCTTCGTTATTGTTTCCCACTCTCTTTCTTTCGTCTCAAGAAAACGCCATTTTCCTCTTCTTCTTCTTCTCAGATCTCCTTCTTCTAGCCCGATCGGAGCAATCTGGAGCAGCGATGGAGGTGGAAGACAAGGCGCGGAGGCTGCTCGACTACGCCGACGCCCTCGAGGAGGAACGCCGGAAGATCCACGTCTTCCAACGCGAGCTGCCGCTCTGCCTGCAGCTCGTCACCCAAGGTACTTCTCGGTTTTGGCTTTCCTTTTGCGCGATCTCATCGGTTTGGGAATAGATCGGAGGTGCTGAGGTTGTTTTTTTTTGCTTTGCTTTTGGTTTTGAGCAGCGATCGAGAGTATACGACAGCAGACGAGGTGCGAAGAGGTGAGCGGGGACGCGCCCGTGCTGGAGGAGTTCATGCCGCTGAAGCCAAGCCTGTCTTCCTCGCAGGAGGAGGAGGATCGGCGGAGCTGCAAGGAGAAGCCGGAGAAGAAGCCTGATTGGCTTCAATCCGTGCAGCTCTGGAGCCAGGAGCCGGCGCCGGCGGCCTCGGAGAGTGCAGTGAGCGTTTTTCTGAAAGCATTGGCGGAGATGAATGACCGCCGGAATCAGTTGATAAATTTTGGTTTTGTTTGATAGGATGTTGTGAAGAAACCCATAGCTTTGGATGCGAAGAGAACCGGAGGAGCGTTTCAGCCATTCGAGAGGGAGAGCCGGGAGCCCGCGCCGGCGCCAGCTCCAATGGCGACAGCAGCGAGCTCGACTGCAGAAACTACAAATAATAGTAACAAAGGTGGTGGGGAGGACAAGGATAAGGAGGGGCACTCCCAGCCCCACAGGAAGGCGAGAAGGTGCTGGTCGCCGGAGCTGCACCGGAGGTTCTTACATGCTCTTCAGCAGCTCGGCGGCTCTCATGGTAGGTTTGTTTCGGTAGATTTTTTCATTCAATTTTCTTGCGGCTGTCAACGCATTTTTGTTCTGAAAAATGGATGAATTTATTGCCACAGTTGCCACCCCGAAGCAGATCAGAGAGTTAATGAAGGTGGATGGGCTCACAAATGACGAGGTCAAGAGCCATTTGCAGGTGAAATTCTCAAAACCTTCGCTGGAGAACCTACAATGTTTTGTATGCTTCTCTTTTTAAAACCTACCATGTTTGATCTAGTTAAGAATGGAATACTAGAGATATGATTCATGGGCTGTATTACAGCATTAACTCCATTATGGTTCTTTTTCGTCTTGATATTTTTCCGGTCATAACATTGGATGCTTGAATTTTTGAGGTGTTTGTTCCTGTGTTCTATTATTTCCTGTTGTTTCTCCTTGGATGCTTGATGTATGTTTTGGGCTCAAAAAAGTTTTTTTTTTTTCTGCCTTGAGTTTGAAGGGATCATAGGATGCTTATCTGTGATAATAATGATCACAGATGCTATGCACTTGCTAAAGCAAAGTAAGAAATAATGTGACAAATAATTGGTGAAATTTGGAATCTACAAAGTACAAAGAACTCTGTGGACTCTCATATTGGGTAACCATCAATCAGCTGGTCTCCATTTTTACAAACTAACCAACCATTTTCATCTTGGTATTTTTTGGGTATCTTCAAAAGCAATTCTCAATTGGATATTCAGTTGCCAATAATGATTCCCGTATATAGATCCCAAATATATCCTGACCTATTTGTTGTTGTATGGTGTGTAAAACCAGTAGTTATTGGCAGTCTGAATCAGCAGCTGCCTTGTCTCTAGTTCATCAACAGTTTCAATGCTTTTTGGCTTGTATTTGGACCACCAGCCAACCCTTGAAAGTGAACTGGTGGCCAAAACCAAAATTCGGGTCTCTCCATTGACCTAATTTCAATCTGTGAAAATTATTTTTGATTCTATAGAACTAACCCGCACATAAAGCAACGGTTAAGATGGTCATGATACAGAAAGACCACAAATGTGGGTATCCTATTTTGCATTACTCAAATCTTCTATCTCCTTGCTGATATAAATCACTTTGCTCTTGTTTCAGAAATATCGGTTACACACCAGGAGGCCGACTCCTGCAGTTCAGACCAGCAGCAGCAGCAGCCCTCAGACACCACAGTTTGTCGTGGTTGGAGGTATCTGGGTACAACCACCAGAATATGCAGCAGCTGCAGCCACAGCAGCAGCACAACCTGTTGAAGCAACGACTGCCCCTACAAACGAAATCTACGCACCAGTTGCATCCCTGCCATCTGGTGCAAGACCTAAGAAGAAGCCATTGCAAAAGTCTCCTCCAGGTCCTTTGCATTCAGAGGGCAGGCAGAACCATGAGGATAACAGCGATGGAAGTGATGGTGTGACGAACTCAGCTTCCTCTCAAACCACCACAGCCTCTCCTCCCTACTAAATCTACTCCACTGTCATGACCAATTGTTCGTTAGTTTTTTGCGGTGAAAGCATCCCGTCCTTGTATTCCCCTGTGTTGAGATTAATAATAAGTTAAGAGATAGATACGTACTTAGAGATGGTGTGCATGTAACTTTTATATGTATAACTACAGTTGTAAACTTAATATTATCTGTCAGTTCCGTTTACTGTAAAAGGTCTCCCAAAAACAGAAGGTTCGAAGTTTTTGTATTGGCAGGATGGAAATATCAATTCTTGGTTACAAAAGTGATAATTCAGAAAAAATGAATTTAAAACTTAAATATCTGACTTAGTTTGGAATAAATCACTTTTGGCATAAACCTGATTTAAACTATTTCACCAAGCCATGGATCCTCACAAGCTTTGGTCAACTATTGGGCAACTAAAAGCTTAACGCGAAGTTAGTGGCGCCAGTACAAATCCTACAGAATATTATTGTGAATATCAATATTAAATTCCATGTTGAAGTGGAAAAGAAAAAAACCATAATTATCCAGTTCATCAAGTGGTTGTAACTTGTGTTATCCCTCTGCAGTCCACAGCATAATATTTTCCGACTAGAATCTTGTGGCATCTTGGCGAATATTGGTGCAAATTTTATTCCGGAGACCTAGTAGTGGCCTAGGAATATTCTGGGAAGATGCATCCCGACCTTGTTGATGCCACAAATTTTTTTCTCGAGCTCGTACTATATAAACACAATCATGGAAAATATGTTATTGTTTCGCATTTATTTATCTTATCTTTTGGTGCAAATCCGCAATGCAGATGTGTCATTGACTTCCCAGGATTCGATTGGCTCCTCAATTCTCGAAAGGCCAACACCATATTCACCATTTGAGTTCGAAATAAAACTACGAGGACACATTGTCCTCGTCCTCAGAATTCAGGGCCTGATTCCGTTCTTGGTGGTTAAATTTAAATATTTTAGCTAATAGAATACATATTTGTTGGTGCTTCATTTTACTATTCATGCGCCAAATGATGAACTCAAATGCGAAAAAAAAAGATGTAAATGTTATTCAAAAGATGATGGCAACATTTGAACCATTACATAATCAGTTGATTACAAACGTTAATTTCACATCTTGCACTGGATACAAAAAAAAGAGAAGAAAATAGTTGCTATCTGTTCTGGTAAACTGCCAAGCTTCTACAACCCCATCTACAAGAAGGCAATAGGATTAATGCTACCATAATGCACCAAGTTGCAAAAAAGAATTTGGGAAATAAAAACCAGTTTCAATTGATAAGTTTTGTGTGAGTCATTCATTAGAAACTAATATTTATCAAAGGAAACATTTACCAAATTTAGATGGATATAACGATGCTTTCTGCCCTGCAATTAGAAGTGTTCCTCAACTTTGTGTAGAGTCCAAAGCTGCACTTGTTTGGTGATTTTTGCGTCGTACTGCTCCCTTACACCTGAAATATCGGATCAACATATTATACTTCATTGGCCAAAACGCACATTTCAAGAGGGAAAAAGCATAACGATGCAACGACTGTCTATTTGTTGACTGAACATTTCCCAGCTGATATGATCATATTACAAAACAAAGAAAAACAAATCCTATAGCTTAGCAATGGTGTAAAAAATAATAAATATTAGGCAGAGCTATCTAAGCTAGAAGAAAATTTATCCATAAATCCTTAATAAACTCAACCTGTTTTATAAACCACGTAGCCTGAAAACTGCTCCGTGGAGGAACAAAATAAACTGCAGAAAGTGCCTGTGAAATTACATGATATAGAGCAGTGATTTCTAATTGAATAAATACAGAACCAGCTGAATCAGAAACAAGGAAAATCCAAGAAAATAGCCAAATGAAGGACCAATTTTGAGATTTTAAGGCAACACAAAAATGTAAAAGAGATGAGCACTGGCATCCTATACCTTAAAGAGGCAATATACTTTTTGATGGCTTCCTGATTCTCACCATCATAAATAAACCACTTGTCATGAGGAGTGCCCAATTCCTCGTTTGCAATTTCTGGTAAGACAACATTTTAGAGCAAAGCATTTGTAGAGTTGTACGTGACATGAAATGAAAGAATCTCATCTGAACAAACCAAACCTTGAAGCATAATATCAGAACCACCATAATATCCTAATCTCCAATACACCTGGCCATCCTCTTTCTGCAAAATAAGCTCAGTCCGAAGAGCACCACACTCTTTCCCTTCGGTTATTGTTTAGATATAGAAAGAAAAGAAAACAAAAACAAAGTCACTTTTGGAGTACTAACCATCTAAGAAATTACAAAAAGAAGATAAAACTGATTCTAGGTAATACAATCTGGAAAACACAATAGGCTGCATTTCACAATTGTAGACAGAAAAACAATGTATTTCCATTTGTGTTAATTACCAAAACAAAATAAACAATGCACATTTTGTTGAGTGTTGACAAAAGAAATTTCAACTAACTAAAATGAATGGATCAAACATATACCTACACCTCTGAGAAATGGACTAACACTGTGCTCCCTTTACCCAAAAAAATAATGATAATCATAATAAATATAAAAAGGTAAAAATTTTAGGCAGCTCAAATTCTGAGACAAATAATTTGTATAACACAAGCTAATAGACAGTTGCCAATCCACAGACCTATATTCTTCACTACTGTTTATTTCATCCAGAAATATAAAAGGCACTTAATGCACTATTGACTAGAAGATTTATTTATCTTGTGTTTCCTGAATTTCAAAACTGAATAAATAACAATAACAGAATAACTACTACTAAATCAAGATTTTTTCTAAAATAAATCTTACAAAAGTGCACAGAAAAACCAGATTATTGCAAGTAATTCTTTTAACAGGCACATGCATTTGTTGATATTAATCTCCAACAAATGCAAATTGAAAGATGTTCATATTGAAAAGGTTCCGTTTCAGCAATAATGTCAAACATGAACATGGGCAACATAGAAGCTTACTCTTGGGCAATACTTCCAATGATTCAACTAGTTCAGCGTGAGCTATTTCAGTCTCGGATGTTATCTTCAGTAGAAGATCCTGGTGCTCAGAAATTGAAATAGAGCGGCCTTCTATTAAGGAAAGCATAGCTTTAGCTTTCTCATCTTTCATCTTTTGCTTAAGATCCTTCTCCTACACATGAAAAAAGGGTAAATGAGGGATCTTTAGAACAGTAGAATGTACATAAGGAATAAGCCCATCAAATATAGACCTTCTTTTTAGCAGCAATTATTTTTTCTTTTTCTTCTTTCCTCTTTTCATGAAACTTGGTATTTTCTTCGTCAACCCAACTCCTCAATTGTCTGGAGAAACAATTATCACTTGAACATCCAATCAAAAAGAGCATAATTTCAAAGAGATATAATGAAACAGCACTCACTCAGTGCAAAGAGCCTCATCACAAAGAAAATTCAAGATTCTCAACTTTTCTGATGACTCCAAATTGTCATAGTCAGAGGGACCTAGGTCCAGATAATCCATATACAATTCCTTTGAGGCAAATTGTGATTCACTTATAAATTTTCCCAGATTTTGTAACCAAAACCTAGTATTATCCAAGGAGTACAAGCGAGACCTAGTAAAGATGACAAAATGTAATTGTCAGTTTCTATCATAGATCAAATAGGTAAAATAGTGTTAAGCTCTATTAAGAAAGTAGTGAAGCAAATCCATACTGTTCTGCCTCCCGGGTCAAAGACAACAGCTTGATATGAAATTGGCCTAATGAAGATAATCCTCTACGTGCACCACGCCCCCTTTCTATTTCTCGAAGAATAGCTTCAGGCTGGCCTTTCTTTATGTCTAGAACCTATGGACGAATATGGATAATGTATCAAACCACTAACACAAGATCATTGAACTATGAAAATGGAAGAACTCGGGCCACTGCTTTATTCATATTTAATTAATTAATCCCATGTAAGATCTCAATAAGACAATATAGAAGACATACCGTTGCAAATGCATTGCAGAATTCTAGAAACTGTATGACTGGTCCAACATCACCAGGTAGCCATTCTATGTTAGCAACTGTTGTCAATGGAATGCCTTTTGGTAGTGCAGTAGCTTTATCCACAGATTTGGCTAGGCTTTTTGTCTCATGTTTTTTTGACACCATAGGAATTCTTCCTTGCTTATTCTCCTTACCTTTCTTGGCATTGTGATTCCCTTTATTATCACCACAATTGTCACCAAGCAAAATATTTGCCTTATTTGCATTTGCTAACACATCTTTCTCATTTTTTTCCGCTCGAACATTGCCCTCTTTCTGATGGGTTATCTTGCAATCCAGATTCCTACCACTAGTGTTCTCATGCTTTGGTCTTTTAGTAACTCTCTTTCCTTCCTTCTTAGCTTGAGAATTCTGCTTCTCATTACCACCTTTAACCAAATGCCCAACATTTGCATCTTCCACAAAATCATTTTTAGTACCAGCTTCACTATCCAGTCTTCTCTTAGCAGGCAAAATTTCCTAACAAGTCAAGCATAATAAGTCAGAATAGAGAGACAAATCAAGTCAATCACATTTTCCAAACATTCTTTAAATATGAACAAATGACAATAAGGAAAAGTAAGCTTAACACTGCAAGAAACAGAAAATATGTTCAGACTGAATCCTTTACCCCATGTCCCCTGGTCTCAGCTGCACCATGATTCAGCAAGTCAAGAACGGAAGAGTATCCACTTGCCTTGGCAGTGTGGACAAGTATGCCAGTCGGTGGTCGCCCCCTTTTCTTCCTGCCATCAAACACATTTTACATAATTAGCAAACTTCTAACTAAAATATCTTCTAAATATTTCTTTCATATATGTAGCATCACCTAGACAGCACAGAAGCTACATAACCAAAATAGGAGATAAAAACCGCAGACAAACACATAAAACAAAACAACATTTTAAGCAGATTACATGTGAGAAGCACCAGGGAAATAAAGCTACAAGAAAAACATGGGACAACATTTTCCAATAAAATAACTATTTTTTGAAACATATGCTTGTGTTTGTTTTCTATATGATATTCCTTATTGCGTAATTTTCACTGGCGGATGGAATGATTTTCAGTGGAAATTATTGAGGGGAAATTAATGCTGGTAAAGCAAGGCCGTATGGGCTACAAATGGATAATCTAAATGGTCTACCAATGAGGACAACCATCCCACTTCATGAATCAACCACCAATCCATCACAGTGGTCTCCCACAACAGTAACATGTTTTCCATCTGGGATTTGTCAAAGCATCACCATTCCATGCCATCAAATTGAAACCTCTAACTTTGATATATGCCAATGACCTTGGCAATTGCTTATGACCTTGGCAGTTGCTTTATCATCCAGTGGTCACTGTTAACAGTGCTGTTGGTTGTGGTATTGGGATTTTGACTACAGCACATTGTTGAGTAGTTAATGGGCATGGGCAAAGGAGGCGGTGATGCTTACAGTATCATATTGCCATGTTACGTGCAACTTATGTTATTAGCAATCTCAGAAGAAAAGGCAAAACAAAGACAATCTAACAATTTGCCATATAAAATTCATCAAAAAGCAAAACAATATTGTATGATTAGCAATCTCGGAAGGGGGAAAAAAAAAATCAAAGCAATTTATCATAAAAAAAGACTTACATGCAAAAGCTACAATTGCACACCCCCCTGCACTTGGGACATTTCCAGTCCTTCAACGCTGCCGCCTCCTCCGCCTTCTCTCCATACCTAAATTTGCCCGATTCTCAGTCACCAAACTCATCAAAAGCTGTAAAAGCAAGCCAAAATTTAAAAAGAATGGAAAACAGAAGAAAAATTACCTATTGAGGAGGCATTTGTGGCAGAACTGGATGGTGCAGAGCTTGTCCTCCTTCATCTGCTTGCAAGACGCCGTGAAATCCATGGTCTTCTGGCGGCACTGAAAATCATTCCATCCAAACAAACAAAAAGGAAATCAACATCACAGATCACCAATGCCTCACATTTTTCTTCTCAAAAAAAGAAACAAGTACCTGGTGGCATGTCTTCCCGAGCGCGGAATCATAGATCCGGCCTCCGATGACGCGGACGCCGGGGTCCTTGGTGCGCTTTGGCGAGGACGCAGCAGGCGGGGCCATGGTGGGGTTTCTCTTCGGGGAGGACACGGAGCACTTGGAGGGGGCTCTCCTGGGGGAGGACATGGAGAACTTGGTGAGGGTTTTCTTCGGGGAGGAAATGGAGCACTTGGTGGGGGTTCTCTTCGGGGAGGACATGGAGCACTTGGAGAGCTTTTGGCCGCCGGAGCTGGAGGAGGAGAGCTTGGTGAAGGCCATGGGGAATTGGGGATCGGATAGCCGGAGGCTCAGCTCGGTAGCAAGGAGGAGGGAGGAAATGAGGAAGACGGGGAGGGGCTCTGGTTTCTTGGCGGATTTTCAATTCGGCCGACGGTTTGGTTTTGGTTTTGGCGCGTCTTTTTGAAATGAGTTTTCGTGCTGAAAATTTGGGGCCATAAGTTTTGCATCGTGGGCCGGTCCAGTAGGATGGGCCACCGCCAGGTTCTGGACCGGGCTGTATTCAGATTTCATGATCTTTACTAAATTTAATAATTTAATTTGTTTTATTTAGAATATTGTGCTATTTTAACAACTTTATCTAGAGGTTTCAAATGGCTGTCCTGATATATATATATATATATAAATTGTGAAAATAATAAAAATAAAATTAAAGTTTGGTTGGTTATTTAGCTAAATTGTAGGCTATTTTTGCAACAAAGGGACTTAGATTTGAAGCGAAAGGAAAAGGAATTACAGATTTGGGGGAAAAAGAATCTGAATGGTGGAGCCGCCGGTAGCCAGTTTTGACATCTCTAGCTTTACCTATACAAACGTCATGATTTTCTATAATCTAACATATGTAAAATCAACTAATACTGAGTCGTTTAATCAAGGCTGTCAAAACAGCAAGACAATGTCAGGTAATAGACTTCTAAAAGGCCTAGACCAACCAGACCACCTCGACATTTAAGTAGAAGCCTAAACAATTTTATTTTTTCAAATTATAAATTAATATTTACTATTATAAAAATTAAAATATTAGTCATAAAATATTTATGTAGGTAATTAGACTGTCGTATGAGATATAAACAGAAATTCAGAAATCATGTGCCCACCTAATGTTTAGTGTTGCAAAACAATAGGCACCTAGACAGCCTTCTTTTGACTGCCTTGAGTTTGACAGTCAAACTAATACAAGTATTTGTTAATAGTTTACACACAGGAGGAAGATAATTATCAAGCAGCAGTTTCTTTCAATGAGCCCAATAAATTGCCAAGAAACAACAAAACCAGTGGACACTTGGAACTTATGAATCAAAGTGTTAACAATGCAGCCCCAAAATTTCATCTGAGTAAATCCACGGCAGCTTTCAAAAAGTGGAAAATAGCAGAACCAGCAATTCATATTAGCTTGCAAGCTCCCTGGACAATCTCCACCTAACAAAATGCAACAAAGTTCTAAAATCAGATAACAAACAATAAATCCCATTAGTAATTTGGAGGCCAGGTATGTCTGTGGTTTTATCTTAGAAATAAAATGATTAAGTAATTGGAGATGATTGAACAATGTCCGGAAAGTACTAAAAACACAAACAAAGATTTCTATACCTTAATACGGAATTGTTGTACTTGTCAATTACTTGTTCATTGTCACAATCATAGACATACCACCTGTCTTGTGGTTTCACCAAGTCCCAGCTACTAATTTCTGAAAAAACAAATAATGCAAATTTTGTCGCTCATTATTTTGCTGTTGTTTGAAATGGAAATGAAGTGAACATCATGTAATGGGAAACCTTGAAGCATAATATGTGAACCACTTCGGCCACCAAATCTCCAATACACTTTCCCACTCTCTTCCAACAGTAGTGGCTCACATCGAACAGCATCTCGTCTTTGTTTCCGTTTTAAAGAAAAAGCTCAAATCAGTTCAAAGAAAAACACAATAGTCATAAGTCTAATATAACAAAAACTACTCTGACAACTTCCAATAAAATCCAAGGTCTACCCTACAAAGAACAATCTAGGAATACAGAATTGTAAGGACTTTTAATTTATACCAAATATTTGGAGGGTCCCTTCATTAAGTGGATCCCAGTGGCCCTCATCACATTAAATATTTTTTTACTGCTTTACATAATCAACAAAAAGCGCTCTATATCACAATGAAAATTGAGAAATAATATTTTTCTGTTGAGTAGCTAATCTTTTGTGCTCTTTGGACAAGCATAATCTACCAAAAGATAGTTTAAATTTATTTCTCTTTCTTCACATTTATCGTCCTATGATAAATGTTATCCAAGATTTACAAAGGTTTTTATTTCGAGAAGCACAATTTTAGCAGTGAAATTTTTCAGCCTTAAATTGACAAGAAAAAAAGTTTGCAGAAAAAAATAAGAATATGATGTGAAATGCAGGATCCTACTCTTGGGTAACACTTCCATTGGCGGTGGCATCTCAGAGTGAAGACTTTTCGTCTTAGTCTCTGCCTCTGACACAATATAGTCATGCTCAGAACTCGAAACCAAAGATCTTTCTCTAAGACATAACAAAACCTTGGCCATCTTATCCTTCACTTTCAAGTTCTGGTCCTTCTTCTGCAACAAAATTTTGGTTTAGGCATTTAATATATGTGAATAAACAAATTAGCTGATATCAGCTAAGGGTAAACCTTAATTTTAGGTATAGGGGCATTTGCAAGGCTTTCCTTCTCCATTTCCTTAAATTTTGTATTTTGCTCATCAATCCAGTTCCTCATGTCCCTGAATAATTATTATTTTGTGATCAGAAAAAATAAAAAAGAGAATACTGTATGTACAAAAGCTAAAATTTCAACTTACTCAGTTTCCAAAGCTTTGTTGCAAAGAAAATTCAAGATCATCAACCTTTTTGATGAGTTCAAATTTACATAGGATCCCTTTTCAAAACATTCTAAGGGCAATTCTTTCAAATGACACTGAGATTCACTCATACATCTTTCTAGAGCTCCTAGCCATGAGGTTGAACCAATTTTGGTGTTTAACAAAGACCTAAAATAATGTCAACCAAACGATAAGCAAGTTGGCACTTCATATAAGAAATTAACCTGTCATCAGCAGCCATTTAGAGAAATTGACAAAAAAGATATATACTCTTCGCCATTGTTCTTGTTAATCAAGGACAACAACTTAATGTACAATTGAACAATTGAGCGGTGCAATCCCTGATATTTGTGTTGGGGAGTCACAAGAGCGTCAAACTAGATCCATATAGTGAGCCGGACACCAAGTCATCCCAAAATCTCAAACTCATGAGATATGAGTCTTTTTCACTATATCTATTGGACTCTATCTATTCAATATCCGATGTGAGACTAATTCATCACATCTGACATTATAACAATCTCCCCTTCAAGTGTGATTTGACCACATCAATTTAACACTCTTAATCAAGAACTCTTTTACTCGACCACTTCCACCGTGTGACCTATGTCCTCGTACCGGCCTCTAGTGCTCGCACCCTTGCGTCGGCTTCTGGTGCCCACACTTGTGGGCTCGCCATCCTGGCACCAGCGCATGTGCCCTCTCTTCAGCCTCAAGCCGGCCTCGCACCCGCGTCCTCTCGCCGGTCTTTGCCATGAGACTAACATGTGACTCAATTCAATCGCATTATCGCAGTAATTTTTGGTCTTAAGAGTTTGCACAGTTTCGAACCTGAAGCTCTGATACCACTTGTTGGGGAGCCACAAGAGCGTCAAACCAGATCCAAATAGTGAGCCGGACACCAAACTATCTCAAAAGCTCAAGCTCATGGGATATGAGTCTTTTTCACTATATCTATTGGACTCTATCTATCCAATATCCGATGTGGAACTAATTCATCACATCTGATATTATAACATGTTTGGAATGTTCTTTTGCCAGTTCTCGAAGTACAAATTCAGGCTGACTATTTTTGATATCCAGAACCTAAAGATGATCCATAGTATGTTGTTAGTCAACAACCAAAGGGAGAAAGACAGAGCAAGCTAGTATAATCTTCTATGGATATTGCTCTTAAGAATTGCAATCTGCCAATATAAAGTACCATAGTGATTAAGATGTTGTCCAACAAAGAAAGGAAAAACTGAAGACAAAAAAAAAGAAAATTAAGGCATGCCAATCCAATTGATTTCCAAGCAAAATAATACTAAGAACAATAGTGGCCAAAAACAAGATGAGTGCCTTGAGTGAGAAACCGTAGCATAGATGCTACCTGCTTCTTACTTTCTAAGTGATTCCATAATAAACTTCCAATTCGTTTGCTTGTCAAATCGTTCTCAATGGTAAGCCACAAGCCAAATAAGAATTCCAATAATCATCCAGGATGCTTACCTTTGAGAATGCATTACAAAACTCAAGAAACTGCAATGCAGGTCCAACATCATCAGGAGGCAATGGTACACCTGCAATCGCTGTTACTAGGGTGCCACGAGGAAGCAAATCATCTTTGTCATCAGTTTTCTCTGCAATTTGGATACCATTATCTGTTGTACTGCAGGCTCCCTCAGATCCCATTTGTACATTGTTGTCATGGTTGGGATTTATCTCAACATCAAGGTTTTTCTCAGTATTAAAACAATCTTTGCCAACTTCATCCATTCCATTAGGTAAAGAGCACTTGAAATCATTCTCACCATCAACTTCTCCCTTGGCTTTTTTCACCAATTTTTCCCCTTCCCTCTCGACAGACTCTTCATCTTCACCATCAAGATCAGCGACCAAAACATCAGCATCCCTTGGTTCCACATGACCATTTTCCTTACCTCGCTTTCTATTCCGAATCATCGTGCACTACCAAAATTAATCAGATCATTGGCAACAAAAAACACATTTTTTGCTTCGACAATTTCACATAGCAAAGAAAAACCTTGTTAACAGCAACAAGAGACTCTTTTGTAGATTCACTTGGATCTTCTTCCGAATTTTTAGCTTTCGTGGCTTCAGGTCCGTTGCAAACAAGTGCTCCAAGTGGGTGCAGGGTTCTCTTCTTCCTGTTCAGACGAACCGCAAACTCATAAAAAGCTAAAATGGCAAAAACTTTTGCATCTGAGCGGAATATAAATTACATGCAAGTGCCACAAATGCAGACATCCCTGCATTTGGGGCCGGACAATTCCTCCAACGCTATCAGCTCCTCCATCTTCTCCCCATACCTGTGCGCAGAAGAAGAGATGAAGAACCAGATCGTACAAAAAACCGAAATAGAAGAAGAATCAAGCCCTATTGAGAAGGAACTTGTGACAGAACCAGGGAGGGTTTGCCGTTGATCGGAGAATTCCGGCACTGCAAAGCAACACGGCATAAAACATCAGAGTCGGAATTTCTTGTGGGCGTCGTGATCTCTGAATGAGCACCTGGTGGCAGCGGATTCCGATTGTCTCCGGCTGAGCTTTCTCGGAACCCGCAGAGCCGCGAATTTTCAGGAGCTTCAAGCGCAGGAAGTGAGGGCTTGTCGACTGCTGAATTAACCTACAAATCGAAGCACTCGGAAACTTGGTAATACCCTTCGGGTCATGTGAATTTACGGAAGAGCCCTTCAGACCCGCGCAACAGGTTGTTTGGGATGTCGAACGGGTGGTTTTCGGATCAGTTTTTGTTTCGAATTTGTCCGCCGTTTGAGCTTTGGCGCCAGTAATCTGAATCGAGAAAAGTTTAGAAGCCTATTGATGTCACTGTGGGCTCAAAAAGAGCCGGGCCCATAAACGGGGCTGAGGCCCAGTTTCTTGGGTTGGCCATATTTGCACAAGCTGTCTTCAATAACAGGAGTTATTTATTATATGCGTAGTTAAATTACTTAGAACATTTTTTTGATAAAATAAATTATTCAGAGCTTACGTTGAATCGAATCGTTGTTTTGATGCTTATTGTTATGGTCTTAATTAGTTAACGATGAATGATTCCATGAACTTTGCACTTTTGTTAGAATCAAAAAAGGATTCCGTTTAGGCCTTTTATTTATCCAAAAAAGGAAAAAAAGAAAAAACACGATTTTCATGTGTCTAATATCGAAGCCGCCATGCTAGTATGCTATGCGACATTATTTTGACTGAATGCAATATCATAAGATTCATATAATGCTGTTCGCTTATCAAAGATTCAAAACACAACATATCGCTTACCAGTCCCTCTGAATTTTTGCAAAATTACATATAAACCCATGACTTTTCTAAAAATGGTCGTCTGTATTTGTATATCTACAGTATGTATCAGTTCAGAAGGACATGAGGCACAGTGAAGGCATCAAAATGTCGCGTCGTCTTCAAGTGGGCACTGATTGTCCCTTCTCTCCATCAAACAAATTGACATTTGAAACAAGCTAAATCAATGCACCTAGATCTCACTAATCATAATTAAGTATAAGCTAAGCATTTGACCATCCAGCTCTCGAGCCGCTGTGATCTATCTGTTTTACCCTAGGTGTTCAAGCAGTTGATTTTGACTTAGCCCAACTTTCCATATATAATTGTGACTTGCTGAAACAAAAAGCTCGTTAAACCGACGGAAAACTGAGTTAATCCTTCTTTTTCTTCTTCTTCTTCCTCCTCTTCTACTCCTGCAATGAATGGCCTGACTCCCCGTTCAGTTTCCAAATAGTTGACATTTGAAGAACAGAGATAGGAGGAGATGCTTCCATTTCGACCACTCTTTGTGGGCCTTATGCTTCAGTTTTGACCAAAACCTTGGCTCCTTTTGTCAAGAGATGAGCCCCCAAACAAGCAAATCCAGACAAGTCAACTGTTAGAATATGTCACTAGATTACAATTACATCATTTTCCTTGTAAACTTTTTATCACAGTCTTCAACTTTCAAATTATTTCTTCTCTCTTTCAATTTTACCTGAAGTGTCAGAGGCTCTCAATTAGAGGAGTACAAACTGATACAAGATGGGAAGAGAAATTCACAACAAAATCACCATTGCTTCTCGTTTCATGTCCATGTACCAATGGAAAGCAGGCAAATGGCAAGCGGTTGCACGTAAGAACTCATGAAGAAATCAGCAGAGGTATATACAATGTTGGAGGTTGTAAATGCAGATGGTGGACTGAGAACAAGGTACAAAATAAAAAATTCTTCCCCGTCAATTGGAAGAGGAAAGGCCAAGCTATTGAGCAGAAGAACTGCTGAAAAAATTACCCACGTCACATAAAATGTTAGATGCTGTAAAAGCAAACTATAAACCAAAATTTTAAGTAATGTTTCAGCCGAAACGTATTTACTTTTCAAAAATTTAGAATATTTAAAATGTCTGAAATCGTGGATGTTAAAACTAATCCAAAAATTGAAACTTAAAATTTTGTTATAAACCGAGAATAAAAGAAAATTGAAAATCAACATTGTTTCATGCATTATCTCCAACAAATGGAAGAAAAGGCGAGCCATTGCATAGAAGAACTCGTGATGAAATAAGTGAAGAAATTTGAAGTTTCCTTTGAAACATATCATTGCTTTCAAGGGTTCCACTTGCAAGAACCGATGAAGCCATCAAAGTAACACCGAAAGCAAACAACATGATGTAATGATAACAAAGAAGTTTCCTTCTAAAAGTGTCATTTCTTTCGAGGGTTTCACTTGCAAATTTACAACAAGATGAAGATATTACAAGGAAGGAAGAAATCATCAAAATAACTAAGAAAGCAACCAAGCGCTTCAACTAAAAACTTCCTATGCATTGCCTCTTCAACAACTGGTTGGCTGCTAAAACCTCCAACGCTCTACTTCTCTTCCCATTCCACTGGCCTTCGGTGCTCGCCGCCACTGCAGCTGCAGGGACTTTGAATATGTTCACGCCGAAGAGCCTCACAACTTCAACCGGCTTCGCCGCCGACACAACATCACGCGTCCGCCAGTCGATGTATAACTGCTTATCGAACCCTGTGGATCGCTGAAAACTGACGACATCGCCGGCCTTGAGGTTCTTCTCCTTCACGAACCGGCTCCAGCCCTTGGTGAGCACGTAGCTTTGGCTGCTCTTCCAGTACGAGTAGCGGAATCGCCACACCTTCCCGCCGGCGTCCTCGAAGTTCAGCAACACGCCTTTGCTCTCCGACCCGTCGGTCGACTTCACTGTGAAGTGCTTCTCGGCGTGCTGCTTCGGAATCACCAGCCGGTTCAGCTTCCCGACGTCGCTGGGCGTCACCGCCTTGTTGAACAGCTGCTCTCGCGCGCCGCCGTGGGGATTCAACCCATTGCAATTTTGCCGCCGAAGAAAAGCAGCGCAACTGGAGGCGCACTTGCTCTGCTTGAGTTCGTCGTGGTAGGTGTGCTTCCGCAGCATGTCGACGATCTCAGCCTTCGAGTGGGAGTGAATGAAGGCAAGTTCGGCGGCGGCATCCTCCGACGCGTCGGACAGAGGGAGGAAATTCGTGACGGCGTCGCTGCCGCGGAAGCGCTGCGCGGCGGTGTCGTAGGCCCTCGCAGCTTCATCCTCTTCGTTGAAGGTGCCTAGCCAGACGCGCAGGTGCTTCTCGTAGATCTGGGAGCCCCAGCGACCGTTGGGCTGAGGGACGACGCCTTTGTAACGGGAGGAGGGGAGCTTGCGGGACTCCGCCGCCGCGGCGGTCGGGGGATCGAGGACGACGCTGACGCCGCTCCCGGCGCGCTGGAGAGGAGAAGTTGGCCGCGGCAGCGGAGGAGGAGGGAGAGAAGAAGGAGAAGAAGAGGCGGGGTCGTCGACGGAGCTGGTCTCCATTTCTGGGATGAGGGCGAGGAGGAGGAGGTGTTCGACGAAATGCTTGGCTGCGTGGGAAGGAGAAGACGGGATTAAGTGGGATACTTATAGGACGACCCGCGTGTGTTTGTGAAAAATGGTGGTTTTGCTCAGCATCTGTGTCGTGTTTTTTTCGCCGTGGGAAAACGGAAACGCTTCTTCTTCTTGCAAGCTTTGACCGTAGAAGAGAATTTCCCTTTTTTAAAAAAGAAATAATTTTGTACGGAGAGATTAGGGAAGTCTGATCGAGCAGCAATTAAGAAATTACGGGTTATTAATTTGGGGTTGAGCCACGTGACCCAGACTTGTCTATTTAATTTGGTTCCGGCCCGGCCGGGCCCGAATGGTGATGGATGTTTGCAAATGCCCCCTTGGACTATCTCTTATTTACACGCGATTGGTTTTGTTTCATTTAATATCCTATGTAGAATTAGCCGACTATCAAAAAAAATAAGTAGACTATTTTTTTATTATTTTTAAAAATAAATTAGTATACTATTATTATATTTATTTATTTAATTTTTAATAAATAATATATTTAGAGTATAAAAATTTAAAAAAAACTTAAATCATTCACCAATCAAACTAATATCAAAATAAATAAAATTTGATCATGTTATTTTTTTTTATACTTTAGTCTTGAGATTGATATTGATTTAGAATCGTGTTTAAAATTAATGGGCTGACAACTATTGCGCTTAACTGTCGTAATTCATAATTATAGCTAATTAATAAGTAGTGATTCGGACCTTTAAACATGCCATGGATAAAAAGGTGTTAATGATTTTTCATTTGATTGGCTGGCTCCAGACTATATGAGGCGCGGTGCAGGTGCGCCTAGACCATGGCTCGGGAGAAGATCTGTTGAGGAAAAGATTATCAGAAGCGATCGCCCTCCTCTGACAGAGATATTGGACTTGGTCACCACGCGCTGGCGGACAAATTCGCACCGCACCTCGACGAGTCCAAGTTCCAATATGAAACCTGTCCTAACCTAACTCGAAGGGTATGCAGTTCGTGCCGCATCAATTTGGCCGAGACTAGATTGGGAAGCTCTATACACGCGCATTACCGGGCGTGGTTTGCAAATAATAGTCATTTTAGGGGGGACATTTGCAAAAACGAAAAATAAACTGCATGTTCGTCGCGAGTCCTTTTTTATTTGCTCCAGAAAACGCAGACAGTCTACGTTTGCCGCGAGTAACTAATAAAATAAATTGTGCGTCGGGATATTTCGCACGTGCCGAGAACAGGAAACCGGCCGCTGCCCGAGATTGAAGAGAAAGAAGGGAGCGGCGTTGGTCGTACGGACACGTGCTATTAATGGCGGATTATATAATTGGATTAATAATAACGGGAGCTTAGGGTGGGACCCAACAGGAATGCAAATTGTTCGTTGGGGTTTGCTGGGATGTGGATTCACATGAGTTTTCTGGTGGTGGTGGTGGCTCGTGCATCCCCCCTCGGGTCTTTTGCCAAAGAGGAAAACACCTCAGCTGCTCCCATCCTCTCGCGTAACATTATCCACAAAACCATACCGCAGATATCAAAGCCTAACGCTCCATTCAGCACCGCGATCCAGATTAAAATTATAATTAAATTATAAACAATATTTTTCATTATTTTTCGTCCAATAAACTCGTAAACGAATTGCTTCTGACATGATATTTATTTTCGGAATTAAAGATATTTACCCGGAATTATGTTGGGGATGGAGCAGGACAGGGCCACATGTGGCAGGACGGTATTGGGCGAGAATGGGCTTCCTGGCTCTTGTTTGTCAGGCTCCAAGTGGGGCATCATGGGAGCCTTCACCGCCTGATGCTTCCAGGGGCACCGCCAGGGGAGCTGAACCTGTCACCCTCTCACAACTCTCGCAGATCTGCTTCGCGCAAGCCAATAGCATATTGCCACGTGTTGCGCTATACAATCGCGATCGTCCGTCTGTTTACCGAGTTAATTTGTTCTTCCGGAAAGCTCTGAGCATCATGGGCTTGACTCGTAAAACCCGTCTTAATCGAGACGCGACGGTCGAGGACTTGGATAATCAGGTGTTGGAGGCGAGTAACTAACTTCAATTGGAAAAGTCAAGAGAATTTATTAGTGAATTAACTTATCGAAAAAAAAATTAAAAAAAAAAGCCGTGGATAAGGGATATAGCCAGTGCAATAACTCGAAACGCTGTGTCCATTGGGACGCCGGTCGTGTCAGAGAGAACTCGAGCCAATCAAATTTGTGGCGTCCCCGATTGGCAGGGGACCGTTTGATTGCAACCGAGTAACTCGACGCAAACAGATTGCGACGCAATTTTGTCTGCGAATTGAGCCCATGGTCCCTCCTTCGCTCGTGTCCTGTGCACCAAAACCATGGTTTTGTGCTTTTCCGTGTGCGGGCGAGCGCGGGTTTCCCGTGCACGTGCATGAAAGCATCGTTGTAGTCTCCTGTCGACGTGGTTTTCGGCTGCGGGGGATTCGTATTCCCGAGCCGCCAGACTTGATGCTCGTCGCGCGTTTACTTGCAATTAAGAAATCCATCCTCTGTTCGCAATTAGCTGCCCACACGCGTACAATGGCTCGCCTTGCAGAATGGTCCTTTTCTGATCTCCGTCGCGTGTAGACATGCGCGAGGAAATCTGTTGAAGACTGGATTGAGAGTTATTCGATGTGCTTTTCTCGATAATTATTTATGTTTATAGTGTGATGTATGATAAATTAAGTTTACATTAAATATTGAATAGATATAATTTAATATATATAGTAAAAATATTTATATTTTATAAACTTACGTTTTTAAGATAGTTTAGTATCCGACCTACTATATTAATCTAATTTAATATTCCTTCAACTCTTCTAACAAGTGATATCAAACCTTTAGATTCAAAATTGTATAAATTCTTAATATCGAAATTACCGTGATGATGCGACAGAATTGAATCGCATATTAGTCTCTCTTAAAAAAATAAAAAAAAATAAGATAAAAACTTGTTAGTATAGGTCACACGGTGGAACTGATCGAGTAAAAAAATTCTTAATTAAAAATGATAAAATTGATATGGTCAATTCACACATGAAAGGAAAAATTATTATAATGCTATGTGTGACGAATTAGTCTCATATCGGATATTAGATAGATAGAGTCTAATATATATAGTGAAAAATCTTCATATTTCACGAACTTAAACTTTTGAAATAGTTTGGTTTCTGGTCCACTATATTAATTCGATTTGACATTCTTTCGACTTTCCCAACAAATAATATCAGAGCTTCAGATTTTAAATTATGTAAACTCTTAAAACCGAAATTACCATGTTGATGCGACTGAATTGAGTTGCATGTTAATTTCTTTTAAAAAAATAAAAAAAAACTATAAGTATGAATCACAAGGTAAAATGATCAAGTAAAAGAATTTTTGATTAAAAGTATTAAAATTAATATGGTTAAATTACACTCGAAAAAAAATATTGTTATAATATCAAGTATGATGAATTAATCCCATATCAGATATTGGATAGATAAAATTTAATATATATAATAAAAAAATTTATATTTCATGAACTTAAATTTTTATAATAATTTAGTATTCGACCTACTATATTAATTATTCGGTAAACTCCAGAGGTCACGGTGGACTTTTATTTTTATTTTTTGGTTAATGGAACAATAGCGGGCAACTTTCTTTCCCGTAAAACAGCAACATCCCTAAATTCATCAGTACCAGCCCTCATCGCATGTTTGATTCTAATATCGTCGATCAAATTATACGGGAACTGCGACTGCTTTCTAAAGTCAGACCACGTGAGTTTGAAGCTGTTTTCAATGGATGACCATTAATTGCTCTTACTTATCCAATTAACAATGCCATTAAGTTCTCGACAAAACCTAATTAGTTGAGAAACTATGAATTTAATTCGGTTGACTTGAGGATATTACCTCTGCCAGGTCTCGCACTCTGCTCTTCAGTTGTAGGATCAACATTGACCCGTATCAAGAAGCAAAAGAATCTTGAAGCTGTTTGTTTGATCGGCTAGAAATGATAGTGAGTAGAAGGTAAAATTTTTCATGTAATTTGCGAAAGAAACTCAAAAGCGCGTAGAGTTTTCGTACGAAAACAACAAAAAATGTCTCATCTGTGGTTTTCCAATCCATGGTTTCAGGTTTCCCAGTGTCCGCTGCTGGACTTGACATTCAGCGGTGCACGTCTGCTGCTGCCAACCTGCTCTCCTGCTTTATCGTACTCACACTTGCACAACTTGCACCTCTGTAGGGCTCCAGATTTGTAGTGCATATATTCCAAGTCAAGGGAAACTATGCGTGCATATTTCAGAAAGAAAGATGCCTAGTTTCTAATGCCGTCAACTGTCTTCTTTCAGTTCTCTGGTTATTTCTCGCTGCTCGTCGGCTATCTTGGACCACCGTGTCGGCAAACACGACACCCAAAAACATTCTGATCCGAAACCGAAACCGAATTGTTTAGAGTCCGGATTCATTTACTGGTTTTTGTGGTCAAATCCTCGTGAGCTTGGAACTCTTTGGGGACTTATCCAGTCTGTTACAAGTCTTTTTGAGTAGGCGGAACCTAAAAGTAAGGCGAGGAACATATTTTCAATTGCATGTTGTTTTTTATTCCTTTAGTTTCTGAGAAACTCTCACTGGACCCAATGCTGGAATTTCCATACGTTTCTCAATATCATTTTAGCAATTCAATCCTTGAACTGCAACTTTTCTGGAAAGAAAACTTTGCTGCTGTTGCTTGGCGAGGCATAGAACGCTCAATTTGAAGCTGTATACAAACATCCCATGAATGAACTGGCAGCAGGCATTGGTTGGGGATGCATGAACGTTGACAAGGTTTCCAGAAATAATCTCTGTTGAGAATAGGCAGTCTTCAGCAAGAAGCGCAGTGGTTCATCTCTGAATTGTTGTTTGCTTTTGGGAGATTCATGAGACTTCAGAGGGAAATTTGGAACCAAATCGATGAATCGCTAACAATATGAAACCTTCGTTTTGATATCTCAGGTTTTGATAACTGTTTCGCATATTGCTTTTGACACTTTTAAATCCCTTGTCGTTTCCATAAACACAAGTGATCACAAGAGGGAAGAAACTTGCATATGATTTGCTAAAACGTTTCACTAAATCAATGAGTTTCATGTACAACCTGCCATGAGAAAGAGAGCTACAACCAGATAAAAATAAACAGCAAGCTGCTCACAGTATGATCAAACCCTCAGTTATTCACTTATTTGCAGTTCCCATACAACCAGAACTCAATGGGCTAAAAAAAGAGATATTAGCTAGTGAAGAATATAACTCCTGCATGACATTCATTAAGTGAAAGACAATAAGTTGCATTCTCGCACAAACCACAACGAGATGCAGTCTGCAAGACTGGCTGCCTACGCAGGAGCAATCATCTAACTGCACTACATATAGACAGTCTGCAAATGCATAAAACATACCTGCATTTGGACAACAAGTTCTCTTTTCATTTCTCTTGAAGCTTCACTTTCATTGCCTTCTCCGTGTTGACCACACAAGGAATCTATTTCATCAATGAAGATAATTGACAGAGCACTTTCACGAGCCAACTGGAACAGGCTTGAGACAAGTTTTCCACTTTCCCCCATCCATTTTGAGACTATGTCTGATGAAGATACGCTGCAAGATTAGATTAAGTATGACAATTCATTTTAAAAAGTTGATTATAAAAGGTTCATCTATAATGCGATGTATACAGCACAAAGATCTCCGCGTGCATGTATCAATATAAGTATGGATGTCTATATCACATTTGTGTGATTAAATTCCATCGCGACTTACAATTTATTTTAGAACTAATTACATATAACTTCTTAAAATTTTTATAAATTATATGTTTTCATTCAAATTTCAAATATTACATTTTTTTCTTAGGTAATTAGATATGTTGTACAAATTTTTCTCGATATATATTTACAATTAAAATTTAAAATATTCACAAATATTCATTAGGGATAAAGTAAAGAAACGGAAATATCTCTTACCTTGTTAAGGTGATGGAGTTTTTGGTAATTACATATTTTTTTATGTAGTTATTTATAATTATAATAATTTTATATAAGCTTTTTGTAATTTTTTTTAGAAAATATGGGTCGTAAGGTTGGTTCAAATTAGCCATAAATTTAGTTTACATTGACCCCCCAAATTCATAATAATTTTTTATCAAGTTGTTGTCCAAAAAGTAAAATAAACATCCATATATTTTCCTATCATTTTTGTCATCCAAATAACAAAAATAATTTACACACATTCTTCCAAAATTTATTACAAAAAATGATAAAATTTGTATATATTTGGGTTCATTATTTGAATAATAATAATGATAAAAAAATATATGGAAATTTATTTTATTTTTTAGATGATAATTTGATAGAAGATTGTTGTGAATTTAGAGGCCAATTTAAACTCGATGTATAGTTGATCATAATTACAAAAGAAATTCCTTATAAAATTATTATAATTATAAATAACTTCATAATAATTATTTTTTTGTAAAAAATTTCACCGCCTTTAGTAAGATAAAGATTATTTTTGTCTTTTTATTTCATCTCAAATAATGTCAAATAGAATATATTTTTGAATATTTTTAATTTTAACAGTAAATATACTCGAGGTGGTTTTTATAACATATCTAATAACATAAAGAAAATATGTAATTCTTAAAATTAGCAAAAAAAAAATGTAAATATATGTAATTGACCCTTTATTTTAATCACCAATCCAAATTGCTGTTAAATGGTTAACTAATTAGAGTTGGTAGAGTCCAAATTTAATTATAGATGGTCAACCTTTCATAAAATTATTTAGCAAGAAGCTGTGAAATTGTAAAATTTACTATACAAGTTTTTTATGATAATATTTATAAATATAAATTACGTGATATGACACAATCACAATTTTATTTATTTATTCAATACAACTTATCATTTAAATTAGATTTTTTTTAATCAAAATTGTTATTACATATATATTAATTAATTACCTCAAATATTAGCTTGGTGATTATAATAATTTTCATAGATAAGAAATTATTCAATTGAATCTTATTTAAATTAAAAATTTAATGATAAATCTCCGTTGTCAAAAAAATAATTGATCAATTATAATATATATATATATATATGTCCTTTTGTGTAAATCTAAGTCTTTCAAAAAGTTAAACATTAGGAAATATGCTTAAGAAAGATGTAAGAAGCTACAGTAACCTGCTTGAAAATATGTTTAACAGTCAAAAGTAGTTTCTGCATTTATACTCAGTCTAGAGTAATGCTTAACAAAAACCAAACTATTAAGTAATGGACCGGAGGATGTTGGACTTCGTAGACCTGTTTAGCCTTGTAATGGTGTTGAAGAAGGGATCGAAGCAGGAGACCGCCATCCTCGTCGCATAGGACCTGAAGCTCCCGGCTTCTCCTCCATTATCTCACTCACCCAATCCATCCTTGTCGTCCCCTATGCCCACACGCCAGTTGCCCGTCCGCGTATGCCGCCGCCCCATGGCCTTGGAGATCTCGACAACTACTCTCAATGTCAGATCCGCGACTCAGAGCCTCGTGTTGTACGCCACGATCTCGTATATCGGGGGCAAGATCCTGTTGCCGGTGAGTAGCTGCGGGGGTGGTACTTCTCGGTGATGGACGTCGATGGCGGGGAACAAAGATCGAGAGTGTCACGGGGGAAGTGAGAATCGAAATTCGGATGGAATTAGTCGGAGCTCCATTTTTTTGTACGAGACGTGAGTTTTGTTCTGTTTTCAAATTACCCATCGACAATAGATATTTTAGCGCGACCATAACTAATGATCAATTAGTAGCGGCACTAAAAAATTAGCGATGCTAAAATGTCGGTCCTGTTAATAGAGCTAACAAATTAGTGCCACTACTATTCATATAATATGAGCGCGCGATTATCGTTTGTTGATTAGTACCCCTTAAAAATCCGTTATTGTTTTAGCGAGAACCAAAGTCCGCTTAGAACCTAATGCACTTCTGCTCTTAATCTTTTTTTTCATAAGTATTCATTTTTTCTACACAAATGTATTCATCTTTTACTCAAAAATTATTTATTTATTTTATTTTATTTTTTTATACTTATATATTTATTTACTCAAAAAGCGAAAGTGTCATTTATCCTTTGACATTTTCCTCGTTCTCATCTCTATCGCCAACTTTTATTCCATGCTTTTTTGCTACCAACCTCTTTTCAATGGTCACCTTTGTTGCCTTCCTCCTCGCCCTCGTTATTTTTGTTTTTAGTGAGGTGAAGATCTCAACGAGGAGAGATATCTGTTCGATGTCATGTAAGAAAAAAAATTATAAGGGTCTGTTTGGTTTGGGGTCAGGGACCGGGTTAGCATTTTTTAGAATTTTTTTTTTATATTGTGAAATTAATATTTATTATTATATTATTATTAAATTAAATTATTATAAAAATTAAATAATTTTTGAGCTTTAAATTATTGAAGTCTTAATTTTGATAAAAAGATATTAGTTTACAAAAGTGATTCACTAGCTTGACCTTGACTTTGACCATAATCCCGTTCCAAACAAATCCTAAGTGAAAGCATGTAACCTCTCTAGAATAAAAATCCACTTTACGGTCATTTTTTTAATTAAAGTGATAATATCATATCAATTATTTTTAATAAATTTGAAATGTCTATTGACTTCAAACAATTTTAGGAAGAAAAAAAAAATAATTAAAGAAAGTAAAACGATTTTTCCCTAAATATTATTACAAAATATCGGAGAGACTACTTTCTATATAATTTTTGAAATCGAGTAGAAGTAGAAGTGGACTCAGAACTCTTGGACCGATCAAAATCCGTTTTCATCAAAACCGGAATCCGGAAACCATCCTCTGCCGGACTCCCAGAAGCACCTCCGTCCTCGTCGGATCTCCGAATACCACTGGCGGCAAACTCCCATGGCGATCGAGCTGAAGCTCTCTCGGGCAAATCGCGTTTATCGCCCTGCCGTAAGCCCTAGAGCCTCTTCCTTTCCCCCCTCTCGCTTCCAAATCTTTGTCTCGCTTGTTTCAAGTTGGATCTTTGCAGGAGCTAGTCGAGGGGAAGATTACCACCACGCTGCCCTCCCCCATATCCTACCAGAAAATCATCCTCACAGTCACCGGCACTGTCAATCTCCAGGTAAATCACGAATCTTTCTTTCTGTGATTCGTCAGTTCTACTTGTCAGCTGATTTCTTCGAGTTTGATCTCAATAAACAAAGATTCGAGGCGGAGGGTCCAGCGTCATCGAGAGCTTCTACGGCAGTGTCAAGCCGATCTCCATCATGTGAGCCTGATTGCTACACTAACCAATTTTATTTGTCATTTTGTTTACTGATTAGACTGATAGAGTAACTCAATTGTGGGAAAAAAATGAGATAGCTTTCCACAGCAAATTTTCCATTATCTTGGTTCATTTCCATATCCATATGTATGTCCTATTTGGCTTCACATTCATTTTATGTAAATTGTTGTTTAAACAGGAAAAAGAAATTTGAAGTTTCATCATCTGCTGGGAGGCTGGGTCCAGGCAGAGTGGAGGTACTCATTTGAAATCATGCTGCAGTTAAACCTCTGAGCTTGTAATAGTAGAATCTAAATCATACATGTGTAGAATAATTCAACTTTATAGATGATATTTTCTGTTCCTTTTATGGCTCTATCTCCAATTCCACTATATAATCAATGGTTTATTCTATGGTTAGTAGCTAGTATACACTGTACACAGTTTGCTTATCTTCTTCATTAGGTGATAGATGAGAATCTCTTATTGTAAATCACTAATGGTGAAATATTTCTCTGCATAGGAGCATTTTTTAGCCTTGATAATTCTGCCTCTTTATGCGGATATCCAGTTTTTGCCTGCTACTAATTAACAAATGGGAAAATGATGACTAAAGGATGAAGAAGATATCTTAAAATGTTTACAGTGAAGAATTTAGTAGGCAAGATACCCGGTTGTGGAAACATGTAAATCTATTTGCAAATGCTTTATACTTCCAACCAATAAGTTTCCATCAGCTTTACTGCTTTGCTTATTGATACCAGCTGCCCTTCTCCTTCATTCTTGATTCTGATGAAAGTGAAAATGGAGGATTATATGAGACATTTCATGGTGGAAATATCAGCATTCAGGTATCATCATAGGGTCACTTTCAACATTTGCTCGTTTTGCCAATATATATTTTATAACCTTCTTGGCATCATCCAGTGTCTGATAAGCTTATATCAGTATCTAATTACTGCAGACATAACACGAGGTTATCTACAAAAATCTTTATCTGCTACAATGGAATTCATAGTTGAAGGTGGTAAAGGTCTGGTGCTATCACTTTCTTTAGTACTTGTTTGAGGTGGTTTTTCCAGGGTATGCATAGTAACCTCTATGCCATCTACTTCTCTCCAGGAAATCATCTGGGATCACCCATTTCATCTGAAATGGTTAGCTTTTATATTACTCAAGACACCCAGAAACACCAACTACTTCCAGAACTCCTTGCAGGTCCTGCTTCTGATTTTTCATTGGATTGCTCCTACTTGTTTTCATGCGTTTAATGCCTGAAAAGTCAGGTCCTGCTTTTGATTGATCAGTTTGTTTTCAGTTAGTGCCAAACAAGTAAATGAAATTGACCTTTTAAATATGTCGTGTTCTTTGAATGGAGCATTTTCTTTGGCTATTAAGATCTTAAAAAATGGTAAATTTAAAACTGAATTAAATTAGCAGGTCGATTTCGAGTTTCTGGAAAGATCTCTTCCCAGTGTTTTCTGGCAAATCCGATTAGTGGTGAGCTAACTGTTGAAGCATCTGCAGTTCCAATAAAGTCTATTGACATACTTTTACTACGTGTTGAATCCATTCTCGCTGGAGAGAAGATTGTTGCTGATGCTTCTGTGATACAGTCTACACAGGCAAGGTTCGTTACAAACCATTGGCTATTTGTGCAAATACTTCTTGATAACATGTGTCTTTCTTTGTACTAGATTGCTGATGGAGATGTCTGCCGGTCATTGACTCTTCCTATTTATGTCATACTTCCCCGTCTTTTAGTATGCCCAACTGTGTTATCTGGGTAAGTGCTTGATCTTCTCTCTCTTGCTTCCTTTTACTTCAGTATCAAGTTGATTATTGGATCCAATTGGTTATCTGCTGAGTCATAAATGCATACAGGCAATAGTTTATGATTCTGCTGTTCTTGTTTTCAATCAAGGGTATTATCATTATGTCGTTCCTGCTGTTAACCAGCTTGGTGAGCCAGTGGTATCCTGCATCTGCAGCCTTGCATATTTGTGTTATATCTGTCAGGTGACAATAATAACTGCCTTGCTTTAACAACCAAAGGCAAAATATCAACAGAAAAGTTGGTCAACCCATGGACTTCACGGTTGTGGAAAACCCATTCAATTGACGTTATCGATAATTGAAGGTGTTGGAATTTCTACCATCTGCAGCAAGTATTTGACTTGTACAAAAGTCCTTTCTGCACAAACATTGATCCTTTGTATATCTGTCATTAAGCTGATAGATTTTTCACCAATTGCTAGCAAGTTATTTAGTCTTACAATAAGTTTAGACTCCATAATGCTCGTGTTGAGTGTTAGGAAAAAAATCTGATCAGGATTCCATATAGTTAAAAGATAACTGTTGGTCTTGTATCTTATAATCAGTCATATAAAGCACCTCTCCATTCCACTGTTGCTTGTGTATGATCCCTCAGAAAGTATTGGGAATCACTGATCTGTGTGCCTACCTGCAGGCCATTTTCGATTGAATTTCAGGTATCTATCGTTGTAACTTTCCAGTCAGAACTGTCCAAGCTATATCCAAGATCTGATCTTAAAACACCAAGGCCATGGGTGAGCACAAACTTTCAGTAGTTTATTCAAGAGGCAGTTTTTCTATTGCTAATTCTGGTTAATCTTTATTTTCAGTTAGCAATGGTTACTCTTCCATTGAGATTATTTCGAATATAGCTACAGTTGATGAGTGAGAAGACATTGATTTCATCAAGTTGCCACACCAATGCACAGAATCAGGGGCAATTTACATGAAATATGTATCACTGTCATTGTGGAAAATCAAAGCATGATTTAGTCTTGTTAATTAATTGTTACTCTTTCTGTACCATTAGTATATATAGCTCCAAACTTTTCCAACTTGCTCAGAGGACGCCAAACTTCAGCAATTTATATATGTTTTAATTGCCCCAAAAAATTGTATTGCCTGTCATTTTATATTTTCCTACTCTGATGTGCATCTATTTTGGGCAAGCAATCCATATTCAAAGGCTTGCAATGCTCACATAAAATGACTCAAATGTTTATGCTCTCGTTTGGTAATTGGTCAACTAAATAATTTTTTTCACTAAAAAATATTATTAATTATTCTACATTATTATTAAATTAAATTAATTAAAAAATTAATTAATTTTTTGGATTTTAAATTATTATAGAGTTAATTTTGATAAAAAAATACCAATGTACAAAAGTAATTTACTAATTTTAATTTTAATTTTACCTTAGTTCCTTATCAAATGCATCCTGTAGGTTTTGCCGAGTCTAAGCTTGGGCCAAAGCTTAAACATGGTTCAATGTGAGTCCTATTAGACATTTGGGCCGACTGGGCCTACACAGTTAGGCCCTTCTGCCTCTTGTTTATTTCTGAGGTGAAAGGAAACAGACAACCTGTTTCAAATTTTGTAAGTCATTTAACCAAAAAGAGAATTTGTGAGCTAGTCATCAAAACTGTAGTCACGAATGTTAGAAAGCCAATAAGGACACAATGCAATGCCAAAATACAGCCATATATAAAACATATTCGCGAGAGATTCTAATCAAAGTCTCAACCAGAAAAATATCTGGTCACACAGGCAGCTATTAACCGTTAAGTAGATAAAGAGGCCAGAGTTTCCACCAAACAGCGAACACATTTCTCCTTGTAGCACAGTAACTCTGATAAATTGTTGATGACCGCTAAACCAGCGGGCGTTAATCTTCAACCAGTGGGCAATGGCAAAGGTTATCTCTGAAGATGTGTTCAATATAGGATGATGACTTGGAAAAAATGCATTTTACTTCGACATTTGTAGGCTCCAGTTGGTTGATTTCTCTGCACACATAAAATATAAACACCTTATGACATATAGCCTTCATATTGAAAACTATAACAAGCAGAAAACAGCTACAGATCCATTTTGATCCTTACAAATAAAATGTCTAATTTCAGCATTTATATGTCATGAATGTCAACAATTGAAAGCTTCCTGACACGATATCAACACCATTAGCTGCCCTTATCCTCTTACATAACTGAAACAATATTTCGAATAACAAGGAAATGTCGTGTTGATTTTGCACACTGGATGGTTCATGAACATGCAAATGCTAGCTGCAGAACAGATATAAGGTCATGAGGCATACAGTATTGTATCCTATAGTTTACCACAATAATACACTTCTCAACAGTATCACAATTATGTAGTTATTCAAAACAATTACTAGGCATAAAGACTTGCTAAAAATGAATTGCACATCAAAACAATTACTAGGCATAAAGACTTGCTAAAAATGAATTGCACAAAATACCTATTGTTCGAAATGTATATGATACCTGTACAAAAGATGAATAGGGACCAAAATGGGTTGCTTGCTAGGTTCTTTCGAATTCTTAAAAAGCTGTAAACTAGAAGAATTGTTTCACAAATCCAACATTGCCAATTAGTTTGGATATTTCCATCTCTTATGCACTGTGCAGCAGTAACATAAGCAAACTGTGATTAACTCCTGATGTCAATGGTAGTTGATGTACTCGACAAAAAACAGTAACAGTTGTACATGACAAATATCTGATGATTCTGATCGGATTTTTTCCATTAGGACTATACCAATTTCAGTTTGCAAATTTACTGATTCTGATTGGATCCTTGTGTTAGGACACTAACAGATTTCCGATGATTTTACATGACAAATAAAAATGATTCTGGTCAGATCCTTGCATTAGGACACCAACAATTCCAGTTTGTAAATTTATTGATTCTAATTGGATCCAATGATTCTGATCAGATCCTTGCATTAGGACACTAACAATTTCCGTTGATGGTGCACGACAAATAACTGATGATTCTGATCAGATCCTTGCATTAGAACACCAACAATTTCAGTTTGCAAATTTATTGATCCTCGTCCGATCCAATGATTCTGATCGGGTCCTTGCATTAGCACACCAACAATTTCAGTTTGCAAATTTATTGAATGTTGACAAGCTGTCATTATTATATGTATGCTAGGGGGGAAGCACCAAAAGATTTCTGAACCTCTAAAGCAGTATGTTTCAAATCATCCAGCACCCATACTTCTCTCAGATCCATAAGAAACAGGAAGTAGTAAACTGCTAAGCATCAAAGACACCAATATAAAGTTCAATACTTCTCAGACCAGGCCCCAAGCTCAAGGACAATACAATGCAATGCTACTCTGTGATTAGACGTCATGAGGTCCTGAAAATTCATGACAGTACATTAGTTACCATAGAAGGCACTGCCAACTGTCAGTACAAATGCATGTATTCCAAGAAATTTTCTTCTGAACCTTGCCTTCAATGCATGACTAGGGGAAATAAATTAGGCAGAAAGGATGCACCAGATGCTGATAGTGGTGGTTCCAGATTTATCACTAGCACTCATGCAAGCTGGGCAGATAATACTTTTGAAATAACAAGGACATGGAGGTGAGAAATACAACACAAGGAAGCCAATGAATTGCTCCCTGAATAGACCTGTGATTTCCTGTATGAAAGCAGGTTTGAAGAATGGATTTTCACTTAGGCAAATTTTTCATATTAGCTATTACTATATCAGCCAACAGGTCTGGTTGAATACTTGATACGAATGCCTCAAGGGGGACAACACCTGCTTCACCTTCCGCCATAAGGGCACTAATTTTAGCAATTGCCTTTTGTGTAAGACCAGTATCACTTGATGACAACTTTCGATCATCCTGTGCAAAATCAAAAATTAATTGAGCATGCTGAGCTGGTGGTACAGCTGGATAAAAGGTTGATCTATTGTGCACTGTTTGGTTCGGGATCAGGATCAAAATTAGTGAACCACTTTTGTAAAATAACATCTTTTTATCAAAATTAACGATTCAATAATTTAAAGTTCGAAAAACTATTTAATTTTTTATAATAATTTAATTTAATAATTGTGTAAAATAAATAATATTTATTTTACAAGAAAAAAATAATTTTGAAATGGGCTTATCTTTGATCCTGATCCCAAACCAAACGGGGCCTTATTGTTGTCAGGAATTCATTGTGATATTAGTGGAAAAAGCATTAAAATAAACCAAAATTTATTGTAAATCAACTTTTCAACATACAAATAAGGGCTGAAGGTTGATTATTCTAGGTGAAAGAAGCAACTACTCCATGCACATAAAAATCTGCTCTAAGCAACAGCATATAGGTATAAATTCCTAACTGTAAAAAAAAATAATCTTCTCTCGAAAAATGAAAGAAAATTCAAAATTATCTCTTCCAATGGAACATTTGAGGACACGTGTTGCTCTACTCACCATTTTCTCCACTTGCAGAACCATATTCCTAGTTCTTTCACCAAGGTCCATAGCCTGTAAAGCACTCAGCAGCCTGCCTCGTGACTGGGAAAAAATATAGGAGGCAAAATTGACATCAACATTCTCGTACAAGTTTACAAGGACAAGTGCGTACAGGACAAGGTAGGGTTAACCAATTAGCCATCTTAATATGAGTATATAAAAGACAACCAGCTTCAGCAGAACAGTCTAAAGCCAAAATAAGGTATGGAAATTTGGCAGGAAGGTGTCATCGAAGAATTCATGTATCGATTACTAAAATAAGATTTGGAGGTTATTGCACTCATCTTCCTAAAGCAAAATTTCATGAATCCTAGCATTACCCAGGCCATATCATGAAGCCTAATTCAGTTACTTTAGATTTCAAACCAATTCCACTCTATTGAACAAATTTTTTCTCAAATAAAACCTATGAAACAACAAAAACTGTTATGAATTAAGATGTAATAAAATGCTTATCGCATACAACAAGGCAGATCATTTCTGCAGAATTTGAAGCTCAACACAGATAACAAACCTAGACAAGTTGAGTTACCAATTTGCTTTGACAAGATAGCAAGAACAATAGTTCCCATAAAGAAAAGCATTTAAGGGGATAAATACTTTTTTTTTATATCAGAGTCATGGGCAAAGGCGTGTTAGAAAATTTTTGTTAACCAGCATGAAGAGAAAGGAAGGAATAAAATCATCAGATAAAATGTGCACAAGAATGCCGTCACAATTATTTGATGTTCCTGATTGATAAAAATGACCCAACAATCATAGAACACCATTTAAAGGAGTTATGGTTTTTACCTCTTCTGTGATTTGATTAGAACGCTTCCTTAGAAAGTCTAGAAAAGCAGTCCTCAGAGAATAGAATATACTTCTAGCATGAGCTGCCTTCAAGTTCTCCACATTAGTATTAAAAGCAAGAAATGCAGAAAGAATACAACTACGATGTATAGGCCTGTACTTTGAAATCACTGCAAGGCTAAGATGAGAAACAAGATATTAATGGAATATAAATGTATTGCTGGTTCAAACAGAAATTACAAGATAACAAAGAAGTATATGAGCAAAGATGGACACAATGAATTTTCAAGTGAACACCACAGAAGTACATCAGACTAGCTAAAACCAAATCTGAACTAGCTCGAAAATAACCTCACATGAAGAATGTAGTAAGCCACATTTGAGGAGCAAAGAAAACAAAATGAAACATTTGATCCTAGAATGTCCAACAAAAGCACCCACGGGAATATGAGCTGCCTTCAGTCAACTTAAATGCAGAATCCAAAACCTCATGTTATAAATGAACTACATCAAGATAAATTGTGAGACAGAAAATACAAATGAATCGAATTTCTTCTTTCTGGTGGTAAAGATAATTAGATGAGAGAGTATAATATCTTTCCCTTCTTTCCTTTCAAATCCCTAAGAATTTTAATTTTTAAAATCACCATGCAGAATTCAACTTGGTTACAATTTCCAATTAGCACAGCCCTCCACCCACCCACTTGTACCTACAAACAGACAATTTCCAAACATATTTGATCCTTAGGTGACCAAAAGAGCAAGTTATGTTAAGATCTAGTTTATCTCAAGCAATCTGGTCATGAGTTGTAGAATAAATATCATAACATATTTAAGAGCAAAGAAAGAGCATGGTACATAAATTGCAATGGCTCACAAATTGCTAATAGTCGCAAGTGGTTTTGCAGAAGTGTACAAGTGGTCTACAATGTTTACTTGCTATAGTCATAGCTCCAGTTCAAAAGAAAAGACCACAGCTTTACAGTTCCATGAACTTGGTTCACATGGGATAGAAATGGAATTTAAGATTATCAAAGATAACAAAATGTTGATTATCCCAACTACCAGCAAACATGGACATAGTAATTTTGGTTGGAAAAGGAAGTCAACATTCACCAGTTAATTACGCCAATTATAACAGCCCCAGAATGGATATCAGCTGATTGCAAAACATTCAGCAGGCGATCCAGCATTCTCTTTGCATCCAATACCAGGCAAGAAAAATTGAGAACTGGATGGCTGCCTAGGAAACAAAGGGGTTCAATATCCTGTCCATTAACTGTGCAACATGATGAAAAGATGTCAAGGCTATTCCCATAAATCATATTTTCAACATAAAAGAGCAATATATTGAATTGGAAATAAGGTTTTAGTTTAAAAACCACTACTGATAACATTTGCAGCTTCATCATGATATATATAGGAGCACAAATACTACCTTCCTTACAGGATAACTCTGAAGCATTCACATTTGGTGTGAAAAGAAGAATGCATATTTCAAGAAATTTTGCAGCGAGCAGCTTTTCTCCTACAAAGCCACGCTACAAAGGAGGAGCCAAGCTTAGTCAGCAATTTTGTAAGTCCAGAAAAAGAAATGAAAAACCAGGGGTCAATGACGACATCACTAAACTAATAACAATGACTATGCCATTTCATATTTGGCAGAAGGTTTTGAAGGGAATCAAGAAGAATCATTTAGAAGAGCACACATAAGGGCGCTCAAGTGTTGCAAAAAAGAATGAAGGATGAAATGTTTTTTCTGTGTCAGAATGTGGATAAAAGAAATATTAACTTCTGAAGAAGATATTTTCTAGTTCTTTGAGTAAGTGGGAAACCAAAGCAAACCTTTGACATAATGCCGTAAATTGCATTTTTGAATTTCACCATCCACTCCCAGATTTCCTCAAGCCACTTCTCAACCGTATCAGATGTACGAAGCTGATCAGTCAGAGGGAAGAACAATATGCAACTTTAGCATTGGAAAATAATGCAGGATTCAATTGAAATAAATCATTTAATGCCACGAAAGATAGCTAGAGAAGAAATTTTTTTAAAAAATTATGGAGGCCTACAAACTGTTCAAGAAGGTATTAGAAATGTAAAAGATGTCAAATCAAACTGTGGGGACATAAGGATGAAATTCCTTTTCAGCAAAGAAAACTGATAGTTAATATTTCATTTTTCCAGTGTGAAAGACCAAAAGTTCAGGATTAGTAATCAAAGTTTTAGCAGTAGGAATAAAACATCAACCCATTTAACAATAATGAGATTCATTTGCAATGTTTAACCTCTTAACCAAGTCATATGCATCATGTGGTTGAGCTGTCTACTAGTAGCAGCATAATCCATGTGTGTCCTATCAAGTCCTTTAAGTTGCATAATGGGCTTCCAAACAAGAAATCTGGTTGATATAACTAGTCAATATGCTTAAAGGACACTAATTGTATCTTATAATCAACTTCTCTTATGAAAGCAGCATAAGTGTTGAGCAAATATCATTCTTCTGTTGTTAGTAAAATTAATGTTACCACCTTAATGAAACATCGAAGCTTTTGATGCATGTGCATACATTTCTCACATTTTTTAATGAAAAGAAGGCAGCCTTTTTACAAGATTATAATTGAGAACAATCTGAATATTGTACATGTGGAAGCCAACGGATAACCTTTGCATTTTTCAACAAGAGTAGGAGCTCCCAATATATTGTAGCAATTTAAATAAAGTAACCTTGGCAGCAAGAATGCAGATATGTAGGACCAAGGGAAACCAAGGACCATGTACAAACCCATATAAGAAGTATGTCCCTGCCTACAATGGATAAATTTATTAAGTGTTAGGTTAAAAGAGATAACCTTCTGCTCTTAAAAGACAGAACCCATAGGAAGAACAAATAAAGAGAAGAAAAAAAAAGAGAGAAAAGAGAATGGGTTACGAGAGTGGTGTGGTTTCAAGTGATGTGGATTACTGGTCATGTGCATCACACATGGATACCAACGGTGAATATCTAGATATGAAACTCCTATCTGGTATACCTTCAGCTATCTAGATAGACCCTACAAAAGCTGTAGTTCTAATACTACCAACAGATCCAAGAGACAATGAGCTGAGCAAATACATGTAGCACCTTGCACTGATAAATCAGCACTCACAGCTACAAACTAATTGTATTCACCTTCTGTGAAATTTGTAGAAATGTATTAAATGGTGTTTACATCAGAACTATTATTCATAATGAGTAGCAAGCAAACATATCACCAAAGAACCATTATTATGACTTCAATCAATCAAAGCACTTAACATAATAGAACTTTTAAGAGCATGACAATAATATATTGAGTCATTACTAGAACATTTGTTCTACAAAAGAGCACCTGCAGTGCTATCTCTCCCATAACAGCACAATAAAAACTTGTCCCAGTTGCAATAGTTTGACCAACAACAACAGAAGATTCATGGTTCAAAATATACAACAGGATTGGCATTTCCCGAAGAGAATCTTCTGTCACCTTCAAGCTAAGATCTCTCAGAAACCTGAAAAAGTAAATTTTGATAAGAATCCAGGAATTAAGATAATATAAAGCATCAAAGCTTAATGTATGATAAAAGAATTGTTAAGGCACTGAATTAAGATTAAAGCTCCCAACTCATGCATTTCTATCCATGGCTGGCTTTTGTTTCCCGCCTTATATGCTACTTAATGCAAGATAAGTAGATTACAATACTACACAGCATATCTCCAGGTTTTGATATTTAAAATTATATAAATCACGAAAGTCATGGACTACAAAATGAACTCTAAAGAGACATCGCAAACAAGAAAATGCATAATAAAACTCTTAAAGAGCAGTGAAATAATATTTTGCCTCTCAATTCTGGAGTTTTTGCACCACAATTAAAGAGATGTCAGTCCATAGGCTGTTATTGTTCTCGTGAGAGCCACTATTTAATGACAATGAAATTTCAGTAAGTCATGCCATTTGTTTTTTAAGATAACATTTTACTCCACACAATAATGTACCATTTATGTTGTACTTCCAGAGTTCAAATTTATTGGCAGAGTTTTTTGTTTTGAGCAAACTGGGCAAATTAGTTGGCAGAGTTGAACTCCAAAAGATCAGGTACCATCTATGACAGTCGAAATGGAGGTTCAGTGGATATGGACAACATTCAGATAAATCTATGTACAAGTTTTATAACAGGGGTGAAGTGAAATATACTTTTGCTGGCAACTAGTGACAGCGAGGACATGATGAAACAACCCATCTGTGCATCTAATAGCATAAGTAGTACAAAACAAGCACTTCTACCCGAAAAAATGCTATATGCCTCTAAATCTTGATGCTGTATGTAGGGGAAACTCCATCCAAACAGCCAAGAAAATGCATTACAATATCACCAATGGCATAATACACCAGCAATAACTCCGAAAGCTTTGGGATCAAGAACAAGATCCCATACATGCCTCTCAATCTTTTAGCAAGTTTCCCAAACACGATTTTTCAGCGAGGAGATCATACAATACGTCCAATATACATATTTCCGAAGCAAAATTCAAACTTCCCCTCGATAAACAAACCCTAGTCGGAGAAACAAACCAGGATAATAAAATACATAATCCAGACATAATTTTGAAGCAAGATCGGACATCAAAATCCTCCCGCATCGAAAAATCCTCCCGCATCGAGAAACCCTCAACTTTCTCATGAGTAACAAACCCTAATCGCAGAAGAATTCAAGAAAATGCAGAGAATGGCCTTACTCGAGCGCGAGGAGAGGATCGCTGAACGCATCGACGGGCAATTGCCCACGGCCTTGGGGCTCCATCTATGGATCGGAGCCTCGGAGAGAACGACGCCCAGTCGAAAGCCGAACGGAAATGTTATCGCTAGCCCTCGTGCATCGAGATCAGAGTTTCCAATCTTTAGAAACGTGACTCAATCAAAACCGTGAACTGGTTCTAAGGATTATAAAAATCTTAGCGGGCTGGGGCGATTGATTCAATTCATGTTGTTTTGCGGTAAAACCCAAATATTTGCAAAAATTGTAAAACACTCCGGTTTTTGGATTTTGCAAATAACACCTTTTCTTTGGCAAAAATATACTCAAATGTGACAAAAAAAAAAAAAAGTAAAATTGGGCTGGTTATTATTTGATCAAATTTCTACCCAAGATCCAAATTGTAAAGGAATGGATATTATTTTCCGTACCCAACAACAGATTCAAATCCAATTTTAATTTGTTTTTCTGCAAGATAAAATATCTGACATAATTCCGCAAAATATTCTCTTCGCGTATAGTTTATATCCTCTTGAACTGGTCTCTGTTCCCGACCCGATCACCGACGAATTCGTTAGAAGCAAGCTTCCAAGCAAAGGAATGGTTGACAAACAGCACGGCTTCCATTGACTTGCGTGGGATGTCAACCCCGCAGGTGACATTGACAAAGATTTTTTTTCCCCTTTCAAATCGATTAGGGTTTTTGTTTTTTCCCTCTCTTTATTCATCAGCTATTCCCATACTATTACGCTGCAACTTCTTCCCATGAATGCGATATATTCGGGAAGTTGTGTCTGTGTACGATTGAAATTCTCATCTGGCCAGGGCTGCCAACGGTTTTGCTCATACTCTTACAAGTCAATGGATTTTGATGATTAGTGTTTGTCGTGGAGATTTTTGAGCGCTGCAACAAGCACTGGGGCTTGCAGGAGGGTTTTTGTTCGCTTGGCTCTTCATTGGATTGGTTTTGCCTTCTAGAGTGGTTTCTCTTAAGCCGTGGACCAATGCTGATCGGTTTCCGCGATGCTGCCAAGCTCAGAACCAGAGAGGTGAGCTCCTTCATAGGCTTACGGCAGACTTTGTTGCAAATATGTTGTTGGATTGCCTCACATTTTGCTAGCTGAGATAATGTGATTCGGTTTATTTCTTGAACTATGATATTTGTGGCGAGAATACTTTGATGTGGTTTGTGTATGCTGAATTATTGCCTATGCAGTTTGATTGCTCTTTTTCGTTTGACAACTTGTAGGTTTCTACAAATTTGTTTATTAGCAATGCTACATGGTCTTTAGAGGCACAATGTGGTAGATTGATTTAGTTAGGTGAGAAGAGCCACCAGCTTGTTATGATTTAATGAAAGAGATTCCTGAAAATTTTTCAGGGTTGAAGATGAACTTTATTCTCCTCTCTTTTATTTACTCGTGTTCTATTACTGCTTTGTGCATTGTTTTTTGAGGCAGTTTAGAAAATTGGAGGTCGTGATTTTTGGTTCTCTATCTGAAGTTCAATGTTTGGCTCTCTCTGTTTAATGTCTAATTGTGTTTGCCATATTTGTGTTCCTTCTGCATTGTGAATCTTCACCAGTGGCTTCAATCATCATGTCTTTAAATGAATGCCTACTAAATATCTGTACCTCCTTAACTTGAGTAAAAATAAATTCTTGGCAGATTGTATTTCAAAATGTGTACTCTTCACGTGATTCTGGTACATTAGAGCAACTAAAGGAGTTAAGCTCCAGGCGTAAAGTAATTGAAGAATCTATCAATAAGACCAGCTTCATCACACATGCCATTGCAAGGGAGATGTCTGGAGGACTAACTTCTCAAAACCAACGGGTTAGATTTTGCCATCTTTTATCTACCTTTTGTTGTTGGTAGGATATCAAGTTTATACTTGTGTTTGTGGTGCCTAGGATTTGCAAAAGTTGGAACATTACCTTCCTCTTTTGGAAAACTTGGTACTGCACAACCAATCACTTCCCTACCCTAAGGTGCTGAAATGGGTATCAGACCTAAAGATACGATGGTCAAGTGCTCTAAGTGCTTCTTGTGTTTTAAAACTTGGTGGTCCAAAGTTTTATTCCATTAATAATCTGCGGTTTGAGCTCAGCATGATCCTTTTCCTTTATGGTGCAACCATAAGAGAGAGGGCTTTTGAGATTTTATCCTCAGGTATTAGGCAACCTTGATAATCTCCTCTAGAATGCTCTTTTTTGGTGGTATAACCTGTGCTTGTACTTCACATTGTTTCACTCCAGACATGGTGGAGGCTGCCACCCTTTTCAGAAAAGCTGCAGGGGTTTATAAGCATCTGGCTGAGAGGGTCCTTCCTCAATTACAACCTTATCTACCAAAAGATAGGCCATCAGAAGCTACTTCATCCTTGTCCAATATTATGAGTGCCATTTGTTTGGCAGATGCGCAGGTTAATAGCTTTTATTTCTTATGATGTTTCCTTTTGATATTTTTTTCAAAATTTTGATCTCATGCTATAGTTACAACTTTGGTATTGTAACTTTGAAATAGGCAGTAACTGCCAAACGAGCTGAAGAAAAGAGAAGCAGTTCAAATCTTTTGTCAAAGCTGCACTATGGTGTAACTACCATACTGGATGTTGCAATTTCTATTGTAAGGTCCATGGAGAAGGAAGGAAATGATGTCTCATCAAGGTTAATGGTATGTATGCCTACAATTTAATTCGCTGCTTCTTTTTCATTTTCTTTTTTCTATAATTGTGCTAAGGTTTGACTTCAAATTGTCATGGAAGCATCACTCTCCGACTAATGCATAGATTTGCTCCTGCCAAACTTCTGACACCAATGCATTTGTTCTGTTATATGCATGTAAACTATTATGTAGCTTATATTTGCTGCCAATATCCCTTTTTCTTTAGAGGAAAATTAAAATCCTGTTGACAGCTTGCACTTCAGAACCACTTATGCATCTGCTCTGAATACTGTTCTTATTGTTTGATGTTCAAATGTCTCTACATCTGCTCTTGATGTGACAGATTTTTCATTCTAAAAGGTTCATTTGTTTTGTTTATGATCATCATTGGCCAAATCAGATTTGTCACCGACTTATTTGGCCTTGGCATTTGGGTGTTAGTTGTATAGTCAATTTTTCATAGTTTGGTTGCTCAATGAAGGAAAAGGTCTCATATTGTGTCCGCTCATTTCTGAAAATTAAATTTGACCGGCTGTCAAATAAATTATTTCCAACGTCATTGGTGATGTATTTCTCTCCAAATATCTAGAAACTCCCTATCATTTTGTAGAATGGACTAGCTCTGGTGCCGTAATCTGAAGTTTCTTTAGAATCTTATTTAGATGTGATTTGTTAAGCTGATTCACATTTCTTAGTGACAATATGCCCTTAGAGAGGACCAAGTAGAATAACGCGGACCTGCCTCATAGAGAAAGAAATGGAATAACAGGGTCCTGAAACCTTCAGATTGACAGTTGGCCTTGCTGTAAAAACTTCTTATTGCTCTTTTATATTATTTGAAGTGCTAATGAACACTCATGAGAGTTCAGTGGACTAAAGCACATTTGACTTCAATACCAAATATTTGTCCATCATGTTATGTGAATTTTTTTATTAAAGATGTAATTTGAAATTTTCTGTAGCTTAGCATGCCATCTGTCATTTAATGAAGCAATTGGCTAGATATCTAGGATCCACATAACTCAGCACTTCAAATACTTAAGTTTATGTTCTTCAGCTCATACACCTTCTTTCCCTGTATTAATCTTTTACTGAATACCCTGAGTTCTAAATTGAGGAAAATATCTTCTTTTTTTTTCTGCAATAGGAATTTATAACAACATCGAGCTCACTACATGAGCTCAGAAGCCAAGTTTATTTAACCGAGCATCTGCAAAGTGAAAATAAAGTTGGAGTCTCGGTTGGTCTTCTTTGTTGTGCATTGGCTAAAGTGAAGAAGCTAAAAGCTCCGAAGAGTGATACTTGGCGATCAGTCTTGAGCCAAGAGATTAGTGATGTGGAAAAGAAGCTGAAGAAGTTGGAACACGAGAATAATTTTGTGTGGCAGGAGAAGATCCCTGATGCAGATTGTTTGCCAATGCTGGAGGGAAAGAGCATTGTGAATGTTATACCATATGAACCACAAAGATGGGAGAGAGCACTCGCCTTTGATATCTGAGAGGCTGTGATTAAACCTTGTGTCGTTGTGCATATATTGTCACCGGAGAATCAATAAATAGAGTTTTGAGTAAGCATGATAAGAAGTGCACATAAAGAAAAAAAAGAGGGATGAAATACAGGATTTTGTTTTTGCCCTTTTGGCCCTTTTCTTTCTTTTTCCCATCTCGTGTTGTGTAATGAATTCTCTTCAAGAGCTGAGAAGTGAATCATTTGGTGAGAAATATTGACACAAATTGTACATTAATATATTTTTCTGATAAATATCATATTTAACAGTAAATTCACAAATGATATCCTTTTTTCTTATGTCTTGTTTGTTGAGTGGTCAGTGATTAGTCTATGCAAAAATTCCCAACAAATACTTTTATTAACTGTAGTAATCTACAAAATCTTGACAACATCCATTCTGTATCTGAAATTTACATCACAGTGAGAAACTTGTCCGACAGTTTCAGACATTGATGCAGTAAAGTATCCCCTCAGTAACTTGCCTGAAAGATGAACTCAACTGATGGGAAACAACTTATAATCAGAATGAGAAATAATATTTTCCTAGTATCATGCTACCATTTACACACATGTATTGCCTTTCAGATTTCATGGATGCTACACTAGACAGCTCGAGGATTGTGAAATTTCTAGTGGTACACCAGGTGTCGGCTCCAATACGCATGCATCAGGCATCTCTCTTGACAAGAGTTCCTGTACAAGCTATTTGAAATCAGTATCTATTGATGGGGAACTTGTTACAACATGAATTGCTATCGACATATTTTAATTCTTGAAAAATAAATTGACATCAACATGCAACTTGTCTAACAGAGGATCTTGGTGAGGAAGGTTCACGAAAGAATAAATGCTTGCCGTAGTTCAAGAATCAAGATAAACTGAACACAAATTAAAACCTTCACATGAAAAACTAGTCTCACAAGTTGCAATCCAAGAATAGTGTTTCGAGATTGAATGAAAAGGAAAGGAAGTTCATGTATGTTTCTTGAAGTTCTCATGTAACTGATCTGTAACATAAGTCTGTTGAGAGCATTGCCACATCATTCTATTAACACATTGTACCTCTTGGCATAATCTATACCATGTGGGAATAAAGTTCTTGTGCAGCAAACAAAAAAGACCAAAAGAGACCCTGACCTTGAATGATTCTACTGTACCCTCAGCATACAAAATAGCAGATAAAATCCCCTTGCTATCCAGGTCACCATTTTTCATTGGAACAATGTACCTAAATGGCATGAACACAACACCATGAGTGACCTCAGTAACTCTGAAAGATAAATTATCATCAATCAAATTAATAGAAATTTACTTGGCTTGTAGCAACTTTGCTAGCTGAACTGCATCTTCTTGTCCAGACACCAAAGTAAATGCAGGCAATAACTGTTTTATCACAGGTGTGATTACAACATCTGCCTTGTATTTCTCCAGAAATGGGCGATTGTACACACAGTGCGGTTCATAGTAGATAGTTAACTCACTTCCTCCAGATGACACAATATACCTAGCCATGTTCCAAACTGTTAGCAACAAACATTTACATATATTGGATTTGCAATTTATGGAATTGTAAATTATTACCCACTCTCTGGCCTTTGCCAAGGAGGCCCCAGCACAGGACCAGCAGTGGCAGTTATAGTCACTTCCTCCCCATTTCTTCCATCAACTTCAAAGCTCTGACCAGGCTCCAAATACATGACCTGCAAAATAACAAACTACTTCAAACTTTCAATTTCTTGTTCTCCTCTATGAAAGCATCAAGTTGAGTGACAGAAGCTGACATTACTGAAGAGTGGCCTCAGGATGGGCTCTGCGTTGGGAGTGGCCACTACTGTCATTCCAGGGCGCATCCTGGACAGCGGTGTGAGGGTCTTGACATGGCAATGGTCATCAAGGCTTTGTGTTATCAGCAAGCAATCGACTTCAGGAAGGTCCTCCAGCTGCCATTAGTGTTCAATCAAGACTTTGCTCAAAGCACAGGAAGTAGTTACTAGAAGTACCTGAAAGTTCTTGAGAACTTTCTTGGCCGCATCGTAAAGCCAGGGGATGCCAAAATCCAAGTTGCCAACCAAGACTGGATCTACGAGGATGCTCAACCCGGAGACATCCCACATCCAGCTGTTTCCCTAACAAAACAGAAACAATTGTAACAGGTATGAACATTACGGTACAGAAATAGAAGTGAAGTGTCACCGAGGAAAGGACACCTCGAGATAGGTGAGCCTGATGGGCTTGGTGGATTGAGAAAGAACAGGGGAGAGGTTAGGAGTGGAGCTGGGCCTTTGGGCAGAGATAGGTTTTCTCGGATATGTGGGTGAGGGTGAGATAATTCTGGAGTTGGCGAGGGAGAAAGACAGAGGGAAGTGGGTGAAGGAGTGGAGCAGTGCCATCGAGAAAGAAAGAAGTGTGCTCTCTGGTTGTGTGGACTATATGATCAGTCTGGTTTTGTGGGCCTAAGTGTTGGGCGTTTCAGATTGTGCCACCTACAGCTGCAGAATCCACGCAACTCAGGGGGACTGGAAGAGCTCATGCCAGCCCAATTGTGTTTCTGCGTGGGCTCGGCCCAGTCACTCCACAGCTAACACGTGTCCAACAGGCGACTGACAGGATGGATGTGGACCGCATGCTTTGTCAGCATGGTGTTTGATAGAATGCCTGTGCAATTTCCGACGTCCATTGAAGTACCTATTGTTAGCAGCTGTCGTGCAGAGAGCAGCTGAAGAGAGAATTTGTAGTGAGAAGCTGATTTGCCTGAAAAAACAGAGAAATTGATGAATGTTTTGGGTTCCTGTTTCAGCAAGCTCCGATATAGCACAAGTGTGAAGCTTTAGCTCTTCCGTGTCGATGAGCTTTCTTGACCAGCAATGCTTGATACAAGCGACAAACGCAAGGCAAAGTTGAACTCCAGGAATCACTTAGAATGTCTGCCTCTTACATTTGAGTACTAAATTGTTTTCTCTTTTCCAACATGAGAAAAGCACCAGGAGAGTGTCACAGCAATGCTTGCTTAACAAATGTGCAAGCTTGAAATTGTTCATTCTTTTCTAAAACGAGAAAAAATGTTGCCAGAATCTCTGCCTCTTACGTTCGAGTACTAAATTTGCAGTAAAACCGGAGATTTGGCTCCTTCAGGATAGAGCAGGAGTGAACCAGATTTGCAAAGCGGCCAAATGAGAAAGGTACTAGGAGAGAAGAACTCAGCTAATGGCTCCGGTTTCAAGTTCGAATACCCCCTTCATGCGAAGTTTTCGGTTATCTTCCTCGAGGCCCCCTAAATCCGTGTTGTACAATGTGAAGTGGATACAATTGGGTCTGAGCTCGGGCACATCTCCAGCCGAGAGCGCGGTAGAATGACGAAAGCTCCCCCAAATCCTTTTTCTGGACCAAACAGATCGAAGATGACGGCTATGTATAAACACTGCCACCGTCGTCGTCGTCTCCGATGGGGATGTCCAGTTTCAACACATCGAACTTTGTTGTCCTAACGACTTCAACGTCGCCCTCGTTGAAATATTCCCACCTTCTCCATACCAGAAGCAAACTGCGGTCGGAGTAGACCACCAAATACTTGTGGAACCTGGCAGAATGCCATCTCTGTCGCTCCGCTCTCGGCTCCGGCCGCTTGAAATTCAGAACCAGAACCGGATTTTCGGTTCTTGATAAAGTCTGAACCGGAACCGTATTGGGTCGATCAGAGAACCACCGTACACGTGTCCCGCTAAGAGGATGGATCACAGGCGTGGGTCCCACGTGCATTCCTCGTGGCAACGTGATTGGGTCAGAGGAGATAAGGCATTGAGCAGCTTATCAGTATCCCCTTCTCGAAATCTAATCCCAAAGCACGAACACAAAAGCAAAGCAAATCAAAAGCTATTCTGAAACTTTGAAACTTTGAAATCGACCAAAGGAACTGACAAAAGCATGCAGTCACAGTCATCAAACACCAAGTCATTATTGCAACAAGTACACCAAACGAGCAGAAGAACGAACTTCCTTCGCTCTTCATCCTTCCTGCTTAACAAAAGGTTAAGAATCTTCTTGTTGAGTTACTAGATTTTCTTTTTGTTTTTTCTTGTCAGATTTATTGATCTTTTTTGGCTAATTCAATCTTTTGTGTCTTGTTTGATGTTTCTTTCAGATATATTTAATGGCTGTGGTTTCTCTTGCAAGAAGCTTCTCATGCTACCAGCAGAAGGCTTCTGACGGTGGCAGGATATGGAACCTGTTGCATCATAAATCAAAGAAGACGAAGGGAGATGGTGCTTTCTGCATGGTGTTCGATAGAATGCCCATGGGATTACTAAAGTCCACTGAAGTACCTTTGATCAGAATCTATGGTGCAGAGAGCCTTGAAAGAGAGAATTTAGAGTTAAACAGTAGTGGGAAGCAGCTGAAGGTTTTAGATTCCTATTTCAACAAGCTTCAGGATGGCATGCAGGAGAAGCTTAGCTCTTCCATGGCTACAAGCACTAGCAGTCAGGAAAGTGATATGACAGGAATGCTTGATACAAGTGATCAGCACAAGGCAGAGACAGGGTTGGGTTCACTTGAGAAATATTTTGGAAAATTGAACTCTGGTAATTAGAAAGGGAGATAGTGTTACTCAACAATATGCTGTCTTTAAATTGATTTGTTTTCCTTATTCCTAAATAAAATTCAAACTTTTACTCTGAACATGCTTTGAGGATTTGTACCTCTTAGATTTAAGTAGCAACATCAGTAAATTTTCTTTCTTGACAGGAATGAAGATGGAACACAGCACTTCATCAACCTCTGCGAAATTAACTTCCGAAAGAAATCAAATAAGAATGAGAAGCTCAGCAGCTGGAGTGGACAATAAAGGGGATAAAGTGAAGGTGGAAGCAAATGACTCCAAGGATTTTCGGAGTGTGGACAGTGAAACCGGGCAATTGCTGTTTAGTGATGAGAACTTCGAAGAGATTCAAACATTTGATGAACCTTCTGACTTCGGGTTAATGTAAGTAACAACTATTAAATCATTACTTGTGTTAAAATTTACTTGGAGTAATTAGAACGAGTAATTTTTTGTGTGGTTTCTATTGCATTTTGCTTGTCGTTGTATCTTACCTAAAAGTTTTTTCTTGGATACCGTAAACCATCAATGCACTTTTATTGCCTTTTGCCTTTGCTGTCTGTGAATATAACTTAAGTTCCTCTTCATGTCCTATAAAGTAATTTAATTCAGGTTTTCTTATTATTGCAGAAGTATAATGGCTGCTTTAAACATTGGTGTGTTCTTCTTTGAGATGGCAAGCCCAATTAGGAACTCCGATGTAGAGAAGCTCTCTCTCCCTTTAATTTATGGTGCAAAAGTAAATAAGCTAATCCTTGATGGGGAGTGGTGGAGACTATTAACACCAATGTTTCTGGTACAAGATTGATATTGGTTCGTGTTTCTTCTCATGTTTTTTATCTTAGTGCCAGTTCAAAACCACATACTAATGGTATCACATTTCCTATGAATAACTCTATTGGTCATCCTACGAATGGAATCTCTTTGCTTGTTTATTACCGATGCACTAGTAGATCGTTACCCTTCTTTGCAATCACATTTCTTCTCTTTTTCCTCAGAAGATGACGTCTGAAGCTATGATCATGTTGTCTTAGTTTTATTTCACGAGCAAAGCTCTTTATGTGTAATATTATTCACTAATTCTATGAAACTAGCATATACAGATATACTGCAGAATGAGTGTTTCACACAAATCTGATTTTACAGCATTCCGGATTCCTACATGTTTGCCTTGATTGCTGGGTGCTTCTGACATTTGCACCTCAAGTCTGCAGAGGATATGGCCCATTCACTTTCTTTCTGATATACATATTTGGGGGAATCTGCGGCAATTTAACAAGCTTCATTCGCACTCCTGAGCTAACTGTTTGTGGGACTGTAAGTGCAAAGATTCTGAACTTGTCCTTGTCACCTTCTGTATTCTGAAAGACTGAAATTGTTCGCTCAATATTGGTGATTTTGATGAACCTGTCACTATGGTTCAGAAATTGCTGAAGTAATGTGTTCCTCATTTGAGCAGGCTCCAATCTTTGCCATAATAGGAGCCTGGTTCGTTTATCAGATTCAGAATAAGACAGTTATCCCGGAAGAAGTCTCAGAAAGTATGTTCTGGAAGGCGGTGATCACCACTGTTCTAAGCTTTCTCATGACCAACTTTGGGAGGATTGATGACTGGTTAGTGTTGTATCTGAATTCTGAAGAAATTCTCTCTAGGTGAATAATTTTTCTGTTATATAAAAGGTATCCGTTTATTATTGTTACAGGACTCATCTTGGGGCTATGTTCTCTGGCATTGTTTTCAGCTTCCTGGTATGTCCATCATTGCAACTTGATAATGCATCCACAGAGAAAACTCAAGAAAAAGGCATTGCATTTGTACAACCCCAAGCTGATCCATGCAAATCACTGCTTACTTTCACCATCTCCTTGCTGCTGTTGTCCTTTTTGGTTTTCAATTTTGATCCTCAGATAGAGATGTGGGATCCGGATGACTTCATTGAATAAGGGCTTTGCAATACATAGTTACAGAAAAATGCACTGTAAATGCTTGTAAACTATTATGTTTTTGAGTGCTAAATATTTCAGCCAATACTATCACGAAACAAACAACATCGAGTTCATCCCATTCATTCTTAATTGCTTTCGAATTTTCCTGTTGATTTTGTATTAATTAACAAAATCTGTTAGTTAACTCCATGAACTTTCTAGAATATATGAAGATTACTTGCGACCAAAGCTAGCTCCTTCTATCACCATATTTTCTCTGAAAATAAACAGGATTACTGCATAGTGACAGACAGTGCCACACTCTTGGACACCATTCAGACATAATATAAAAACAAAGACAAGATAATACACACTGCAGCCACTCAAAGTGGATCTTGTTCTCGGACAGCATCAGGCAGGGAAGGGGAAGATGAACCATTGTGTCTGCTTGGAACCGGAGTGTTCCTGCGGGACTGCCGTTTGGTTGGTACCAGAACAGTTTCAAGCTCTTTCTCTTCAGCAGCTGAAAATTCTTCTTCGTCATCCTTGAACACTGGGTGGATATATGCACGCGAAAGATACCCCTTAAGATCAAAGTTTGTTTCCTTGGTACGCTCTCGTGTATCTTTCCGCATAGCTTCCTGTGAAAGGACATGGAAAAACATAAGCAAAGCTGAAGAACACAGAAATTCTTGACAATTTTGGGCCTTCGTGAAATACCTGAAGTGGATGTGTTTTAAAAGCTGGCTCATAACGGTTCTTGCAAAACCAATGGAACCAGACTGTTAGAACAGGGAGGGCAATGAGCAATGGCGTTGAATCAGCAGCTTTTTTCGTACTCAACAAGCCCATGAGAAGCAACTGTGATATAATCAATGCTGTGACTATACGTTGATGAACATCGGGCCAAAATGCAGCTCCGCTCTCATATTCTTGATTGTAGACATTTATAATCTATATAAAGCAACAAAGTTTGCATCACAATTGAATACTGGAGTAAAAAACCATAGTAGATTGGTAAAGCTGTAAAACCTCAAACAAGATCTCATTATTTGAATTCCATCCAAACGGACAAGATACTATTCATTTTGATATGCATTTAGACATAGGAGGCCAAGCTATCAAAAGGTATTCACAAAGGGGCCAGTGTATTCATTCACACTAGTTGAGGACCACACAAATTGCTAATAGAAATAATAAAGGGACAGGAAGTGAATCTCCTGGAAAACTATATAACCTGTTTAATGATTATGAACATGAGAAAACTTATTTTCAGTAAAAAGATCAAACTTGCACACCTGATGACGATATACAACATATGCCAAGGCAAAAAATACTATGATGAATGGTAGTAAGAAGGGAGTCACTGCAGCATACACCAAACCAAGTAAGAAGTACAATTGTATTTGAGGCTCAGATGTGTCGAAACCAATACTTCCAGGATCCATTGCTTCTTCCCTGTCCTTTTCAGTCTTCACCAGGAATACATCCTTCAGTTTAAAGATTATCAGAGGTTTTAATCTTACGATCTCACCAGCAACCCCAGCCCACCCATCAACCATGATGTAGGTAATAAAGAAAGTTGCTTTCATGGGAATAGAAACACCTATTGTTCTCGGAATTCTGTATTAAACATAAAAATGAAGTAACAGAGTCAACTCACAAATTGGTCCAAGCAGAAAAAATGATAGGAATAAGAGATGAAATTAATTCAAACCACAACAATGTCAAATTTTCTAGTGAGATAAAATAATTCCAAAACTGAAAGGCAGGAAACAACGCCATCAAAGATGTTGGTTGTTGTTCTTCCTATAAATTTGGTGCATTAACTTAGGATGAAGATACAAGAATGACAGCAACAACATACGACTAAATGCACAAGAAAGCTTAAGAAATGCCAATTCATCCACTTGGAAGTTTGCACCTGTTAGACTCCATATTACAAGTTATGGCGTCAATGTACTGATGCAGAAGCTATGCACATTAACTAGACACATTATTATGGTGTCATATTCCCTACTAAATCATAGACACTATATTTGACTGGTAAAAGTCAAAATGTTACATTACCTAATTATTTGGTCCACAGTGAGACACAAGCACTTCAAGAAATGATAATATAAAAATGCAGTAAGTTGCGATTCTTATTGGCAGTTCTTTCTTGCAATCAATTTTCAATAGCCGTTTTTCAGTAACTCAAAAACCTAACCAATTTCTTTGATTGTGTCTGGTTGTGCAGGAACCATGCCACATCAGCAGATACTGTCTCGGAAGGGACCTAGATGGCTCATAGACATAAATGCATACTGGTTGTGTCTTGGAATCAAATGTGATGATTTTGTCCATCAAGTTTTGTTATTTGGCCCGTGCAAAGATTGTTGGCCAACGATATAAAATGTTATTGCTTTCTCACTAAGTTTCTGCTACTTCGATAGGTTCATACAATATAAACATGTCTTAATCTAACAGTGGAGAGATGATTTTGGATGAAAATAAATTCAATAGAACTATCATATATAAATCTGAAGAGAAATAAGCAAAATCACCAACAATTCTAGATGAAAAAATTTGCATTCATAGCTTAGTAGGATAGAAATTTCATGCAAGCTTTTTTATATATTCTACATGAAATGACATAAGGTGCAGAAAACATACTCATTTGCTGATTGATGAATAAAAGAGTTTAGTTGTTCGAAAGCTGTTCCCGTTATTATGCTTCCAAGGAATACATTGACCAGTAAGAAGAGGTAATATTTTGATGCAGATCTTCTCTCTAGAGCAGATAAGGATATATATCCTTCAAATTTGGACATGAACATCAATATAGTGGGCAGCAAGATAAGAAAGATCTTCAGAGCGATTCCAGGAAGAAGACCTTGGATGAATGACTTGATGAACTTTCTGCCACATAGGATGATAAAGACCATCAGAATAGCCATTATAACCAAAAAAATGTAGCAATATTTATTAGTTCTTGATGCTATCTCAAATATACAGATACATACTAAAAGAGAAGAGGTTAATAGCACTGGGCAAAGAAGTACATGGTCTACAAAATTTCTTATGGTTCTATATTGGATAACAAGTCAATCATAACAATGCAACTACAAAAGTGTAATAGTTGTTGGTCATTTATGGCCACCAGCTGAGATTGCAGTCTGTCCTTCAAACAAATTTGGAGAGTATATAATCATGATTTCTGTTGGTAATTTGGTACAAGATTGCAAACATTCTCAAAAGACTTAAAAAGGAGGCAAAAGAATTTCAAGACTTCCATATGTTTACGAACAAAAAAGGAAAACACACATCCACATGTCAGCATTTCAAATATGATAACAATCTTTTAAAACCTGATCTGTCAAATATGATCACAAAAAGAACTTCTAATGGCAGCAGACTTACACTTTAGTCAAATGTCTCAGAAATCGAAACTTTTTCTCAATACCCTCAAGGTTGGCAAGAGACTGAACAAATGCAATTGGAATCATGAAGAAGAAGGTCAGAAAGAAGAAAGCCACAGCAATAATCAACCTTCTAATTGTAAGGAACACAAATGGAATCGCTAGATTCTCCCAATATACATCACGTGGCTCTGGAGCCCACTCAGTCAACCATATGGTCGGATTTCTGCATTGTTGTGTCTGAGCACAAACAGCAGCCCCCCACCGAGTCTTGAATGAAACAAATGCTGCTGGCATAATATTTTTGGGGTTTCCTTTTGTCTTTTCATGAAGCATGGCTTCCTGAAGAAAAACATCATGCACAAATGAGAATAATCAAATTGTAAATGTACAATAAAATGTAATGCATAAAGAGGCTGCAAAAATATTATGATGGTGAGGTGGCACATGAAGTGTGGGTCTAATTTTGAGTCCAAAAGTCATCATTTTGAGAAAACCATCAAAACCGAAGTACAAAATCAGTTTCTGCAAGGGACTGCAAGCAGACTATTTGGTGGCACCCCAAAAACTGGGCCCTGGCTTGGACCAAGCTTATGTATACAATGGCTCCACAAAAGAGCAGGGCTTGGAGTTATGAAAACAATGAACAGGCTATACTATTCACAAGTAAGTCTGGCTTAGGCAGGGCAAGCGCCTTATGCAAAGGAATCCATTGGGTTAATTCCTGGCACAAACATGACTCCAACTGTATCAGTTTATGTTCCTACCTAATAGTAAACAGATATACAAAGGCAAATGACTCCTTCATGTATAAAAAATTAATTTAAATGCCTTATCATAACCTTGTATGTAACTACTGAAGAACAAAAGCATGTAGAAAAACAAATGGTTCGAACATGAAAATCAATTAACAACTATATGAAATCAAGTTGGTGAACTGCCATAAAAGAAATATAGAAGTGATGGTTACTTCTTTTGATAGCCTTTCGATTTCGCCTGTGTAATACTCAATTGCATCCACCTTCTCACCGGATAATGCAAGAATTCCAGTCTGTTTCACAAAACAGGATCTAGATTAATAGCAATGATGCAATAACATAAAAAAGCAGCCAACACCAAACTCACAACGAGCATAAAAACACACCAGAAAAACATGTTTAGATTGCAACCTTCGTAGTTGGTCTTGTAGATGGGTTCTTTTCATATCTCAACTCATGGTAGGTAAGCCAATTCTGCATTGTTTTCTTCTTTTTGATGAGCTTTTGAAGTTTGTTAGCATTGTACACAACCTATAAAACAAAATTTTTGAGTAAAAATGCAAGAATGTGCTCAAGACAAACAAGACATTTCTAACAGTGACTACCCTAAAGCAAATAAAAAGCTGATAGTCCTATGTATCAAGTTAATGAGTACAGAACATTGATTTTCTTTTTCACTACTGAAAATCAACAATCCATTCCACGTGATCAGCACAAATTAAACAACCGACTGGAAAGGAACCTTCAAAATGTGTAGTACTACCTATTAGTTCTTAGAAAAAGCAGGAAAAACAGAGAGAAGAGTAACTACCCCTCAAGTCATGATCACAAGTACAGAGCAGGTTATCAGGGTGAAATTTGAGTGCTTCTTTGAATAACAGATCATACGTGAAGAAAGATGCCTTCAGGAGAGCATCCTAATTTTGAAATGGATTGTACAGCAGAAATAATTTATAAATTATAAGTTTCTTTAGAAATTGCATTAACTAAAAGTGAATAGGATACTCTTGATAAATTAATGTAATCTTTTTGATGTTGAGGTAAGTTCCACACCTGGCCTATTTTAGTGGCAAAAGTGTTGACAGTGATTAGTGTTTCCATCTCAACAACTAGATGAATACAAAAACATAGATGGAAATGAAAGCAATAACATAAGCAGTCTACATGAACATCAACAGGAATTGCAGTAACAAAGAGGCTGCACCTTAAACAAGTAAAAGACAACAAAAAATATCAGCAAGTATAAGATCAGGACAGGAGACATATTTGTAGCCATTTAGGAAAACACAAAAATTCTTCAGCTATCAATGCAAAGTCATTGAGAATCAATATCCATTTAAGGTCAAGTATGGCAGCAGAAAACCTGATGTGTCAGATAGTGATCTGGATGATTGACGAGGAAAAAATGCTCCACAAGCTCGCTAACAGATTCATCTGGATCAGGTGGAACATTTCTTACAAGGACCTGCAGGGAAACAGTATGTTACAGAAGTGCACCAAACAATATAAGAAACTGGAGAGAAAAGGATAAAAATGTGAAATTTTTTGCCAGAGTCCTTTTGAAAAAGCATTTTTGACACCACTGAAGAATTAAATAGAAAAATATTTTTGTCTCATTTACTGCCAAATACAACTTTTGGATGACAAATGTTCAGAGGCACTCACTGTGAACTGATCTGGACGACGTTTCTCTGATTCAAGAAAATGTAGCCTCATTGATGCAACTATTTCATACTCTTTAAGCAACACATAGCATGTCCAAAAGGAGAAAACATATGCCATCACCAAATGGACCCAAAACCTGCTTTGTGAAAAAATAAAATCTCGTATAAGAATTCAAATACATGATACCACAGCATGGTAATGGTACAGGAAAATCATTTGACAATGAATGGTTTACGACAAGTTGCACATTAGTGCTTTTGTCCGACTTAAGCTCTCTAAAGTAGCAAGTACCCCTGATTCTTTTATCACTACTTTCAACGATAGTCAAAAGTTCAGTATTTGGTAACATTTCGACAAGATCAAACGTCTACTAATATTCATGAAAAATCTAGAAAGTCTGTGAATTGGTCAGAAATTGTTAGAAAGATTCTAAAGCCAGATTTATATGTAAAGCACAAATTTATATGCGTGTTTGGTTTTCTCTCGTGACCTACCCCTCTCATTACAATGCATCATTTACATCACAAGTACCTCATTTTATTTCATTATCTGGTGACAATTATATACAAAAAAGCTCCAACCGCATTTTGAAAATTTGTAAGTGTGATGGTTAACAAAAATATTCATCCATGTGATAGTATCCAACTGTTTTCTTTACAGAAAAAGAAAATCAGTGCAGTTATCATCAATTTGCACAAAGCAAAAGAAAATCACATGTTATTAAGTAGCAACTTCTGTATCATGCAATGCAGAAGCTCACCTTTGAGATCCCACTGGGATATTTGATATGGAAAGCTTATCGATATCACTAAAAATGACATTTGAATGTTCCAAAGTTTTGTTCGTCCAATTCACTGGTACCAATACAGCAAAGGCCAGCATTGTAATGGGAATAAATATCTTAAGCCTGGAAAGAAACAAGTAATCATAACAAAATTATGATATATAGTCCTAAATGACAAAAATGATAGGAATTAAAGAAAATGAGCTAAAAGAGAGCCAAGGTAGTTTTATATGCCAATATTAGAGCAATGTATAAAATGAAAAAGAAAAAACAGAACGCCACGGATGGATTCTGTAGGCGTAAACAAATCCACGGTATTGTTACTGATCAAACAACAGCAAACCTGCACTTAATTACTAAATAGCAGATTTTGTCCTATTGAAACTTTTAAGACAGAAGAATTTAAGTACTTTGATGAGAAATTTTGATACCCTATAATCCTACAAATTTGATTTGAACAGATGATCCCAATTAAATTTACCTTAAAAATGGCACTTCTACAGGTAACAGTAAAATGTGTTTCTTCCATTTAAAAGAAAAAATTCCAAAAATTCAATCATTCAGCTGAAAACTCACTTGTCATGGTATACCCCAGTGCTGTGACCACTTTGGATGTTCCTCTCTCTTAATTTTAAGAACAATCATAACAAACAGCATGTAAAATCAGACTGTAGCATCTTCTATCAGGTGGTTGAAGTCCCAATGGCACATTGACCTATTATTTCCTAGGGCGTAATATACTGATTAGAAAAAGGGAAAGGACTTTAGGCAATAAGTAATTGAAAGTTACAAAGACTTTGTAAATCCTTTAGGAACCACTAGAACATCACCAAATAGGAACATTTGAAGTATGGTATTTGTTCTTAAAACCAAACAGTCAATAGCAATTCTTGTAAAAAAACCATGCATATATATTGACTAACGAAACTTAATCAAAAGAAAAGTCAGGCCAAGTTTAGCTACCCGATCAAGTAAATCCTCAAGTAAACTGCAGAATCAAGTCCAGCATGTTCAATCAGCTCAGGTTCAGGCATTCTAAGAGCAGCTGGCACCCATCCCAGAATCCTTAAATATGCCCGTATATCTAAATTAACAAACTTCTTAACACCTGAGAGTGTAGGAGGGCTTCTTACACCCTTAAGATACCATTTTGGAAAATAAACCCTGTCGAACATTGGCTGCAGTCTCAGAAAAGCAAAGGCGATCAAGAATAGAACGACGCTTAGAATGTTGAAAGCTGCAGAAAATACAATATCCCCAAGGGTAGCCATGTCAATCTTCTAAAGAAGGCTTGTCTTAGTGTCCCTGCAAAAGTGAACTATCAACTTTATCACGATGATCAATAATATTGTGGCAACACTTAACACAAAGATTAAGTGCTAACACAAAAATTAAATTGTTATAATAAATTAATCATATATAGTGAGATGCCCAACCTATTAAACTAAAAGGCATTTTCTGGGCAATCCCTCCTATTCCACTACATCCTTAATTAATGATGTATCGAAACAAGACAGATGGTAACAAACTATACTAGTCATATGTCGCTCCATCTTTGAGGTTTAGCATCAAATTCTTGAAAGATAGAGATGGAAGGGAGGAGACACAGAGAATAGAAGATGGAGTCTTACAATGTGATCAAAATGCTAGAATACCTGGGTTAAAACAAAATTTGGACTGGAGACCTAAATTTATAAACAAGAACTCTAGTAGAATACACACAACAAACAATTCCAACATAATATTATTGTCATGGCCCTAGGCCACGCCATAATCATACTGGGTTCACTTCTTTTCCTTCAGTGATTCTTCCAATTATTAGAGAAGAAAGATACACGACACGGAGAACAAGAGGTGGCGCATTCACAACCTCCATGATTTTCTCCAAAAGAAAAAAGGAAAAAACCGAACATTTGCCGATACAACAGAAAGGAAACAAGAAACTAAGAAATCGTTTATATGAAAAAATCTCAGGGGAAATAAAATCCGAAACCACGATAATCCAATAGTCCTGTCTACTGAGGAAGAAACGAAACTCTCGACTATAATATTCACCAGAAAAAAGGCGCAGATCAACCACCAAGTTCTAAACCAAATTCTTCATGAAACTCGCCCACCATCACTCCTCAACACCACATTACAGACCCAAGAAATCAGAAAACAAAGAAAAGGAAAGCCATCAAACTCCCGCCTTTTAAATGCGCTGTTATCCCCGAGAAAACACAGAAAACGGCAAGAAACTAAACCCACTCTAGAAACCCGAGAAGGAAACACCAAACTGGGGAAAAAAGGGCATCAAGCGGGCACCCTCACAGTCGGGCAAGAACCACCTCGCCGGATGGATCTGGAAAGGCGTCGCCTTGGAGCAATGAAAAGCCTTTTGATCTTCCTCCCTCTATCTGCACTGTAGCCCTTTACGGCCCTGTTCTTCACTGCCTACTCTCCCTTCTTTCCTTCTCTTGCTTTTTTTCTCTCCCCCACTTTCAACGGAAACAAAAAGTAAACCGAGCAAAGAGAGAGAAAGAAAAACGGTCGGATTGTTAATTAATTCAATTAATTCAATTAATCTAGATTTTATGGCTGAGTTTGGCCGCGTAATATTCAGTGAATTATTGGGATATTTTTTTGCTTAAAATTCCTTTTTTTCCGGGGTGTCGGCATTGAGTGACGGGAACGGGAAACGGGAAGAACGGCGAAACGTGGGCCATGGACGGTTGCCGACGCTTGTCTCGTTGTGTGACTTGTGTCGCGGAGCCGGTCGGGGAAACGCGAGTTGTGTGCGAAAGCGAAGTACACGCATCTCGCCGCTTGTATGCGCCGTACGATTGCATCGAGGTATGGACAGAGGAGATATTGAGGGACAACGAAAGGGCTCCAACCAGGGCCCGGGTGGCATGGGCTACGGACCGCTAATGTTGATTGCCTGGATCGTGCGGTGGCTGATTGTGGAATTGACACGTGGGCTATCGAAATTTAAAATTGGGATTTTTAATTTGGTCCGGCACGTGTTGTGCGCGAGCAGCGAAATAATGAGGTGACCGTTGAGAAACGGAGTCTTATGACCGGGAGGCTGGGCCTTTTCCATAACTGTCTCCTCTACTGTATCTTATGTCATTTGTAATTAGACTCTTGTTTCCTTTGAAAGGAATTTCCTAATTATGATTAGTGTTCAAAATGTGTGCTACTGTCCATTTATTTGGCGGGGATGAGATCCATCTCGTATATGTGTGAGAGATTACGATGCACTAATTACGGCCTGTAAAACCGGTAAATCATACCGATTTTATAATTTTTAAAATAAAAACTAAATTTTGATTCTTAAAAATTCGAAAATAAAAATCGTCCTAATTTAGGTTAAGAATCAGATTTTAATTTGGTTCTAAAGCGATTTTAAATATATCATTTTTCAAACTATTAATTTTAAAATCTAAAATTTATATTATAATATTTTAAAAATTAAATATGGTTTATAAAATAATATTTTTATGGTATCTTTTAAAATTATAATTTTAGTAAAAAAAAAAAAAACAATTACAAAATTACAAATATAGAATTAAATTTTGATATTTGTGTAATATATATATATTATACACACATATATAATATGTTTTTATATATTTATTTAAATTCGATACGATTTTCATTTCGCTGATTTTTTACAAAATATAGAACTGAAATTAAAATTAATTTTATGATTCGATAAAAATTAAAAATCAAATTTATTTTAAACACTGATCTGATTTTTCAATAAACTGCTCAAACACTGATTTTCCGATATAATTTTCCACAACTACGTTACAGTATTATCGATTTTTTAATTTTTTATATTTTTTTTCTCACCTCTAGCATTCACGCTTTTCTTTTTTGGATCAAAAAGGGGAGTCGTGTAGGCATAAACGTGTTTTAACTAAAACAAAGTTGTTAATCTGAAAGCGATAGACATTTCTTAAATGAATCTTGACGGTGATCTTTGATGACGACAAGTACCATGTCATGTTGCGACTTCCTGCGATGCCATTAACTTCTCCCAACCTCATCCATTCTGGCTCCACCCAAAGCTTGTTCATTCATATCCATCTCTCTTAAACACAAACTTATCCATATTTTCAGAATTTGTCCCGTTGTTTGACATTGGCAATCCAAGAGTTCTTCTGGGAACTGCTCGCATGAATCCTTGTAGAGGGATATCCTTGTCAGATCTATCAAGACAGATGAAATCTTCAAAATATATCGGAAAAAAAAAAAAATCAAAACAAAATAAGCCAGATGCCAGGTCAAGTGGTGTGTACATAAATCTCCATATTCTAATATTGTCACTGTTCCTTGAACTGAAGAAACAGTCATTGGATATGAACAAATACAAAGGCCACAGTCCAGCATCCAAACGAAGACTCTGCTGCAGAATAATATAGAATCCAGACGAGTTCATATTTTATAGTTGTACAGAATCAAACATTTAAAGCTTTGAACACGTTGAACACATCTGGGTCCAAAATAATATACACTTGAGGTTCCTATTACACAATTCTACATCACAATTATTTAAGGCATGGTACATTAAATAAGACTTGCCAAAAAAAATAGTGTATTAAATAATATCGGTTGGAAGTCCACAGTTGAGAATTGCTACTGAACAACATGTCAATCGTTCAAGTTCGTGTTCTTTCTGGCAATGAATAGTCCTCACCTGTGCTTGCCATTTGAACGCCTCTTAAGCTTCATTTTCAATCGGTCCACAATTTCTTAATCATCTACCAGCAAAGAAACAAATAGTAAGATTAGTTTTGCACCCAGTAAAAGAACAAAGACCGCCTCAGTTTGATCAGAAAAAAAAATGCATCCTATTCCTTCTCATAGGTCAGCCCCAAATTTCTGAGAAAAATACTAGTCCTAGCATAAGGCCCAACACTTGTACCTTGTAAGCAAATAGAATTGAACCTGGGCCAACCCACACAGAATGAAGCTCTCAAAAGTAGGCTCAATGCTCAAAGCAGGGTAACCAAAAATGCAGTATAAGCTCTCTGCGATCCTAAATTATCTATCATGCTTTCCTCCTAAAAAAGGAAACTTACACATTATTTGCTTTACGTAACGTTTACAGAGTCATATATTATGGCATTCAGCATCAGGTTCTGCATCCATTGGTGGCAAAGCGATCAACTTGACTAATGTCAAGCACTTCTTCCAAACCACTTGGTAATAAATATCTGTGAAAATTCCAAAAATGACAAAAGAATAGAACAATTACAATGTGATAGACAAATTATGTGACAGGAAGTGGTTGGACATACTTATCTAGCAGCACTTTTGCCATGGCTTGACAACCTCCAGGAATGGAGGATTGGAAATTTAGAGCAATATTTGGGTTATGGATACTTTGGCGCATGTGTACCCAACCATATTCCCCATGCTCTTCGTCTGAAACTTTTACCCTGGCAAATCAATGTCAATACAATTCATTGAGTAGTAAACCAAAACAATCCCTGTTGTCAAGATAATAATACTGTGTTTATCATTCAAATACGCAGATGGTCATTTAGCAATGATTAAGCACAGATAACTGGCAAAAATCTTTGAATACTATGAATAACTCCTTGGCCATACACTTGCCTCGTTGAATGAATTCTTTTGTTTATTACCAATAATTCTCGAAAGCGTCATATGGGATGGAGTTTCTCAATTAACCCTGATTAACTTTTCAAACAAGGTCCAGGAAATCAACTTCTATTGATTTTTTTAATAATTCTCTTGACCATAGTCTTCTCTCTTAGGAATAACTTCATTTGAAGTATGTACGAGAAATTCCAGATGACCAATAGTACAGTAAGCATCCTATGTATCATACCAACAAGATATTAGTCTATGATGCAATAAGGCATTCTATGACAGGCATTCAAATAATAAAACATGACACATATACGGATATACCTGTACATGTGGGCATCAATTGCAGCAGGGTTATCATTAGTATCCACGAGGCACCCCTCACTCACCCAACAATCACCACAGGAATCAAGTTCCCATCCTTTCAGCTTTCCGTCCTTCACAATCAACAAAAGGTACATTACTTGTAAATCCAGCAACAAAAGAAAGAAACATAACAGTTGAGGAGAGATGGAGTTGCACCTCAATGTACGTTCTTAGCATATCCACTGCTTCCGCCCCTTTCTCCTTAGCATGCTTGGGCTGCGTTAGGATGTTCATTCTCAGCTCAACTGACTCCACTGGTTCTTCAAGCCCCTTGATTAGGCTTCCAATTCCTTCATCGGATCCAGCTAGCCTCATCCTAACCATCTCTATGATGATCTTCACCACCATATATGCCCCTTGAATAAATGAACATGCTCAGAATTACAACATAGCATGCTCATGGAGCAATATCAAACAAGTGCTATAATAATCTATGGTGTTTTGATATCGCCAATGTAGTTAAAGGCAGACATCTGGCTTTGGTGGCAAACATCTAGCGACCAAAGCTTGGATTTTTTTTTTTTCATTTAAAAGAATATCTTCTGACTAGTGCTTTACATGTACTTGGTTTGAATGATATGCAAGCAAAGACACACCTTAGTTTGGAAAAAAAAATTCATTCAGGCACCTCAAACAGCTAGCAGATATCGGAGTCAACTAACAATTCATGGATTAAATCCAGAGAAAACTCACCATCGTCAAGGAAATAGTTCTCCTTGAGCGCGCCGTGCCCCGTGGTCTCCATCATGAGATGCGCCTCAATCCCATCCCTGTTGAGCTGCACGCCCTTATCGATAACGTTCTTGTATCCAACCCTATACAAACAGTGTCTCCCGCCCTTTTCTATGATGAACCTCGTCAGAGCCACGCTGGTCCTCGCATCTGTGACAACGGTGGTGCCCGGGTACTCCCGGAGCACGATAGCTGACATAAGCGCGATGAGACGGTCGCCGTTGATGGCAGCGCCGGCGGAGTCGACAACTCCGCTGCGGTCGACGTCGGTGTCGAAGACGATGCCGAGGTCGGCGGCGTTGGCGAGGACGGCGGCGCTGGTAAGGGCCATGGCGGTGGCGTCCTCCGGGTTGGGGATGTGGTTGGGGAAGGTGCCGTCGGGCTCGAGGTGGAGGCTGCCGAAGGTGTCGGCCCCGAGGGGATCGAGCACGCTCCACGTGAAGAAGCCGCCAGCGCCATTGCCTGCGTTCACAATCACCTGCGGCGCGAATGGCAGCGAGGGTACAATTTCAATTAACCCCCTGACGTATATATATTCACATTCCAAGCTCTCCAATCTTTCTAGCAAATTTTCACAAATCTATTATAGAAACTACTTTATGAAAAGTAAACAAAATAAAATAAAATAATAATAATAATATTTTAGTTTTTCAGGTACCGTCTTTGTAGTCAAATTATTTGATTTTTTTTCTTAACCAAAACTTTGATAAAAAGAAAATAAAATAGCTTATTTTAACTTTATTGGATTATATTTGGTTAAACATAATGCAAGTGAAAATTGGAATAAAATTGTGACATAGTGTACATGTCAATCACTAATAGGAAGATAGTTAAAATGTTTGTACTGTGCTGTCTTCGAAACATTAGGCCATTTGCCTAAACTTTCAAACAAAATTTCATTTATGTTTAGTACTATAAAATGAAAGTATAATTATAAATTATTTATTTATGTATTTGGCAATTGAGTAAAAAAAATTGAGCCATGCAAGTACTTAAATATTAGCTAAATATTATTAATCGCTAGATATTAGATGGTCAATTTTTATTAGATATTTAAATGAACTGTTGGATGGGTTTTTTTTATCTACATTCACTATTAGTCATAAAATCATTCGCAATATAATATGTAAGGGTCATGAAAAAATATATAAATTCACAAAATATTTACGAAAATTACGTTGAGATATTATTTTCCAAATTTCAAGTAATTTTCTGATCTTTCACCTTAAATCCCTCGAGAGGGGTTTCGTAATGAAGTGGATGATTGATCCTCTCCATGATGATGCTCCTCAAATGCTTTGCATAAGCGCTCATGAAATCCACCCTCGCTGGAGAAACAACACCATTAAGACCGCCACCCAATCCCATCTTGCTCCTAACGTACTTCCTTGCAGCTCGGTCGCATATATTCTCCATCTCGCTGGAGCTCAGCCCTCCTCTCCTCGTAAAGAACTTCAGCCCATTCCTCGTGTACGGCAGGTGCGACGCAGTCATCTGCAACCATTGCAGCCATCTTATTCTCAATCTAAACCAAGATAAAAAAAAAATCACTTCCTTTTAATCAGAAGACTTTAGCACCATTATGGAAGCATCGTAGGAGAAAGGAGCCAGGATGGTGCTCATGAAGCACGCGGGAGTTGTCGCCAGACCCATGTCGAACACCTCGCATCCGGCCCTTGACAGCCCCGCGAACACACCGGCGCTCAGCCTTGGCCCTGAAATCCGAGGGTCTCGCCCGAGTGAAACACGGAGCTTCCCCGCCGCATTGTCATTCTGCTTGCCCTTGCTTCTCCTGTTCTCTGCCACCCACTCTCCAAAGCTCTCGGCGATAGCCTCCACTGCCAAGGGAGTGAGGTCGACGACACGGCCCTTCTCGCCCTCCAGTGCAACTCCACGGACATCAGACCCGTTTTGTAGTCTTCTAATTCTATCTCCTTCATCTTCTTCCAAAGAGATGCCCAGTGATTCAAGCTGGTTTGCTGCGAGTTTCCCGGTAGTTCGTCGTGGTGAAAAGCTTAGTTGAGCTTGTTTCTTGAAGGGATTCGAAGATCTCAGACAAAAACTCTGATGTTGCGGGCACCGAAAAGCCGGTTTGGATGTAGCAGCAGCAGCAGCAGAAGAGGCCATAATGGTATGAAGGCACTGGTTGTAGTGAGATAGAGTTATCCTTTGTTTGTTTGATAAACTGAGGAACAAGCAAACTTATGGTCATCTAGGTTTCCTTCCATGGACGTAAAGAATCACACAGTGGGGACCTATACATGATGTTGGACTGCTAACAAACTAGTCAAATGAGTTACAAATGTCTCATTAGTCTTCTTCTTATTAAGTTCTCTTTGTTTGAATCCCATCAGAGCTGAAATATCCAATTCATCCAATGACTTGGAGAGTTCAAATGATACATTCACAAATGTGACTTTCATGATTCAAAGCCCGTGATGTGTCGAGATGTATTTGTTTTGGATTCACCTGAGCTGAAATATCTGCATGAATGGTTTGATTCTGATGCATGCTGGATTGGACTGATCTTTTATGGTTCTTCGTCGGGTTGCGGTGGGCTAGAGTAGATGATATTGGCTGTGAGGTTCAGAATAGGAGAAGAAGAGAAGGGATAGAGAGGTTGCATTATATTTGGGTGGGCTTTCTCTGGAGAAGGTACTCATTAATGGCATATTCTTGAATCTTTGTCTATTTCCTTGGAAGATATTTTCTACGAGACTAATATAGAGATATATATACAACACACCAAGCATTCATACGAAAGAGATAATGAGCTCGAGATAATTCGGCGCAGTTTATTTATTGTAAGATGTAAATTCATTTTTTGGATGTGTAATAAGATTGCACCGAATCCATTGTATTAGTCCTCATCAGCTTTTCTCCTCTAGGATTGAACATTCTAACTATCACCACCAAACAAAGATGGAATGTATTCCAATTTGTTTAGGCAATTTAGCACAACAAATGAAAGGCATCAAGATTAAATCAAAGCCATCATGATCTCATGATTCATCGACCTTTTTTGCCATGGAAATCATGTCTCTATGTGTGGATAATCAAGCATCTACACATCCACATCCATGTCTGCGCCCAATTTAGATAATACTTGGAGAGCATGTCAACAAAGCATTCCCTGGATCTTACAAGACCAAACTAGACACCGTTGCTTGAGAAAACAATATAGATATCTAGGATGGGAGCTAGGTAAGTAGGTATGCTAGGTGTGGAGACCTCGCAGCTGAAGTTCAATTTCACCACATTCGACGTTCCTGAGCCTTAGAACCAAGTCTTGGACAACCTTTCCGTCAGACAAGTAGATGAGACTGTCCTCAGCCAGACAATTATGCCTGTTCGGTAGTACAACACCAATAACATTGGTATCTAAGGGACTCTTGCAGATTCTTCTTCAAGGCCTGCACAAATGGCTTGATGTCAAACTCTGCATATCCCATAGGATCATCGAAGCTGATGGCGTCCTTATCACACACTTCCTGTTAAAGCCACATAAGAAAATGATTTATCACTCATTAAAATCATGAATGCCAAAAAACAGTGGAGTATAAATCAAATCAATCAAGTAGGATGTAGTATGTGAAGCCTTCAATTCTATAGCAGCAGACAGCATAATCATTTCACGTTTTGCTCGAGGAAAAAACAGAGATAACTCTGCAAATAAGAAATACTAAAGACCTCAGAGACAACAACTGAATTGTTGTTCCGTCTTCAGTTAAACATAAATGAACACTGACAAGTTCAGAACCAAGCTCTTCATTACAAGATACCAAAATAGAGCTGCCAGATAGGAATATTCGCATAGAGTGCAGATAGGAGGATAGCGCATTCAGTTATCATCCAAAAAATGAGCATAACAAGGAGGCTTATTATTACATACAAGCTTGATTGGAAAACTGGGATCCTTCCCAGGAAGAGTTTAACTCTTCATTCCACTGTGGATTCACATTTCTTTTGATAACTTTAGTCCACACTTTCTGCAAAAGCAACACAAGTTAACATCAGAAACAAGAAAATAAGCAACGATCAAACCAAACAGAACCACAAAATCAGAATGGATACCTGGTCTCCGATGCTGAGGACAATATAGGGGTCGCTGCTCCCCCAGCAGGGATCCCGGACGGCAAGGTTCACCACTCTGATGACCCTCACCCTCAGATGCCCTAGCGGGGGCACATTCCTCATAAGTAAAACCATATGCAAAACCAATAGCCCAGAACTCTACTATCTTGGAGTGAGACACAGAAGCAGCGGCAAGTTTCTTGCTTTATAATGCTGTCTTCATCGAGTCACATGCCATTATCTTTGTCTTTATTCTGCGAGAATGCATGCCACGTCCATTTGATTCCGGTTAACTTTTGGTTTTCCTTTTTTGCAAATATACTCAGAAATAGTACAAAATACATGTCTTCTTGGTTATTTTTACTTGGGAGGACACAGGACAGACATATCACAAGCAACTAATAAAAATAACTAATTTTATCCTTTTTTTATATATATTTATTGTTTTATTAGGTGAGAAATACAATTTATACTTCTGATTTTTACCATTATGGAGCTTCAACCCTATATAAAGCGTCCAAGAGTATGTATGAAGGACAGTTCGCTCTTCTAATTAGAAATTTAACAACCAATGTAATATGACACTTAAGAAAATCAGCAATCCTTTTCAAGACATTAACGACAACTAAAATGATTGAGGAATATTTATCCTATATTTTTTGTCAACTAGCAAGTGTTTGCATGTCCCAACATAACAAATAATCTATGGAGATACCAATTAGCAAATACCAAAAACTTGGGGGAGGAACATCCAAGTTGGTTAGATTTCCAGGAGGTGCTTGAAAAATCTATTATAAGGAAGAGGAAGAATGACTTGCAAAGACAAGGTCAACAGATAAACTCAGGTATGGTCTGAAAAAAACACGAGTTCCAGAACCCTAACAATTTGGAGCATCAGAACAAATATTTCGATAGAATATGTACCAAAAAATTATATTTCGATAAAATCCATGTCTCCATCTGTTCGAGTCAAGTTCTTCACCAGTCAACAAAAGACAAATTTCTGCAATTACCTCCCTGAAACTTACAGTTTTGCAGTCCCTAATTTTTGGCATCCCCATAGAACTCCCTGCAGATGGGACTCTCGTCAGCCAGGCAATTTTACCAGTTCGGTGTCAGTTTCCTGTTAAAGCCACATAAAAGAAAGTGCTCAAAATGAGCTTGCTGACATGAATATTACCCATTGTAATCATTGCATGCAGGAAACAGTGGTTTCATTTTTAGAAATAAGAACGTGATAATCAAATACAGGAACTTGAAAATGCATTACATGCTTCATTATATCATGCTTTCTTTGAAAAAAAGGCAAATAAATCTACAAATAAGAAACGAATCACCTTCCCATCTCGGTTGAAAGAAAGAAATGAACATTAGAGGGTTAAAAGCAAGCTCATCATTGTGAGATACGAGAACAGAGTTGATCCTGTATACAAATTAGCTTAATTAGATAGATTCCCTTCTAGTGCGACATTGGAATTTTTGAAGCTACGACTGCCAGACATCCAAAGCATCCGGTTCAGACATAATGCCATTAAAAGCAAAAGCTTGGAAATTTTTCCACTTCAAAGAATATGTTCTAACTAATGCTTTGCATATACTTGATTTGAGCAATAAACAAGCAAAGGAACATCTTAATTTGAAAAAAAAAAAAATCATTCAGGCATTTCTTCAAACAACTAGCAGATATCAGAGTAATAAATTTTTGGATGGCATACAGAGAAAACTCACCATTATCAAGAAAATAATTATCCTTAAGCGCGCCGGGCCCCATGGTCTCCATCATCAGATGCGCTTCAATCCCATCGCTGTTGAGCTCCAAGCCCTTATAGTTCACATTCTTCACCATGTCAGCGCCACGTTGGTCCTCTCATCCGTCACAACAGTGGTGGCCGGAGCACACGATGGCCCTGATTCCCGGTACACGCGATCTCCACATCGTGAGCGAATGAAAGACACACAATCTAAAGATTATTTTATCAACCCTTAAAAATTTTTAAAATAAATATAGATTTATCATTATTTATAACATTATATTTTATAAATACTTTATTTTATAAATAATAATAAAATATTTATAGATGAAATACTTATCGGTTCTTTTAGAAAATTAAAAAATTTCAAAAAATTTCAAAAACTGACAAAAATTTTAAAAATACGATCGATTAATAAAGAATTTTATATAATTTAAAGATTTTTCGATAATTCTCCTTAAAAAATATTATTGTATTAGTGGTGTGCATTCGATATATTCGATCACCGAATCCAACCGAAAAGAATCAAGGAAAGATCCATCTCCATCAAATTTACTGCATAACTTGGACGTATACTTTAGATATTAAGATATCACATTCGTGTCGCTCCAAATTTAGATAATACTTGGAGAGCTTGTCAACAAAGCATTCCCTGGATCTTACAAGACCAAACTAGACACCAGTACTCGAGAAGACTACACGCGATATCTGGGCTTGGAGGTAGGTATGCTGGGTATGGAGACCCAACTCAGCTGAAGTTCAATTTCGCCGCATTCGACATTCCTGAGCCTGAGGACCGAGTCTTGAGTAACCCTCCCCTCAGATAAGTAGATGTAACTGTCCTCAGCCAGGCAATTACGCCGGTTCGATTCCACGACATCGATAACATCGCCGTCTAATAGATATTGCAAATTCTTCTTCAACGCATCAACAAATGGCTGGATGTCAAACTCTGCATCGCCCATGTAGTCGTCCTTGACCCAGTCCTTATCATACACTTCCTGTATATCCACAACATAAAAGTGCAACAGAGTGAGCTTGCTGACATGATCTATTCAGCCATTACAATCAGGCATGCGAAAAACGCTGGAAAGTAAAACCAAATAGATTCTGTGAAGCCTACAGAGAGATGGCACAGAATAATCAAACATCTAGCTAGCCAACTTGATCAGGATAAATACTTCCATACAGGATGATGAAACTGGCATTAAATGGTTCAGGGTTCATGCTTTGTTAATTGAGACAGAAACTGAGATTACTCTGCAAATAAGAAATACTACTGAGACAACTGAATTTGCTGTTCCATCTTCTGTCAAACAGAAATGAACATGACAAATTCAGAAACAAGATATTCACTGTAAGATGCTAGAGTTGATCCCTTCAAGTGCATCATGGTAGGAGTGATCCTCGAAAAAATAAGCAAAACTAGTAAGCAGGAGCTTGTACATACAAGCTTGACTGGGACTTTGGGATCCTTCACAATAAGAGTTCTCTCTTCATTCCACTGTGGATTCACATTCCTTTTGACAACCGGAGTTCTCACTTTCTGCAAAACAAATACAAGTTATGTAAAAAACAACAAGATAAACGAAGATCAAACCAAACAGAACCGAAAGAACAGAACGGAGACCTGCAGCGTCCCGATGCTGAGGACGACGTAGGGGTCGCTGCTCGTCCTCCAGCCATCCCGGACGGCGAGGTTCACCCCTCTGATGACCTTCACTCTCAGACTCCCTAGCGGGGGTATGTCCTTCAACATGTGAACCATATGCGAAGCCAAAGGCCCAAAGCTCTACTACTTTGGGGTGGCACACTGAAGCAGCGCCAGGTTTCTTGCTTTATAGACCCAGACCCTTCTTCGCGTGTAACATGCCATAGTTTTCGCTTTTATTCTCATGGTGCTCCTTTTGGTGTTTTTGCAAATTAATACCCTGAAAATTAACAAATTTGTTTCTTCCCTCGTGGCTTTTGTTATTTTCCTTAAGTTGTTTGGTTGCAGAAAAGTAAATATATTTTTTCACTTTCGACTTATATTTAAAAGTAATTAAAAATGATTCACTTTTAATATTTAGTTGGATAAAAATATTTTTTAAAAATCTGATTATTTAGATAGAATATTATCTATTTAATTTTTATGTAATTTTTTTTATTTTTTTCATAAATAATTTTTTAAAAAATATATTATTATGGTACGTGATATTTTTAATATTATTATAATTTAAAATTATTAAATTTATTTTTAAAAATCACTTCGGATTAAAATATACAGAAGTAAAATTTTTTTTTTTTAATTTTTGAATGGCAAGTGCTTAAAAATAAATTGATTTTTAAAAAATTACTTCAAACATTTCTTTCTCAATCCAAAGAATGTTAAGATCTAAAAGATAATTAAACTTTATCCTTTTTATATCTCACTACATGTATATTTTTTTTGCTTAGCATTACGAAGCTTCAAGCCTCTAGAAAGCTCAAGTGTGATTAGAAATTAAACAACTAATGTAATCTATCATTTAAGAAAATTAACAATAATTTTAACAACTAATGTTAATGACAGCTAATATGAATATTCATCATGTGTTTTTTTTTTCAACTAACCAAGGCAAACATTTGTGCGCATAACAAAGAGTTCGTGGAGAGAGCAGCAAATGCCAACAGTTTGCAGGTCGAACATGCAAATTTGTTAGACTTCAGGGACCTCTTGGAAAATCTCTTATAATTAAGCTGATAAACTATTTGCGAAGACTAAGTCAGCGGATAAACCTCCGCCGTGGAATTCCAATAATTTAGAGAATCAGACAAAAAATATTCCGATAAAATGCATGCCCTTGTCCATTTCCATTTGAATCCTTGACCCGCCTAAAATAAATGGCTTTTTGCAATCAACCCCCTGAAGCATACAACCTTGCACATTCCCCCTTAATTGTTGGCACCCCAGATAAAGTATCCGGTTTTGTTTCTGGACGCAAGAAGGAGACAGCATCAAACATACATGCAATCATCTTCTGGTGAATCATATATATCTTTTGCCAAGTAAAACATCTTCTATATGGTGTGATAGCTTCAGCACCACTGCAATTGGCACTCCATCATTCACACATCTACATCTACATCCACAGCCAAATTACTCCATAACTTGGTATTGTACTTGTATCTAGATATTGCAGTCTTGTCTGCTTTGAATTCAGATAATACTTACAGGGCTTACCAACAAACCATTACTTGAGGTTCTACAAGACAACAATTATTGATATTGCTATATAAGATGATCTAACCTACAAACCCTTGGAACCAGGTATGGCGATCCACCGCAACTGGAGTTCAATTTCACCACATTCCACATTCCTGAGCCTGAGGATCAGGTCTTGCACAACCTTCCCATCGGACCAGTAGATGGGACTTTCATCAGCCAGGCAATTTTGCCGGTTCGGTGGCAGTTTCCTGATGACAGTGCCATCTGGAAGGCCTTCCAAATTCATCTGCAAGGTCTCCACGAATGGCTGGATGTCAAACTCTGCATTGCCCATAGGATCATCCAAGCTGAAGGTATCCTTATCATACACTTCCTGTTAAAGCCACATAGAAGAGAATGCTCAAAGTGAGCTTGCTGATATGATTATCACACATTATAATGACGAATGCCGGCAACAGTGAGTAGAGGAACTTGATAATCAGATACATGAACTTTTTGAAACTGCATTGGATGCTTCAAGTTATCATCCTTTGTTTGAGTGAAAAAAATACAGGAATAACTCTACAAGTAAGAAACAATACAGAGACAACTGAACTGCTGTTCCATCTTCAGTAAAACAAAAGAAATGAACATGACAGGGTCAGAAGCAAGCTCATTACCGTAAGTTACTTACACAGAGTTGATCCTGAATATAAAAATTAGTTAATAAATTTCCTCCAAAAATTTCCTCCAAGAACATTAGAATATTTCTAACCACAACTGACAGACATCTCAAGTTTTTGTTTCCTACATAGTGCAAACATGAATAAAGCACATTCAATATCATTAAAAAATGACAAACAGAAAGTAGAAGCTGTACATACAAGCTTAACTGGAAGATCTGGATCTTCCACAGATAGAGTCAATTCTTCATTCCACTCTGGATTCACATTCTTTTTGATAACTCTAGTCTTAAGTTTCTGCAAAATGTTCACAAGTTATCATTAGAAATAAGAACATAGGCAAGCAGTTTTAAGGTTACTAAATTCATTGATGAAGTACAATTCTAGACATAGACATGATACAAAGACCCTTTTTTTTGTGAAAGGAAGAATTCACTATTCACCCAATGGATTACCTTACTCACATGACATGGTCATTATCTTCAAAAACAAAAACCAAATGCTTTCATGTTTTGGCATCTCTAAAAGAAAATTCCATGACTTCATCCTTATATAACAGGAGATATTCACAGAAACTACTAGAGATAAGCTAAATAATAGCCACAGATATTGTCTTCAACAGAGAATACACAATGAAGTGGTGCAAAGATTGAAGCTGGACATACGTCTTCTACTATGAAGTAAATTTTAAATTTTAAACTACAAAATCACAGTTGTCAAAATTACACTGCAGTTGGTAGGATTGCCATTACTTTAACATGCAAAAGTAAATATACCAAACAGCACAGTGATAATTAAGCATCACAAGTCACTTCATTCACCAATCCCATAATCAGCTATGAGCCTATGAGATCAGCAAAGAGGATGCATGGAAGGAAGGATGACAAGGTCTTGCAGCCCTCCAAACTTCATTTGGATGTTTTAAATTGCTATCGATTTGCTTTGACTGATCGTTTATTGAGGACAGAATGCATGAAAGCCACATTCATAGTTGCAACACAGATGTGGCACCAGAACAAAATGAGCATGACTACAACAATAAAAAACTGAAGAAGAATACTGTTCTGCAGAAAAGTGAAAGTGCCTCTATTGAGCCTTTTGCACAACACAATCTTACTTTGTAGTCTCAGATTGCTTAAGATTTTGGACTGAAATTTTAGCTTTTGACCAAAACTTGAAAACCACCCTGCATCCTCCATCCTCTAGAAAGGTTTCTGTGGAACTCCGAAAGAGAGCAAATTTTCTTCATAATATATCATTTTCGCTGGTTTTCTGGGGTTATATGCAACATTGAAGGGATTCTAGACAAAAGAAACTAGCTTTACCGCAATTTGTTGAACTAAAAACCCTAAAAGAAACGAACTGGTAAACACAATCACTCATCACATCTCTCGATCTCTTTCTTTCAAAATTTCTCGGCGCGATCGACGATCTCCACCCGATCTCCACATCCAAACAACGATCCGAAAAAACCAAACTCGAACACTAGTTGCATTTCTCGAAAAATCAAATCAGTACTACTCCTTTGCCATCAAAACCCACCAAAATCCCCAACCAAACATCCAAGCTATAAATCAAAGCAAAAAACCCAAAAAAAGGAGAGATCAGAATGGAAGAGACCTGCTTGCCCATCCGGAGGACGACGTAGGGGTCGCTGCTCCGAACATCCCGGACGGCGAGGTTGACCCCTCTGATCACCCGCACCCTCAAAAGCCCTAGCAAATGCTCCATTATCTTCTTCTTCCTCCCTTCTCCGCTCTCTTCTTCTTCTTCTCGTCCAAAATCAGATGCAAATTTCAAGCCAAAAACCTACAAAATCAGAGTACGAAGCCAAAAAAGTCTTCGCTCGATCATGTGCTCAGCGCTCGGAGAGGAGCTTTTATTGTGATCGAGTGCTCGTCTCATATCGTCCGCTCCAGTTTCTCGCCGACCAGCCCTTTTTTAATCGGAATATTTTTAGAAAAAATGATATAAAAATAGAAAGACACGGCACCAGTTGAACCTCAACTGTGTTCGCCTGCTCTATGTTTTTTTCTTTTTTTTTTGGGTAATCAAGTTATATAGATATTTTTTATTTTTCTTTTTCAAATATTATAAAGTTTTATTTTTTTAGTTATACCGTAATTATTAATGCAGAAAATTACCGATCAGTAACAAAATAAAGTAAAAGTCATTAAACGGTTGTACATATAATATTCAGAAGTTAGAGGTAAAGATTTATATATTATTTTATAATTCGAACCGGAAAGTCAGGCGGGGTTGACTCTTCGAACAGTGTTTGGTCAACGCTGGATTCCTGGAGCAGGGGACGCTCGTCTCTTTTCTTAGTTCCCAGAACCCGAGACGCACGCGGCAGTCACGCGCAGATATGCCCCCCTCGATGTCTCCCGACCCGCGAGACCAAAATTCGAGGCATTAACCCAAAATTAATCGGTTTTGTAAAATAATTATTATTAAAGTTCATTTTAATCACCGACCATAAATCAATCTACTCCGGGGCGGCAGCCCCCGGGACGGTGGGCGGCGAGTAGCCGCCCCTTAAAGAGAATAGAATCTCATTGCAGATGGAGTAGGCGGCAGTTTGACGTTGTCATGGCTACTGAGCTGGAAAAATTATTGGTCTATTATCAATTGACAGGAACCGTCAACTAAGAAGTCAGATATTAAATCATTTCAAAAATTTTAAGTTTATAGAATATGAGTTTTTTTCACTATATATATTGGACCCTATTTATCGAATATTCGATATGGGACTAATTTATCACACATAATATTATAATAATTTATTCTTTCAGGTGTGATTTGATCATATTAATTTTAATATTCTTAATCAATAACTCTTTTATTCGACCAGTTCTATCGTATGATCCATACCAACATGTTTTTATCTTATTCTTTTGATTTTTAAGAGAAACTAACATGCGACTCAATTTTCGAATATGAAACTCTGATATCATTTATTGAGAGAGTCGAAAGAGTGTCGAACCGGAATAATATAATAGATCGGATAATAAACTATCCCAAAAGCTTAAACTCATGGGATATAAACTTTTTTCATTATATATATTGGACCATATTTATTCAATATTCGATATGAGATTAATTTGTCACACCTGATATTATAACACACTCTGACATCAACTCAGTTTTGGTTCTACTCCGGAGGAACAGATTTTACCATGGAGTTTGTAGCAGCTAGTTGAATCTCTCATTTGCTCTAATAAATTAGATCTAGCATTGCAATGGCATCCTCAAGAGCAGTCGGAATGACTAGACAGAAAGAAATGCGAATTAAGGATCTCGTCGAAGCTAGAGCAATCCGTAGTTCCGAAAAATCGAATCTAGTGCAGTAACAGCCTCATCCAGGTGAAGTCGGGAGAAGATCGGGGTTAGGCACAATTGATGGGGGTGAGGGTAAATTGGAATTGGCGAGAAATTTAGAAATTCATTAATTGCTCAACAGTTCTTGAAATAAATTTTAATGAACGAGCCCCACCTCAATTCTCATAAAATTAGTGTTGGCCCATATGACGATTGAGGGGGAATTTGAGAAAGTAAATAAAATATAAATTATGATTATAAATATAATCAAATTCAATGCAAATTTTAAGATAAATGTATTTAAATTTTTAATCAATTTTAATTAATTCATAATCAACCATAAGTATAATAATATAAATAAATATTAAAAAACATATATCGTGATTTTTATGTAATTTGGAGACTAACCACTTTCACTTCACGATCCTTATCTTATTCTTGAGAATTTGGATCACTTTATTATTAATGTCGTTTCATAAGCTGAAACCAAATATTTACAAAAGTACTCCAAATCGGAGTGTCACTTATTTCGAATGAAACTAAATCCGTTGCTTTATTAGGGTGAAATCATACTCGTACAAATCGATCTTTTTCTCATTGAGAAGATCCACTTCACATTAAAGTATTTATATTCTCATACTCTTAACATTTAAAAGTGTTTACAAATATAAAGAAAAAAAACTATATTTTAAACTCATTACAAAATCACCCAAATGTTGAAATAGAAGGGCAATAAAAATTTATTTTGAAATTAAAAAAATTAGAGTATTTTTTGGGATAACTTAATCTCTTATTTAAACAATAAATAAAGTTATAAAACTTATTTAGAAAAACTCAACCATGTCTATTTATTTCTTTAGAATCAAATCTAATCGTTTGGGATAAAATTTCATAACTTGCTTCACTCAAACTATTAAAAACCAAGCCGTTAGTTGCGTAGATTCCACAAATCAAACTTTCGTTTCAGACAACCGGATATCCGATTTTGTTAAACAATTTACCAGCCAAACATTCAATTAATGAATCAAACATATGGTATTATAGCATGCTAAGTATTATTGTAGCAATTTCTAAAAAACCCTATGCAATAAATACCCTAAACCAAACAATCTCAAAGCAAATTTTTGACACAATTAAAATAAATAAAAATTTAAACCTACTCGATATCAATCTTGATCTTTTGAACATTCTTTAAGCTTCTAACTTGTTTTTTAAGTTTTATTTCTAAATTATCATATTTTTTATCTTCAAATCAATATTTTCAAACTTTTATCTTGGAATTTGGTTCTTCACAAATATAAATGATCATTACAAACTCTAAAACTTATCGAAACTTAAAAAACTTATTAAATACTGATTTGATCATCATCAAAATTCAAAAGACAATAATTAATTATATTATAAATTTTAAATAACAAATTTAAAACATAAATTGAGAATAGTTAAATTTATTCAATTTTCTCAATTTCAAATTTTAAAATTTAATTAAATACCAAAATTAAGAAATTAAACCTTCAATTTCTTTAATTTTCTCAATTTCAAAGTTAATTCGTGTTCAAACATGATCTGTGATTTTTTTAATATTTTAAATAATTTTTTGTCAAAAAATATTTAATAATTTTTTAAAAAAATATGTTTATAATTTTTTGTATTTTTAACTTTTTTATATTTTCAAATTTAAATTCAAAATTTAGTAAATAATAATAATAATAATAATAATAATAATAATTTGATCCAAATATGTGCACGGAAACCACTCCTGTTCCATTTATTGAAGAAATAATCGCATGTCCAACACTGAAATGAGCACAAAGAAAAAAAAAAATCTGCACAACCATCTAATACAACCAAAAGAAAGAGTTCTAACTTCACGCAAGTTGCACACAGTATGCCAATATATGGTACATTGAAATGTTTTTAGTAGCAATAGTACCTGGAATTTTGTCCTGAAAACAATACGTCAGAGTACCTTGAAAAACAACACACCAAACAAACACTCCCAATTTCAGCCCAAACAAAAAAGTGAGCATGTCATGTATCTGCACCTGGACAACAAGAAACATGATAATACATAAAGCTACCCTTCATATAACCTGATCCACACATTAGGAACTTTTCAACAATATCTTCTGTCTACCACCAATTTCCCCACTTAGTTCAACGTTTCTGAAAGAGCAAAAGGCTCCCAATGGAAACAATTTCATAAATCTTCATATGTATAATGGTGATCACACAAGGTACATTCGGCTAAAGCGCTATCAAAATTCAAATAATTTTGGCTGTCAAGATGCCACCAACGATTAATATCACACAAAAGTATAATGTAAGAACTACTGGGCACTCACAAATTGCAACATATGTTCTCCAAAAAGTAGGAAATTGTGCAAATCAACAACACAAACTTTGTATCCTCATTCAGAAAATAGAACACAAGAATATCACTCCAAACAAATGTCCATCAAGGCAAAGTAGCAAACAATGGCTTCAGGAACACAAGAGAAACATATCCATGTGAAAACCACATAGGTTGCATACATGTCAAAGTCACTACAATCTGCAATGTTAGGTAGAGTTAGTTATATATCAAATGCCTTCACTAAATTATCTAAACAAGGCATATATCTATCAAGCTATTGGGTTACATCCCCCAAGTATGTAATCTAACATTGCATCCAACTAAACATGTGCAAGCAAAGAACTAACAATAAAATAATTGCTCCAACATAAAGCAATATGGTAAATCAACTTAGATTAAACAGACCAAAAACTAGTTTGGCATGTTCCAAGAATTAGAATTACACTATATAATTACAAAGAATGTAAATCAATTTGCACAAAAGAGTGCAATAGAATTTTGGTGGCTACCCTATCTTAATTATGTTAATTTTGTAAAGTTTAATTTCTAATTATTTTTTAGAAATGATCGATAATCTTTGTATTATTTTTTTTATAGGCTCCATTTCTGCCTTAACTTTGACTGTTCAATATAGATTTATTGGCAACAAGATAATATAAGTATTTCACAAATGAAAAATATAAAAATCAGACTACTAAAAGGAGTAAGCCATGAAATACTTACATACACACCTCATTTAACCAATCTTTAACATTTTAACTTTGGTAAAATGTTGAAGTTTGTTAAAGAGTGTGCACAAAGTGTAAGAATTACGTTGGAATAAAAACATTGTGCAAGTATAAAAAATAGAAATTTTATTGAATACCATAGAGTACGAACTGAAACTCCATTACGGGAACAATGCATAAGGCAACCGCTACGCTCAATACGATTATCACCATCAGGAACTCGATCAGATAAACTAAATTAGGATGCAAATGACTGCATCCTCGTGGAAAGAAAGCAATATTTCATCACCGACAAGAAACTCAGGCTACCATTAATGAGAAACAATCTTCAAACTAAGCGATTTGTTGATCCAGGCCTTGAAGCCAACCTTCTTGGCAGGCCGCACCGTCACCTCCGCCGTGGCGCCTTGCTTCTTGTGGAGCACGAAGTTTCTGCACCCCTGGATTCCGATGGGTTCCTCCGGACTCAGAGCTGCAATCAAAACACTAAATTGTAAACCAACCGAGAAATAAATCAAAAAATCGTACCAAAAAAAGAGAAATATTTGTATACCATCGGTGCCAGTGTTTGCGCAGTAGAGGAGGAAACTATTGAGATCGGAACCGAGGACGGGGAGCCGGCCTTCGCGGGCATAGGAACGGAGTGCGGTGCCGATGACGGCGCCGACGAGATCCTGCTCCCGCACCACGAACCGGATAGGCCCGGCACTGCCGACCACGTTGACAGTGATCAGAAACCTTCCGACGCCGCTCTGCGGCTGCGCAGGCGGCGACTGCGGCGACTTTTTCATCATCTTCTGGGCCGGAGTCATCGGAGGAGTGAGCGGTCTGGCCATCGGCGAAGCAAAAAATCCAAAAAAAATAGAAAAAAAAGGGGAAAAATCAAAGATCGGGAGAAGAAAGTATGAAGGAGCCCTGATCAGGAAGCAGATCAGGGGTCGAGGCCGAGACAGCGGTAGTGCCAGCCTTGCATGCAAGATCCAAAGATAGGCCTCTGCTCCGGCGAGGGCGAGAGAGGCGAGCAGCACAGCGCGCAACGATCGCTCACCATTCACAACAACCACAAACACAGATCTGATCGGAGAACCCGAGGAGCACGAGGAGAAGAGGGGGCCGGATTGGAATTGGAATCCCTTGTGGATATGCTTTTATAGGCTGAGGCGGGGAGAGGAGAATAGGACTTGGGGTTCGGGTCGGACTAGTAATCGGTTCGAACCGAAGTTTTTTCCATGTGATTTTTACAATCCCCATATTCTAAAATTCTGGGATTTTGAAATCTTAAAAATTCAGAAAATCTCACCGTTCAATATCAAGTCAACCGGGGGGGAATCCCAGAAAATCCAACGCCCAGCGTTTGTAGGGAGATAATTTACGATGCCAGCTGATTTTTTTTAAAAAATAAATTCGATAAATCAAGATCCCAATGAAAAAGAAAAAATAAAGTTTTTTTTTTCCTAAAGTTTTGCATCCTTAAAATGCAATTTTATTAGATTTTTAGGACTGCACGGATATATATTTTTTGAATTAAAGTTTATGACAATATATGAATAGCAGTAAGTTAGGGGCTTATATGTTATAATCCGGAATGATGGCTGCGCTGGGGGAGCATGGAATGACGCATCTCGAGAAAAGAAATACGCAACTTGTGATGCGCCATCCTTATGACCAACGACCTCGTGGAGACGTAGGAAGATAGCACACGGTGCCGAGTGGCCTCCGAGAACCGGAGCGAAGATCTGACCGTTAAATAACTTTATATTCAAAATAAAATACAGAGGGATCTCTGGAAATGGGAATGATACAGAAAGAAACCCGATACGGTCCGCAAAAGATGGCTCGGAGGCTGCAGCCGGCAAGTTGAACCAGGGAATTGAAGAACGTGGCCTTCGCGGTTCCTGGTACACGTCCACCTTCACAAGCTCCATTTGAGCTATATGATTGCGACCGTGATCTCCGAGATTCCAACTGCATGTGCTCGCAAGAGTACCATTTTCCCTCGTCATTTTGTAATTTTAAAAAAAACTAATTATATACACGCCACAAAAATTTTTTTAAACATGAAATTTTTTTAAAAATTTTCGTAATTACCTATACGTTTTTTTCAAAATATTTATTTACACTCCTGATTGTTATTTAATCAATTTTTTTTTCAAAAAATTTACTTTTATCATCCATAATTTTATAATTAAACTTCTAAAAAATATATTATTTATTATATTATAATTTTTGGATATTTACATACAACACCCTGAAATTAGTTATGTTTACAAAAAACCTCTGATATTTACAGTTAAATCTTATTTCCTCTCTCGTTGTTGTACTACCCAGTCCTACGCCGCTGCTTTGTCGGTCCTCCGCGCCGTCACTCCCCCCCACCGCTGCTCTACCGATGCCCCGCGTCGGTGCTCCCCCCTAGCAGATCCGCACCCCTCGCGAGCAGATCGGCCTTTGCAGTCCCGCTGGCAAGCAGATCCGCGTCCGCACCTCCCCCGCAAGCTAATCAGCATCTGCCTTTCCTGCCGCGAGCAGATCCGGGTCCGCACCTCCCCCACAAGCTAATTCGCATTTGCCTCTCTCGCTACGAGTAGATCCGCATCCCCCTCCTTTTTGCGAGCATCGGTGTGGGCGCCATGCCGGCGACGGCACACGAGCGCGTGAAACACGCATGCCAGAGCGGCAAGGGTGGCGAGGGTGCGGGCCTTGCAGGCGCAAATGCTGGAGACCAGCTCACGGGTGCGCGGGTGTAGGCCCCGGGACGGCGAGGGTGCGGACATGGCCGACGAGGGCGCGCGAGTGTGCGAGCGCGGATCAAATTCGCTCATGCCCCCTCACGCGGCTTGGGGCATGTGTTCACACTGGCCTCAGGCGTCCGGGCCCGCGTGCTCGCGTGGCCTCAAGCGTCCACGCCTACACACTCGCGCGCCCTCTCTGATCTAGGGCCCGTACTCGCACCGACCTCTGGCGTCCACGCCCGCGCACCCTCGCGTCGGCCTCTGCGAGCGGCCCCTCACCCCACCCCACACCCCCCCCTTCCTTCGCGCATCCTCTTTAGCTTGGGGCCAGCGCATGGGCGCAGACGCTCGAGACGATGTTTGCCATGTGATTTTTGGGTTGTAATGTTGTGATTTTCAAACTTTTATTTTTGAATTGTAATATTGTGATATCAAGATGACTTGATATTTGCATGTAAATTCATTAGATACTTATATGTGAATGTACTACATATTCATCACTACTATTTTGAATGTAAGTACTGTAACGTATGTATTATGATGTTTAATATTAGAATATTTTGTATCCATATAATTAGTTATGTGTTTTTTAATTTGCGTATATTAATTATGATATTATTCCAGAAAATACCTAATTTTTTATGTTAATTTTTAAACAAATTTT